>JAEIFT010000312.1:0-311288 GCA_018904225.1 Lordiphosa mommai | reverse complement strand
GAGTTAAGAACAGGTGATAAAGATCATTATAACTTTGACATAAGATCCGAAAATGGTTGTGCTGGGCATAGCCAATTGTGCATAAGATTAAAGGCAAATAGTTTCTAGATGTTCAAGAAGGAACAGAGAAGTTAAGACTACCAAAGAGTTCAGAAAAGTCTAATCAAAAAAAGGAGGTCAATAACGAAAAGCCTGCTAGAATACAATGGCAAAAGAAGGTTGGGATCCCAATTTAAGCCACGAAGGGCAAAAAGCAAGACACTAGACTGATGAGCAGTATTCAAGCACAGGTCGAACTAAAGAAGTAAAGAGAACTTTTGTGGTGTAGGGATTATTAAATTCCTGCGACCAACGTTTAATAAATCCAAGAACACCATTCGCCTTATTAACAACTGAGGATACATCTATAATTATATATTAAAAGTAAAAGTATGTTTGTTTGGCGTCTAAACCAGGGTTCCCCAAGAAGAGCAAGGCGAAGAAGTAAGACTGTATTGAAACCAGGAAAGAGTCGTAGGCTATGTCCCAAGTCCCGCTGAACCGGAAAAAAATTTTTCAGAGCCTTAGAAATGATTGAAGTTATGAGCTTAAAAATTTGTGTGTGGCTCAATAAAATTTAGAGTAATTGTTACGATTCACATTTGGGTTCCACACCCAAATGAACCGGTTTAATAGTGGTTCCCATTATTTGAGTTGCGATTATAAAATTCGGCGTGTGTGGTTTAAGTTCAGTTTCGAACCAATTTGAATAAATAGTTCTAAGTATGAGTATGAGATATTATCGAGGGGAGATTATTCATAAAAAGAGTGAAAAACAAAGGACCAAGGTCGCTTTCTTGGGGTACAACAGAAAATTCGTAGACAGGTTTTGATATATAAGAGTTCTATCTTTTAAATATGAAGTGATCCAAATAAAAAAAAGGGGAGGGAAATCCCACACGATCAAGCTTAAGGACGAAAAAATATGGTTCAAAGAGTAAGACGCCTTTCAGAAGATTCATTTGGAAATTTTTTATTAAAAAAATAATTAAATTAAGGGGAGCTTTTTCAATCTGGTTTATGTTGTGTGTTATTTATAAATAAAATAAAAAAAATTAAAAAATTTTTTAGAATTCGAGAGCTGTTCAACAAGTTATCGGCCTGCCCATTAAGCTCTCAAAAAAAAGGTGTAGAGGTGGAAGCCATGATTCCGGTACTTCAGGTTATCGAAAATCAAAACGGTAAATGAGGTTATGATCACAATTGATGTAATTATGGCTCGTAACTCAATCATATTTTTCAAAAAATTCTAAAAATTCCGCCAGTGCGGAATCATGGTCAAAAAATTCGCTTAAAGTTTTGAGCGATAATATGCGCACTTTAGCAAGAACTTTGCTCCACTTAAAAGGCTATAACTGCTAATCTATTTCGAATTTCTTAAAATGGTTTGGAAGAGATGAAAGGGGAATGTCCAAGCTATAATAATATAACCCCCTTAAGGCATTTTTAAGTATTATGGGAATTTGAAGTTTGGAGTCAAACACATTTTTTTTTTAAGTCAAACATAAAGAGCCTGAACCATGGTTCGAACCTATACCTTCGTTCCCGACTATCTGAAAAGCTTCGCTGTTTGGAACCTCGGAGTAAACACCGTTGATATTTAAAGCTCCCACTTTATGTTTATTGTTTTCAAATTTAGCCTTTTTTAAAATGATCAATTATCTATAATAAAATTAAAAATGATCAAAAAGCTCTGCCGAACTTGATCAAAGTCGGATGAGAATGTAAAGTAAAAGACTTTGAAACGATCGGTCTAAAAGTAGGTTTAAGTTTGCTTTATTTTTAATGGTTCTGAATTTAGACAAAAACTTCAATCTATATATTCCACTACAGCACTGACAAGGTTAATCTGTAATTTCACTTGTCTGAGTTTTCATATCCGTTTTGTATACGAGTCGCGCATTCTGTGTTATAGTCAATCTGTGAGTATGTAAAATACGTGCAAGGAGCCTTTCTGAGTACCAACTCATATTAGAACTCATAGAAGTGAAGAACCAGCTGTAGCATTGCCTACTTGTTATTATTATTATAATTAATATGGGCTCTCGGAAAATATTTACAAAATTCAATTAAATCTAAAATTGCAAGTTGTACACAAAATAAATCCACCACCGCCTGCTTGTTTTTACTACCAAGTGTCAGTTTCATTCGTTCTCACTCAACTTTTCGCATTCATTAACCCCAAAGTGTGATGTAATAAAAACAAAATGTATAAACCCAGGAATTTGTTTAGCTTTGACACCCGACCCACCACCATGAAGGCCAACCATCAACTCCAGCACCAGGGCACCCACATATTTAAGTCATTTAATTTAATTCCATTTAAAGCGTGGCGAACTGGACTATTCAGTGCATACTTTGGCGCGTCGTCAACGCTAACGCTGACCTATTTCCTATGTAAATAGTTCAACCCAGGCACTCAGACGCAGACTGAGGCTCTCTCGGCTCTCGACTCTGGTTGTTTTTCAAGTATTTACTGAGCATAATTTCGTTGATGGTTGTCGCCTTTGCATTTTCTCATTAAGCGCATTTTGTGCTCCTGCACAAAAGAATAAAAGCTGCAGCTGGCAGAGCTACGAACCGTGGCAAGATGAATGTTTGGCACTTTAGGGGGATTTTCATGCTGATGGCAACTTAGCTGGGTACGAGTGTCCTTTAAGCTGCTTCCTACTGTGCACTTTACACACTTTGCTGCAATTATCTAGGGGAAGAGGCGCCTTACGATTTGCATAATTTATATATATAATTTTTTTCGTACTTTTACGATATTTAAAGTGCCTAATTTTTAAGTAGTAAAACTGTAATTGACTTGCATTTTCTTCCTGTTTATGTATGCAAATTATAATGATGCAAAATTGTAGTTGGGTTTTCCACTTTTATTTTCCTCCTGTCACTTTTTTTTCGAGCGACCTGCTTAATGTTTTTTTTTTCTCTGCTGCCTTTTGCGGCTGCCAAGTGAAGTGAGTGGCATTTTGTGCTTATGAAAATGAAATTAAATTTGTTTTTATGTGTTCTAGCAGCTGACAACTGTGTGAGTGCGAGTATGAGTTCAGCTGAGAGATTTGCTTCACTCTATTGTTCTGCGACAAACTCTTATCAGCTTAAGCTTATTGTTGCACAAAAAAAACGACGCTTGATGTCTGTCATTATGTGAAGAACTTCCGCAATGATTACAAATGGCAAAAAAAAAAAAATTATCACACAAGACAAATGTGCACTCATCTAAGGGATATATCTGTTTAAATATAATTTTTCGGGTGATTCACATTTCTTATGATTTTTTCAACAACAAAATATATGACCAAAAAGTAGGTTGACATCAGCAGCCCAGAACTAGGTCATGCTGAATTTCATTTTCAGTGTTGGTAAACACTTTTAACAGAAATTTTTTTAAAGCGCCAAGGTGATTGTTACAAGGTGATTACAGTGTACATTTTTTTGACACTCCACGCATGTTTCGTAACATGTGGCAACGCCAAAAATGCCATTTCCCCATGAATAGATTTACAAACGAACAGCGCTTGCAAAATAATTGAAAAATTGAGAAATGTGTTTCGCAAATTACTTGCATTTTATCGTTGTCATAATCGACCAGGCTATTCAAGCTATTGTGACCAAATTTCGCACCATTTTCACTTAACTAAACGTTTATTCAGCCTAAGGCCTAAGATGCTATGGCACTCCAATTGGACACAATTTGTAATTGTGTTTCAATATTTTCAAAAAATAATAATTAATAAACATTAATTCACCTTATGAATAATGCTGCGGGCTTTTGTAATTCGACATCAAGAATGATAAAGATTTTTTAGATCAAGACCGGTTCCGAACCTAATTCAACCGGTTCATCAGTGGAAAGCAGGGCTGCTAGCCTTCAAAATTTTGAAAGATGTTCGGTTCAGGGGTCCGAACCCGTGAGAAATCCGCAAGGTTTGCAGCCTTGGTGGAAAGATCCTTATTATTTGAGCTATGAATTTAAAATTCGAAGTGTAGTTTGATAATAACTAACTCCATTATTTTACAGATTCAAAACTTGTTCCAAATCAGTTTAAAAGTACATGAGATGCATTTTTTTTAGAAATTATTTAAGCTATTAAAATTATTTTCGATGTGTAGAAAGATAATAATGGTATACTATTTTTAAAGCTAAGAATTTAAACCTTGGTGTCCAGGGTATTAATATGGAGTTAAATATAATCCAGGTTCAAAACTGGTTCCGACAATGTGATTTTAAGCCGACTCAAACTTTATTATAAACTTTTTGAAAACGGTATTGAAATTGATTAAGGGGAATGTCTACTGTGCCAAGGATTTTGTCGATATCGTTTTTTGTTTAATTTTTATAAACAATAATAACATTAAAATTGGGCAAAAAAAAAAAAAAAAATAGTTAAAACAATTAAACATTTTTTTCGGCGCCAAAATTTTTTATCGTCAATATCCTCCGTCAGACGAAAGTCAATATTATGTCGATGATAACCATATTTAATTTAGATTTAAACTTTTTTTTACACTTGAAAAGTGTATATTAAGGTTTTAAGACACGAAGTTTGTAACGCATTGAAGTATTCATTTCCGACCCCATAAACTATATATATTCTTGATCAGGACGACGAGCTGAGTTCATTTCCGCTTGTCCGTCCGTCCGTCCGTCTGTCTGTCTGTCCGTCTGTCCGTCTGTTGTTCTACGCGAACTAGTCTCCCAGTTTTAAAGCTATCGAGCTGAAATTTTGCACAGAGTCTTCCTTTTTCTGCACGCAACTAATATGTCGGAACCGGCCGGATCGGATGACTATATCATATAGCTGCCAAAGGAACGATCGGTCTAAGAACTAGTTCTAGTTGGAAAAACATTTTTGTTTTCCCGGCGTCTGTTTTATATGCTATAATCTGGAAAAATGTATCAAAACGGACACTATAGCATATGCTGCCATAGGAACGATCGGTCGAAAAATAAGTCGTTGTGAAAAAACTTTTGATTCCATCGTAGCGTCTCCAATCGTAGTATATATTTGTTTTATATGTTTCTACAAATTCTGACAAAAATTTATCGAAATCGGATGACTATCTATAGCTTCCATATAAACGGTCGGTCAAACAACTACTTCATGTGAGAAAACTTTTTTGTTTTTTATCGTAGCGTCCCCAATCTTGGTATATATTAGTTTTATATGCTTTCACATAATTTCGAAAAAATTTGATCAAAATCGGATGACTATAGCATATAGCTGCCATAGGACCGATCGGTCGGAAAATGTGTTTTACTAAGAAAAGTTTTTTTTTATGGTATCAAATTTTTTATTATCAATATTTAAAATTTTTAAATATCTGATATCTATATCCTATATTTATTTTTCCAGTTAAATCAGTTGGAGTAAAGTTTTTCAAGTGAATTAAAACTTCGGCACAGTTGAAGTTAGCTTTGCCTTCTCGTTTTTAAATACTTTAATATATAACAAAGATGACGAATGGTGATGGTGGTGATGAAGATGGTTTATTTTAATTTAATATACGAGTCATATTTTGTTAGAAAGTATTGAAAAAAGTATTCAACATGATATACCACAATTTCGTCTTTCTATGAAAGAGAAAGTCTCATAATTGCCTTGCAAAGTGTAAAAAGTCCAAAATAACTCTCTTGAAAACTAATCAAATGTGATGCTTCATTGTTTTCGTTGAGACTAATTGACATTTGTGTAAATAGGTTAAACTGTGCTCTCAAAAGTATCTTCCATTTCAACTTCCGTCAATTCCATCTTTATGTTCCAACAAACAATTCCCTTTTGCTAAATACAAATATCAATAATAACAATAATAATACACATCTGTCAGCAGTTGCCATTGGGTTAGCTGCCCAGGGCAATGTTTGCGACTGAATGAGCTTTCAAAAAAAAAAAAAAAATGAATCCCAGGAAGACAAACATGAAATCGAAGCTCGAGGAACTGTAACCAAATCTCTTTAGCATACAGAATACAAATCAATTAGGCGTTAAAAAGAAAAAATACACACAAATGACAGGGGGTCGCAGTTACACATGGGAAATACATACATACTTTTATTTATTCGTTTCAGGGTGAGAGAAACACCCCTGTGGCCGTCGCCCACTCAATGGTTATCAGTGAAAGCGCTATTAACGCCATGCTGATTTATTGCAATTTAATTTGGTTTCAATTTGGTGGTATACGAGTATTTTGTTTCACACAAATTATAGGGGCGTGTCCCAAAAGGGAGCCGAAAATAAAACTCGGGTTTATTTATAGCGGTAGCCGCCATGATTTAAACGCTAGGCCAGCAAAGTTGCCTAGAAGATAGGAAAATAAAGTAAAACAAATGACCTGAAACTTTAAGTGGATGCTTAGATTTTATTTGATTTTTATGGCGGGCTTTGAAGTGGGTGTGTTTTTTTTTATATTATTATTTGATTGATTTGACAGGCTTAATTAAAAAATATTTATGCACGTAAATATTGCTTTCTTTTGAACTTGCGGTGCTTATAAAGGGGCGCCTTTGTGTATGCTACACGTTCTGCTTGCAGCTCGTTTACTTTATTGATTGGATTTTTTTTTATTATTATTTTCCCAGCAAAATGCATAGCTTGTGTACCCACCCCTCCAGGCCACCATGTCACAAAACTTTTTACCCCTTTTCAATTGTCTGCCAAAGGGTTCAAAGTTCAAGTATGACAAATAAACCAACAATTAACTTGAACACTCATTAAGTCAACTCCTCGACAAACAAAACACAATGTGAATTTAACACTTCCAGCCGCCTCTACATATATTGTTGTCTGTCGTTAAATTTTGTCAATGTCTGGGGAACAGGATGATGATGATGACGATGACAGGCCTGAGGCACAAATTATTACAATTAGTTGACAGCAGATGCTTATTGATTTTTTTTTGCTTTGTGGTCCAAGCGACACTGGGGAATTTGAACTGTCTATTTGGAATTGATCAAAAAGATAGTCAACGAGCGTTGAACTACTCGAGCGCTAAATGACCTCTCCACGCACCAGTTCAACCAAGCTGAAATGTCAAGAATCGAACATTGAAATCTCATTATGGATACATTAAAGTGGCGGAAGTGCATTGACTTGACTCGAGCTGAAATGAACGAAAGAGGAAAAAACATAATTCTCTCCGAGGTCAGTCAGAAGCTGTTGCCCATACACTGAGCGAAAATGTAAAGTAAAGGTATTTTTTTTATTATTCTTTGTTAACCCTTTTAGGACCGATTCAAAGTAATAAATTTTACAGATAACAAGCTTTTATTCAACACACACACATATTTGTGTCCATCTGATTAAAAGTTTTATATAAAAAAAAGTGTGAGCGTGGTTAACACTGAAGTAAAATATGTTAATTGAAAAGGGTTTAGGCAAGGCGATTGCTTGGAAAACGGAGTTGGAAATCAGTGTTAGAAAATTCTGTGTTATAAAATACTGTTGGAAAATAGTGTTGGAAAACACTATAGGAAAACAAAGTTCGAAAACAGCGCTGAAAAACAATGTTGGAAAATAGTGTTGGAAACAGTGATTAAAAACAGTGTTGGAAAATGTGGAAAAAGTGATCAAAAACAGTGTTGAAAACAGTGTTGAAAGAAAAAAAATTATTAAAAACTGTTAGAAAAAGAAAACAGTGTTGAAAAAGCATATAAAATACTGTTGGAAAATAGTGTTGAAAAACAGTATAGGAAAACAAAGTTCGAAAACAGCTCTGGAAAACTGTGTTGGAAAATATTGTTGGAAAACAGTGATCAAAAACAGTGTTGAAAAAGACTTTTGGGAAGAAAATAGTATGGAAAACAGTGTTATAAAATACTGTTGGAAAATAGTGTTGCTAAACAGGGTTCAAAAACAGTGTTGAAAAAGAATGTTGCAAAACAGAGTTGGAAAACAGTGTTAGGAAACAATGCGGAAAATAGTGATATAAAATACCGGAAAACTGTGTTGGAAAAAAGTGTTGGAACAGTGATCAAAATCAGTGTTGAAAAAGAATATTGAAAAACAGTGTTGAATAAAAAACACAATGTCGGAAAACAATGTTGAAAAACAGTGTTGAAAAGAACGTTGAACCAGTGTTGAAAACAGTGTTGGCAAATAGTGTTGAAAAGCAGTGTTAGTAAAGAATGTTGATAAACGGCCCAATACAGCGAGATTACGAACTCACAGACAGAGCTCGTGGCATACGTCCGAACACAAAAACAAGGTTGTTAAGTTGTCTAAATCGCCATTACCCTAGATTTTGCAGGACTTTTACCTAAAGCTATGGAACTATACGCAAATAATCTGCTCAAAAAGTGCCGAAAAATTCACTATTTTGGGACCTGTGGGACTTAAGCTTTAGCGGTGCGTTCACTTAGAATGCATTCTTTATATGCGCTTCCATTTTTTTAAAAAAGACCTTTTTTTAACAAAATGTAATGTTACCTTCAGCAGCTGTGAGCGCCAATGATGAAGTAAGTTATAGTCCTGTAAAGCTTCTCCATTTGGTTTCGGCGTTAATTTATAGGTCCCTTTCTCTTGAGCGATATTTAAAAAAGACACACGAGTCAAGATGTTGGCTCGAGTCAAGATAAGATAAATCTCTTGAGTATTTTAAAGACTTTCCACATACACTGGCTTACTTATATGATTCATTGTTTATTTTTCTCCAAGTGCATCGCGCAATGTATATTCCTGATGGCAACAAATCCTTATAAATCGCTCTGACACATACAACTTATAGGCGACGTGCCAGATAAAACTCTTGTCAAAACGTATTTTATGGCCTCGCACAACATTTCGTGGCAAGTAACGGGAGTCAGTTGGAAGAATACTTGTACATGCATACTTAGTGGAAAGAAGCAGTCAACTCATCAAAGCCCTGCGGCTTCTCGCTTAGCAGCGGCACGTGGTGGCCGGCCTTAATAAAATTGATATTGTGACGTTGTCGTCATTGTCGTTCCGTTTCGTTCGTTTTCTTGGGCTAAATAATGTTGCTAACTCATTTTTATCCCAGAGCTGTCCCCATGGTCACATTTGAGTTGGAGGCTCGTTGTCGTCTCAAGCACTTGATGTCCTTGTGTGGTATTTTTTCTTGTTTTGTCAACAGCAAATGTAATTAAGCTCAACTATGCGTGTCTATTTGGTGCTTGGAATTATGCTTTAATTTAGGTTAAAGCACGGCAAATGTAATTGCAATGCATACATATGTTTATTTACCGCCGACTGCAAGTGCTGGGAAAATACAACAAGCGGCTTGTGTAAATTTATTCGCCCACTACACACCACGAACAAAAAAAAAACCCAAAAACATTCACTTAATGATGCTGCTTTGTGGCCCACTAAACGTTCAACCTTCAGTACTCAGACGCATCCACATACATGTCCATGTCTGCGACAGCGACACATGTCGCCAATTTTACATACATTCAGTCTCGCCGTTCTGCTCCTTACACATGCTTAATTTTCCCAGCGAAATAAGCTTAAGACAAATTTTGACGCTTGATTAATGAGTTCTTGGAAGTAAACCGCTTTGGGGCAAGTGTTTGGTAGTATAAGCCATAAGCATGTGTAAAGTGAGTTTTTTAATTGAGTTTGGCAAACATTTAAAGTGCAATTTCTCTGGTAGCTCAAGAAATAAAAAAATAGAGGATGTAAAGATTATTAGTTAAGATGATATATGTAAGTCTTAATACCTCTGATTTAAATAAAAATGTTATTAGAATATTGAAAAGTAAAGAAAGAGTGTAAAATATGGATGGGCTTAGTGTACAGTCAAGGCCAAGACACAAGGCTGAACATCACACTGAAGGACGAATAGAAACTGGTAAAAACGCTCCACGATTTTGGTGTGTTTTCTTTAGCTTTGATTTAATCAGCAAATGTTAGCAAGCGATACCGCAATTTTTGCATCTGACAAAGTAAAGGTAAGTCGCATATATATAAATACCGTTACAAAAAACGGATCTGTGTGACCAAGAAGTAATTATATGGCTCGTTCTCATCCTCTCTCTGCTCACGTGACATATTTTCCGTGTGTCGCAGACACATAGTGGAAAATTAAGATTGAAAGAATGGACAGTCGGCACCTTTTCACTCAGATCTCTATGTTTTCTCTCTAAGAATATGTCCGTCTCTTTCTAACTACCGTACTTTCATTATAATTTAGCGTAAAATATTTTGATGATATGATAAAATATTCGCCAATCAATCACAATTGGAATGCAAAGCAAATTTTCGACAAGCGGCAAACACTTGAAGGGCCGCGAAAGGTTGTTTCCACGCTGCTAGTCAGCTTGTTTGCTGTCTATATATAAGCTTACAAGTTATACACACACACATACATACAAAATTAGTGTACTGCCCCATCGCTCTGACCCTCACGCTTACTCGGACATAGCATAACAATAATCAACTAATTCTTATATTGGTCCAAATTTTTCCAGCATTATTGATTTGCTGACCCCCGTAACCTATTCAAACCACATTGGTTTTTATGTAAACTAAGTTAAATAAAGATTTTGAAAAACAAAACACGATGTTTGGACATTAATCTTTAGATAACAATATTTTGATTTTAATGTGAAAAATTTGATTTTTTTTAAGAGAAAATCTATTTATTCCCTAGTTTAAAAAATTCTTAAAAATTATTTAAAAATTCAAAAAATTCCGGGCTTAAATTTCTTAATTGTCCTAAGTGTCCTATCATTGCATAGTACTCAGACCAGCTGAATCAATTCGCGTAGCTCGTTTTTATTTTACTTCTGATCAGCAGATTGTGACCGTTTCCACGCGTTCGATTTGTGCGCTTTCAGTTCCAGCCCCACCGACGATAGCCATCGGCAATGCCTATGCCGCATGAATACTCGGCCATCTGGAATTCTTTGGCCACCACCACTAAAGCCACATCATCCGCAAAGCCGACGACGTGCGTGCCAGCTGGAAATGCCAATCGCAGTATGCTATTGTACATGATGTTTCATAGGAGAGTGCCTAGAACTGAAACCTGGGGTACTACTGCTTTAACGTCACGACTCATAAGTTTTTATGCCATCATCTGTCTCATATATTGTAGCTGCTGCCGACCTAAGAAGTAGCTGCGTATCTTAGCGTACAGGTGTACCATGACCAGCCTTCTTTGTCGAAGTGTGTGTGTACAAAATTAATCGTATTAGGCTACCTTTACCCTAGCCTAGAAAAAAAGGTTCATCAAAAACGTATAAACCCTGGCCTACTTGGATAACTTTTTATCTGACATTATGCAAAATCCCCTGTCTAGTTATGTAATAACATAATTTATATGGCTAAACTCGCTAGTTTGAATATTATAAAGGTCGTTGGGACAGACTCAATGTTCATTTTAAATATTTTTGAGAAGTCAAACAAATATTTTTTGAATCACACAAAATTTTCCATTTAAAGGTAAGTATTTTAAAAATTTTTTTTGTGTAAATGCATGATGATTTGATTTAATGATGCAGAAATCTTTGCCTTTTCATAATCTATTTTTTGAATTTTAAAGAAAACGTGAGGGCATCTTACATCTTTCATTTAAAGTATAGAACAGATAAATCACATTCAAGTTCAGGTGTTATGTCATATAATCGCCGATATCACAAGAGGGACACAATAAAACATTTTTTAATACTTACGAAAAGTTATTAAATCCAAATGGGATCATTAAATTTTGTCGGCCAGTATTACATTGAGAAATATAAAACCTTATGGCTTGACAATAAGAATACAAATCTAGCTTCAAAACGAGAGCTAAGTTGAAGTCGGCCTCCGACTTGGATATACCGTTACCAGGGTAAGGTTGCCAAATTGTTGGAGATATGAGAATTTTTCAAATTGCGGGGGCGGGAACTTTTCTATCGTTCATTGATCGAAAAATGATGTATGGCGGATCGATAGGTAATGATGATTAAGATATATGTCTAGAAGGTTTGAACAGTCTATTTTCAAAATTGTGGGAGATATAAGGTTTTTTCAAATTGCGGGGGCGTGAGGGGCGTGGCAAAAATTTGAAACAAACTTGATCTGCCTGCAGACAATACAAGTCTACACTGAAAATTTGGTAGCTCTAGCTCTTATAGTCTCTGAGATCTAGGTGTTCATACGGAGGGGGGGGGAGAGGGACAGAGGGACGGACGAACAAACGAACAGATCTATATCGACTCGGTATTGATGCTGATCAAGAATATATATACTTTATGGGGTCGGAAATGCTTCCTTCTGCCTGTTACAACATTTGCACGAACTAACCCTTTTACTCTACGATAACGGGTATAAAGAGCAAAAAAAGTTATTAAATTTAAAACATTTAGGGCCGATTTCTTTTTCTCAATAAATCTATGTATTAAATAAGCAAAAATGTTATTTGTAAGTTTATGTGACAAATAGTGCTATGTACCCTTAAAGCAGGTTCTGTTTGTATTTTTTTCAGAATGGATTTATTAGTTCAAAGTATCTGAAGTAACTATAGTTTTTTTTTTTTACCGTTTTTTCTCTGAATTTCATTGAACAAAATACTTCTGTTATTACCAAACCAGCTTTCAACAAGCAACATCAATATTTTCACACACACAAAAAAAAAAACCCAAATGTTGAGACCTTGCCAAAGGCTAACCTGGATTACATTAAGCTTCCCCTTCGTTATCGCCTTTGACACTGATATGCCAATTACAGCTGCTGCTGCAACGATGGACAATGCTGCCAAAAGGTTCAATCGCGACCAAGTCAAAGTTGATGGTCAGCTCACTGCTCTAACTGCAATGATGTTCAATAAAACAAGATAGTGAGAAAGAGAGAGCGGGGGGATGGGCCAAAATGTATTGACGCAAACAGCAGCGTACTTGCTAACAGTATCGTACAGTATCGACTTGAATCAATGCTGTTTGTTGGCGCTTTCCCTTTGCTTAGCTAGAAGCGCAAAAAAAAATAACACAAATATTGCGCCATTTTATGTTTGTTTGCTGGTGAGTACCAGAGAATATTATGCAGGCACACACACACACATACAAAGCCATTGTTTGTGATTTGATGTGGATGTGAATTTGTCAGAGAAGGGACTGGCAGCTACTTACTGTTTGCGTTGGCATGTGGGCGTTTATTCATCCGCACACACAATATCCGATTCCAATGAAAAATGTTCCAGGGCTTTAAAATTTAATTTACCTTGGGCATAATTCATTTCACTTATCAGCCACATCGGCAGACAGAGGCCAGCTAATCGCACATGTGCGTTAATGACCCTGGCCCCACCAAGCATTTCTCAAGGTTATACTTTTCCGACTTCATACTTCTATATTTAGCCAAGACCTCATGTTGTTTTATAACACTAATATAAATACTGGGCACTTTAGTCAAACAACAATGCGCTGACCTTCGTGCTTAGCTTATGTGACCATCAAAGGACAAATTTAATTGGCTTTTTGTGCAAAAACACAACAACAATAAATATTTTTTGAGAATTCTTGGCAAATTGTGTTTACATGTTGATGTTTTTAAAAGCAGCCAGACAGCTGCTGCTTATGCTTATATAACAAGTTCTCACTCTTCAATTGGCTTGGTAACAGCCAAATAAAATTAAAGCATACTTTTTTGGGCAACTTAGAATATGTTAAAGTTTTAAGGGGCTTGGCTAAGAAGCGTCAATCCATGCAAAATTTTGGTGCCTTGTTACTGTAAACATAACCCCAATGCTCTGTTATTGTTCAAAATTTAAATTCCAAACATGTTTCTCAATTGTTAAAACACCACGTGCTTATTTTTCTTTGAATATAAACGTGAATAAACAAAATTTTCAATTCTATGCCCATATAAATCCCCGATAAGTTTGCAAAAAAAAAAAAGCTGTCCACAATCAACGCGCGACTGTTTTGGATTGGAATTTGTACTTCTTCAAAGTACAGAGACGACGCTGAATTTTTAATGCCAATTTTGATTGATAAGGGGCTTGGGACGTATGTTAGTTTCAAAGGGTGGGTGATTTAACCCGCGGAGCTCTAGCGAAGATTGGGTATTTTTTTTTTTTTTTGTAACGGTCGCCACTTTTGAGTTTTAAAAAGTGTGACGAGGCTACAAAGTTTTTACTAAAAAATACTCATACGCCTCGTAAGCCACAACAAAATTTTAACAATGAAGACAGTACTATATGATTCTGTTTGTTCGGTTAATGAAATCATTTAAATTATATAGACTTTATTTAGAAAATTTGTTCAAATGTGAATTTACGCAGGGTCTTAACTACTAAAGCGTCCAGCGGGTAAAGCGTCGCATTTAGAAGACAATTTTTTTTAATCCCACCTTTTTTAAAAAGATTTTTTAATGGAAATCATCCCCTATTTTTTCCAAATTAAAGTTAGAATAAGAGAACCCATTTGAAAGTTTTTACATATTATTAAAAAATCAATGCCAATATAAATCCAAGGCAACATTACGAATGAGTGATAACAAAAACTTTAGAGCCTTTTTGCACTTGTTAAAACTTTATTTATTTTTTACTTTTTTCACTTAAATTATACACCGAAATCTTCCGAATTACGAAAAATCTTACGATCTAGCAAAAAATACATAATTCAAAAAAATAAAAAAATATTGTAATAAGGCATCTCTTAAATATTCAAAATTATTGCTATTTGGTTCTTTTCAAGAAATTTAAAAGTTTACAAAAATTTTTCTATAAGTTTTAACCTCTACGAAATGACTTTAAATTTTTCACGCAAATTACGTATACGACACGTACGCCTCTTATTTAATACTCTGTACCGAAGTTACAAACAAATTTAATGAGTTTGTGCAATTTAAAGTAACAGACAGAAGAAAGCATTTTCAATCCAATAAATTATGCATATTCTTGATCAGCATCGACAGTCGAGTCTATGTGGCGATTACGATATAATTTAAAGTGCGATATCTTTGTAAATACGTATATATGTGAATGACATTGCAGAACATATTTGTATTAAAAAAATGGCGCTTACGTTATTGTCGCAGTAACTGCTTGATTTAATTCTAAAATCTCTACCGAATTATTGTAATTTTGTAATTCGCATCAAATGCCACCTCAAAAACCTGTTTATTCCCAAGAAAACGTTTTTTTTTTGTAAATATCAAATATATCGATATTATCATTTCGAAATGATACTTTTTAATATTAAAAAATATCGATATAGATATTTTTAAATATCAGGCATAATTTCTTGCTTGGTGTTTTTTTTTTGTTTAACACTCTCAAACCGTTTAAAGGTGAGAACAAAATGTTTATGAAACAAGCTTGAAAGACTTTCGTCAACAAATTTTTTCGTGATTATAGTTCTGTTAGAACACATTTTTTTCTCAGTGTACATATGGCTAAGAACAATTTAAAATTAAATAATTTCCAAATAAAGTAAAGTTCAATATTTTTGTAAAAGAATAAATAATCAGCGTTCGAAACTGCATTTAGCCCAGGGCCAAGCATATGGAAAGGACTGAAATATGAGCTTGTGTTGGTAACTGTTACAGTAGACAGCCAACTTACTTGCAAAATCAAGTTTTTCTGTGCTCACCTCTTCACACAGATGTCTTCGGCTAGCGTCTGTGTGAAAACACGAATGCGCTCTACCCCCAGTGGCTATGAGCTGGCCGGGTCTGATCTAGCCTTTCTGAGATAGTTTCGCAAGTTCAAACCCTGTAGTTTACTTCTTTCTTTGAAGCAGGTGGACTTTAAAGCTAGATGCCCAAATAGCATGTCTTAAATTTTCTTTTTTAAGATTTCGGGGAAGCTAACTTCTAAAGTCTATTACTTGTCCGTTGTATCACAGATTTTAATGAGCTATGACGTAGATGATGTGCATTCTTTTCTCGAATTTTTCTCAAGTTTTTTTTTTTTTACCAAAAATTAAAATTTTTTCTTTGACACTAAATATATCTATATCTAGATCGATAGATAGCTTCATTCATTATTGTATTTTAAAGGAACGTTAAGGATATTTAAATTTGGTCATTTACTTAAGTAAAGACACTTCCCCTTGGCACATCTCGAAAAAGTCTTTAAATACAAATAGAGTTAAAAAAAAGGTAGATTTATGGAAAAATTATATGTTTTATATACTTTCACATTCTGAAAAATTTATAAAAGGGTGATTTTTTTGTTTCAGTGTCTTTAAACAACGGGTGGGTTTAGCATTTTTTCTTTGACTAAATAAATCTTTAGCTAGAATTTATTAGGTGTTATTTTAGGAACGTTATATATTTAATTTGGTCATTTACTTAAGTTAAAGCTAATGTATTTTAAGTTAAATTCAGTTTGTTATATATGAAGTAGCTTAAAAGTTTCCTGCTTGACCCAGATCCTAGGCCAACAGCAAATTTTTTTTAATAAACCCTCAAAGCCAAATGTTGCCTAATAAGTTGATTTTAATATGGTTATTTCATTGCTGATTGTTTTGACCAACGTTTTTTCTTTAAAATTCTCTGTACTCTATACTAGACATAACTATGCCCATAATCTGATTTCAGCAGCAAACTATGTTAACAAAGAATAAATCACAATGAATGTATATCCAGATGACCGCTGGCCAAAGGCAAAATCCACAACTAAGCCATTTAAATTTCAAATCACCAGGATACAGGACCCCTTTTTTTTGTTGGTGTTGGTACAAGTGGCCGAACACCGAGCAGTTCAATAACCTTTTTATGCCAACACTTTTTCAAAGCTTTTATTTTATGCTGTTTTTTTTTTTCTTTTTTGCATTGACAGATTAGATGCGGACACCCTGGGGTTGTTTTACATATCATATATCCATTTTTCATTTTATTTGAGGATTGTGGAAAAAAATACACCTATTACTTCAGTAAAATGTTTAGTATTAGAATATGTTAAGCCAACTAGCCTCGTTAGGGCCTCATGGACTATACATCAAACCAATAAGCTGCTCTTTTTCTTTATGAAACTCTGTCATTATTGTTAGTTTCCAAGGAGGGCTCAGACGAGCTTCAGTTTGCTCTTTTGTCAACCAAATGCCAGATGTTGTCCTACAACGTTTGGTCGTTTTGCCTTTTTTTTTTTGTGGCTCATTTAAATAAACCCAAATTTATGTCTTGCACATACGCACGCACGCACGCACTTTGAGCGATTGGCGCGCTTAAACTTGGCTTATTTGCTCGACTGCGGCGGCTGCTGCATGTGCCGTCTGCTTTTGGTGGGTTGATTTTGAGGACTACTTCCGTTGCCGACAATGGTGTGATTTATACGATGAGGCGTGTGGAAATTCCATTACGTTTCGAGAACTTGTCTTTGGCTTTTATGGCAAACTCTGCTTAAAGAAACGGAAGTTTCATTTAATCGAAATTTGGGTGTCACCGCTGATTGATGGTGGGGTGGGCCCACCCCTCCAATTGATAAGAAAAATTTGACTGGCATGCAAATGATTTGCTGTTTGGAGGAGCAAAAAAAAAGTTTTATTTGTCTCACATTTTAATTTGCAGCCGACAAATGACATTTGCTTTTTATTGTAGTTGTTGTTGTTGATTTTATTTGCCCACGAAACGAAGTTTTGCCAAAATGGAAAATTGCACCAAATTGAAATTTGTATCAGCAACAGCAGCAGCTGCGAATGGGTGACCCTTCAAGCTTTTTTCTTGTCTGCGGCAAATGTGACTTTTGTTTGATTTTGGCGGCGAATGAATAAAAATGCTCTTTGCAGTTTTGCCATCAGAGTCATTCACATGCTTAAGTAGTTTCCAAGTGCGAGGGTAGCTTCTATTATTGTTTTTAGGTGCTTGTTTAGGCAGCTTTTGGTGGGATCTTTAGAGAAGCACATTTTGTGTCTTTTGCTTGAAAGTTCTAATGAAAAAATTTAATAAATAATAAATACCCAGAATTTTGAAAAATTTTTAAAAACTATGCTGGGTGCCATCTCCCGCAGGACAATTCTTTGTGCTTTTATGGGCTTCTTTTACGACTTCTACTACCCCAGTGTTGCGTGGAGATTTGCCTTTAATTTTTATCCCAAAATCTTTGAAACGCTCTCGAACTAACTATCTTTGCATGAACCCTTTCGTGTCCTCTGTTAGAATTAAACAATCTTTATCGAGTGATTAGTTTCTATTCTCGGCATTTTCGGGCGCGTCATTCAATGTAAATACGTGAATTATACCGTGACTTTTGGCTTTTATTCAAGTTTTCACAAAAGTGTTGCCTACTTTCTAGGGCCCACATAGCGCATACGCCACATATTCACAAAAATATTGCCTACTTTGTGGGGCACGAATTGCGCATACGCCACATTTTCACAAATGTGTTTTATGTTTTATCGCCAACGTCCTTCTTATTGCAATATTCAAATGTCTACCAATCGGATCAGGCAGCTACGTATTTATGTTCCGAAATTCTTACATTTCAGGAACACCGAAATTTGGATTAGATGTTTTTAGAAAGAACTGCTTCCAAAAACTGGCGTCTACAGAGAGATACAATTTACACAAAACAGTCAATTATATACAATATTATTCTACCCGAGTCTCTACCATGCTTAACCAAACAGCACATCCTGGATTTCAGTTTTTAATCGCGTTGGCATTAATATATGTATGCAGAATCGAGCCCAAAACCACCCGCATAGTATTGTCTCATGTCTACTAAGTTCCACATATCGGCCTTCCTGCGAGTCGGTGTCAATTGTGTTTTAATGCTAATGTAAACCAGGAGAATGGAAGAACTGATGGTAGAAAGCATAAGTCATTTTTTTCTATACACAACTGTTGCCCTAAGACACTACATAAGTGGCGCCTACCTGATCACAGTTTTCCATTGGTATATAGATTCCAGTGATCCCTATCTAAGCTCGTCTTGAGACTCACCCACATGAATTTGGCGCCGGTAAAAATAATAAATAATTAGGCAATTCAGCCTGCTTTCACTTTTCCTCGGTCACTTGAAAAATAAACTTTTTCGCCTTGTACGGCTGGAAAATGGAAAAGTTCTATACGACGCCCTATTGAATCCAGGAAATCAGCTCGCAGGGCTGAGAAGAAAGGTTCCACTTGCCTTTTGGCTCTCCAATAGCTATATTTGCCTCTCGTGATCAGCTGATTCGCTTTGGGACAAACTAATTGGTATAAACTAAATTTAACATTTTCCCGCTTTCTGGCTGAACTTCAAATATCTGCCAACAATTGGCGACAGGCTACACTACAGGGGTGAACTTTCCCGTGATTGTTAAATTTTAAAATAAATATTGAAAAATGACTTTGAACTTGGTGAAAGGAAAACCGAAATATCTTTTGATTATTTCTGTTTTAGAGTAAATCTTCTTAGCTTGTTAGAAATCAGCTGAACTATTTTTATTATTTTCATTTCCGATTTTTGTACATTTGAAAATTGGCCAACAGAGCTCCCTTTCATTTTGGCAATTACAAGATATTTCGGTTTTACTTTCCAGAATGCCCGACATAATTTTTAAAAATCTGATCTTAGTACTCACTTTCAGCATAAGATAAGACTTCTTGGAAAGTTCAGCTTTCTTGTTCTTATGATTTCCTTAAGGTTGGATACTTTTATAAACTAGGTGGGGTGAAAAATAACCTCCTTGACCGCCAGAGTGTGTTGCTAACGCATAAAAGGTAATGGTGCCTGACAAGTCAAATTTCAGTGCGATAGAGCCTTTAGTTTTGTTTTGACAGCTGATTGTTGTTGACATGTTCGGCACCATGTTGAGTAGGGGAAAAAACGATTTTCACATAATATTCTGTTATCCTTAAAAAAAATTTATTTTATTTTTTCCAACATGTTTTCATCTTTCTTTTTCTATTTCAAATATTATTCTGTTGTCCCTAAAAATTAAATTTATTTTTTCCAACATATTTTCATCTTTCTTTTTCTAACCAACTAAAGCTCAATTTTCTAGCTTTTTTACCTTTGTTTTAAATTATTTTTCTTATTTTCTGTTCTGCCATTTACTTGCTGATCTGTGTCTTTCTTTAATTTTTAAAAACCATTGCAGAACACCTGAATCTACCCTCGCTTTGGAACTTTTTGCTAAGCTCTTTGGTGTTGCGGGCACAAATATTGTAATATAAATTGAAAACAAAAAGTATAAAATGCATTTCGGAAAACTGAGTTTTCCTTCTGTTATTTTGGTTGAACTTTTCGATGTTATAAATAAATTAGTAAGCAAGAAAGAAAAAATACAAAAGTATTTCGCCACTCACCTCATAAAAGTAGAACGAATTCAAATTGTCAAATTCGCCTGGGGCATGTGAGGCTGCCGAGCTGTTGCCCGATGCGGCTGTTGCCTCCATTTCCAGATCGCTGACTGGCGCCTCTGTTGTCTGGACTCGCGAGGTTGATGCTGTGGTTGGCGCCAGAATCACGTGTGAGATTGAAGGTGTAAAATATGTCAGATTAACTGTAGCCACGGGTGACACTGTCACGCCTGTCACTGTCAACTGGCTGCCATTGGAAGCCAATACGCCAGCCGGCACGTGCTCCTCGGAGGCGGAGGCAGAGCCGGAGGCCAGTGTGTAATAGAGTGAACTATCGAATAGCCTTAGATGCAACATGCTGCTAGCTGATGTGTAGCGAGTTGTAACTTAAGCAGGGTCTGTCATTTCTGAAAGGAAAAATTACAAAAATTAAATGACAATTTCTTGTGTTAATCCGCCAGTCAAAAAACTCGTGCACAAGTATTTAAAACAGATGAGACAAAGAACACATAAATCCCAAATGAAAAGCTGCATAATAAATACTTTAAGTACTTGGTGGAATATAATGCAAAAACATTTGCTTCAGTTAACATGGCTTTTAAGCGAGTGTGTGTGTGTGTGTGGGTGGATTTAACTGTGCCAAGTGTCACCGTGTTCATTTGGAGTTTGAGCAGCTGGTAGATAGTCAAGGATTGTAGCATTGTTATTAATAAATTACACATACAACGGGTTGGACCTGCTTGCTTATTTTTTATTTTCTCTTCCGCTGCTTAAACTTTGCAGTTCTGGCAAAGTTGGAAAGTCAAATATTTTTTACTATATACAAAATTTATTAAAAGTCTGCATAAAAATTATTGTTAACAATGTTAGTTAAGCGAACATTAGGAAAAATAAATTTAGAAAAAGATTTAATGGCGCCTAAGCTTTAAGATTTATTTTTCAAATTTTCTCCTGCTTTTTTCAGCTCTACCAAACGCCATAAACAATGCTTAACATTTGGGTGGGTCATTAACAACCTGTCCCTCACTTCATCCCCAACCTTTTACACACACACACAGACACATCTAAAAGCGTCAGCTCAGTGATTTGGAATAAGTTATGACGCCGCACGCTTGTCAAAGGGATTAGATGCGTGTCGCTAATTAAATTTAACAAGTGACCCCTCCGGTTCCACATTCATATGCATCAGCTGTCTGCTGGTTTTGGTTAACTTTAACAATTAGTTGGTCACGTTTGAACTCTCTCTGGTTGGTGGTGCCCTTTAAATATTTATGCACATGTGACTCTGTCTAGGATCCATCTATCTGTCTGTTTTGCTGCTCTTTGACTGCAACTTAAAATTGATTAGCCACAAGTTTTGTGGTTGGCACCCAGAACGTGCCTGAAATGTGCAAATAAATTTTGATTTAAAATGTGAAAACTTTTTTTGTTGTTGTTCAGCTCAGGTATTTTTTGTTCGCTAATGCGAACACGCAACTATTTTGGCCATGATTTATCTTAGCAAACACACACGCTCATGCGAGCAGCAGACGTCTGGGATGCCGTCGTTTGCTTTCTTTTTGACATATTCAATTTAGTCGAACATCATAAAGAATGGTCGCTGATGGGGCTAAGGACGCCACATGTTGCCACTTTCGATTTTAGAAATTTATCATTTTTTATTGCATTTTTGCATGAGCTTAGTTTGTTTAGCGTTTGGCACCTGGCCGAGACTGCTGTGATGTGGTATAATTTACTTAATTCAATATACAAATTTATTGAATCTGAAATTAATATCGAATTATGCTCTAGTATTTTATATTAATATATATTATTTCTGTTAAAATTTCTGAAGAATTGGATTAAAATTTGCACATTTTTTCATCAGAAAACACGACCAAGAATTAAAGGAAAAAATTATTCATATCTTTCTAAAAAGCCTAAGGCCTAAGATGCCATGGCATTTCATTTGGACACAATTTGTAATTGTGTTTCAATATTTCGAAATAATAATAATAATAATCTTTCTAAAAATCAGAAAAATATTATTGAGTTGGCAAGAAAATCATGAAGGACTTTTGAGCACTGGGTGGTGCCAAATAGCAAAGTACCGTTTCACAGCTTATAGTCTAGGCTACTACTGTTGAAAGTTGATCGTCGATTTTTTTTTAAAGAAGCTACAGCGAATGGTTATAAGGGACAACTTCCCTTTAAAGGTTCGAAAAAAAATTACTCATACGACACGTACACCAAATTCAATTTTTTTTTGTAAATCTGTAGAAATGTTTTTTAATTGGCCTGTTTGGACAAAATTTGGAATCCATTTCGAAATCAAAGGGTTACGACATATAAGGGAAGAGCCTATCGGCCTACCGACGGGTACTTTAAAATTTCGCTTTTGAAAATTTGTTTTTTTTTCCATTTTTTCGTTTTGCATTATTAATATAGCTTGGACATTCCCATTTCATCCCCTTTACACGCTAAAAGGCATCGAAATTTAAACACTCTCAATGAGGTGATATAAAGTCTACAGCATCAAGAAATTGCGGAAAAAGCATATCGATGACCATGGGAGTTTAGGCCTATTGTGTAACGTCAAATGGAAAATAAACAGGTAGTAAGCCAAGGTGGAAAGCCTGAGAGTCATTTACGTTTTGTAAACTAAATCATTATAAAGTTGGTGGATATTTGCACCAAAAATAAGTAACATAAGTAGTAAAGTCTAACCGAAATAACTTTTGGGGGACAACCACCCCAAATTTTTATGATATCAGGCTACTGTTACTGCAGAAGTAACTAACATTGGGCTTGGGTATGTTTTATGCCAAAAAAGTGTGTGAAGTTTTACGTAAGAGTAAAATCCTTTATTTGTCCATAATGTAAGAAAGCTAGCAATACCTAGCAAAGGATTTAAGGACAACACAGAAGTGTAGATATCTAGGTGTCTTTTTTTTTAAAATAGATTTTTATTTTAAAATAATTTTTGTTTGCCTCAAGGTTAACATGAAAATTGGTCGTGAAATACCTTCTATTTTAGCTTCTATATTTAACAACTTTTTATAAGTCATGCTTAAACCAGAAAACTAACAAGCATCAATGTTATAAGTCTATTGGATTAATATTTACTTAGCAAGTTATATCAAGTACTTGATAATTCTATAAAAATTTTGGGTTGGAATCAGTGTCTCCATAAAAACGTTGTTTTCTTGTAATAGTCTATAACATGTGGTTAAAAATTCAAAAAATGGGTTTAGTTTGACAAAACTAAAGAAGGTGTTTGGTCTAAACAAGAGTGTGCCCCAATCGATGGTAAAAATCGAATTCATGGAAATAAATAGACTTAACTCGTGTGGTAGGTTAGTTAAAAATGGGTTTTGTGTGTTATTTTCAAAAATTCAAAATAGTTTTTCAAATATTGTCATTAAAGAGGAGTAATTATACGTAGCGATTTTCTCACAATCACGTTTTTTTTTTACCTGGTAGCCATGCTGGCACCGGTTTTACTGAATCGGTTTTAATAAGCCATGTTGCAATCGACGCTGAATTGATTTAATTCTGGCCCATACCTCAATCAAGAGGAAAGACATTATTACAGTTTTTTGTTTACACGAAATTCCAAAAAAAAAAACTTCAAAAAACGAATATTTTTTTGTAAATGGCCGCCATTTTTTCCACAAAATGTTGAAAAATATGGTTCAAGTACGGGCCAGAATTACAACAATTCTGATCATAATCTCATTTACCGCTTTCATTTCCGATGACTTGGAGTCCCGGAATCATGGCTACCACCTCTACACCTTTTTTTGGAGAACTAATTTGGCAGCCCGACTTTCTAAACATCCCTTGAATTCAAAAATGTTTTGTATTATTTTTTTTATATTATTAATAAATAACACAACACAAAAAACCATATGAAAAAATCCCTTTCGGGTTTTCTCTAGAATTTTTTATAAAGGTAGAATACTCCTATGCAAAATTTAAAAATTAATTTTTTAATCTGTAGAAATGTTTTTTTCATTGGCCTGCTTGGACAATATTTGGAACCATTTGATATTGGGGTTACGACTTATAAGGGAAGGGATGCGGCTTTAAAACGGCGGAAACGGAAATTTCCTAATCATTGAGTTTATGCCTTGCTTGGCCCAATCTGAAGTTTCTAAATAGAGATATGGCTTAAAAAAAAACTTAAGAAATTCTATTTCAAAAACGTATCAATGCAAAAATTTTTTAATTTGATTTTTTAGTTCGAC
This sequence comes from Lordiphosa mommai, assembly GCA_018904225.1. NCBI lineage: Eukaryota > Metazoa > Arthropoda > Insecta > Diptera > Drosophilidae > Lordiphosa > Lordiphosa mommai. The sequence continues at coordinate 286,846 of JAEIFT010000312.1, read as the reverse complement.
ATTCCCAAAAAATCATTAAAAAAATTATTTCTTCAAAAACTAGTGTAATCAAATCAATGCACAATGGGCGAAATGGCTTATCTAGCGGAAGAAAACTAATAACTTCTTAGATAATAAAGATTTTGGATAGCTGTTTTTGGTTTGTATGAATGGTAATTCATAAAGAAATATTAAAAGAGAATAACAATTTTTTTGATTTTTTTTTTAAATTTTTTTTAGGATAAGTTGTTTTTTGCCATAGATTTAAAACATTTTTTTAAAGTACATTTGCGCTATAAAAATGGTATTACAAATAATAATATTAACATGTGTTCTACAAATCACTTTCGACGCCAAAAACGAACCAAATCGGATGGGAATAGGGAATAAATTAAAAAAAATTATTCACAGTCTGAATTACACTCAGAACCGGAGTTTTCAGACTCTACATTTTGAAGGAAGGTCTTTGAACAACTGATCAATGGTTCGGGTAAGTATAAACAAGCATTCGTCAAATTCTGCATAGTGTATTCGCGTGAAGTTTTACGTGTATGTATAAGTTGAAAATTGCGAAAATCTTTATTTCTCGTTTCTAGCTATTTTTCTGACATCATTCCCATTGGTAACGATACAGTAGATATTATAGATATTATATCAACTCCGAGAACTAAAATTGTGTAAAGACAAGAAAGCATTTACAAGCACGGTATTCTTACAAGAAACGCCCAGAAGCTATAGCACGCATTTAAGCTTGTTATTTGGGAAAACATCTGAAAGTTTACGAAAAAAAAGTCTGTGTGATTCGCCATTATTTACATTATCTTACTCCATTTCGAACCTAAGCTTGTTGTGGATTTCGATTTTTTTTTATTGACGATGTCTTTATCACAGCCGTGAATCTGCCACTTTTTGATTGGAAGACGATAAGCTATGTGTGTGTGATACACTCAAGCGACTAAAGTTGGCCAACAAAGTTCTGACAAATTGACATTATTTGGCATTTTATGTATTTTTCTCAAACGTTTCAGTAAACCTATAAGACGCCCTACAATTTTCAAAGCATTTGCCGTTTAAATTGCTTAATAGTTTTAAGTCAGTGGATAACTTTGACCACTGATCAAATGCTACATTCCCCGCCATTTTGTATCGCGATCCTATCAACTTAAATGAACTTGTGCCAAACACTTAAAAAATGCTAATAAAATGTAACTTTTTGCTACACAGAAATCAAAACTTGCATAACTTTCTATCATATTTTTGTTCAACATATTCTTGAAAGATTCTTCTATTTTCATCTCGAACAATTCCCTCTTGGCTTACTCACTGGCAATTATCCTTTATGCGGCCAGCACGCGTCACGGTCCATAAAATTGAAATGAAATACTAAACTTTAGTCGTTATTGCGCTGATTGCCATGAACTGCAATTGCAAGCGAGACCCGTGCAATGTCCGAGTCATAAACATAAAGCAAAGAGCACACAGCACAAAGAAATTGGAACGGAGAGACAAAAGGCGGGAATGGTGACCAAATAAAGTTAGTATGCCGCTGCCGCTGCTGGGGCAGCCATATTTTTGCAGTGAAATCAATTTTTCATTTTCAAGACAACTTGGTGACGCCACGTCCTCGGCTCAGTGCACTATGTGTGCTCGCACCAAAGTCAGACAACATAATGGCCAAAAAACAAATGGAGATATAAATATGCAGCTATATAACAGCTGCTGCTGCTGCTGCAGCTTCGACTTTTATGACTCATACGCAACGTTGCACAAACTTTTCCCCAGACAAAATGAGAAAATCCTTTTGCCAGATTTGTGTGGCATTTTAAAGCTTTAATAACCCAATCCGCTTGCAGACGCTTCAACGATTTTCGCTCAACATTAATTTTGTGTTTTTTTTTTTACTCCCAATCAAATTCAAAGGTTTGTGACAACGACAGCGACAACTCGTGCCAAATTGCTGGCAGCTGTCTGCTTATTTTCACGAGCAGCTTATTCAAAATATGTCAATCAAATTTCTCTTCTCAAATGCGCCAATGCAAAACAAATAAAATCCAAATTGAGATTTGCAGATTTAGAAATGCCTTTGCTATTTTGCATGCAAATTAACTGTCTAAAACTTAAATACCTCAGCTAACTTATGCTAAGTTCAAAATGGTCTCAAACGGGCAGACAAAAGCTTTGTGGGGATCATTTACATATTCTAAGTACAATATAAATATATAGAGTACAGTTTTAAGTAAAACCTAGCTAAGGTCTGGCAAATTGTAAAAAAAATGGCCAACAAAATATGGAGTTGAATTTCAACATTTTTTTTTGTGAATGTTGAAATTGTATCAAAAAGGAGAAAATGTTTTGTTAATGTTAACAAATCACCCTTTCTTAGTCACTAAATCAGCTTTTTAAATAAAAACAACTAGAAATAAGTACCCACTGCCGCTTATGTTTTAGAACAGTGTATATAGCTTCATGTATTTATTAAGTGCATTGCTGGCACCCAGTTTGACACTAAAGTTCTTTGTGTTTCACATATAAACCACATACGATTTTCGAGTGCATGCCAATGACATCTTGAGCATTTGTGTCATGTAAAATTGCACTTCTAGCCATTTTAGGGCCAATTGGCCTTTTCCCAAAAAAAACTTTGAACTTTTATCGATAAAAGCTCCATACAACTCTTTCATGTGTGACCACGTTTGATATCGATTAACGATTAATCAAAAACTTACCTCTGCAGAAAAATGGAATAAACTCGTGAAAATTTTCGTGTAATCATTTTTAACAACTTTCGACGTGGAGTGCAACGATGAACTTAAATCTTTGTATGGCGATGAAGCACCTTCCTATAGCACTGTGAAAAATTGGTATAATGAATTCAAAAGCTCGCTCGAAGACGAAGGTCGTCCAAAAACAGTCGTTGTGCCAGAAAACATTGATGCCGTGCGTGAACTGATAATGCAAGATCGTCATGTGACATACCGTGAGATAGAGGCATCCTTGGGCATTTCTTCCACTAGCATACATTCGATATTGCATGAACTCCTGGGCGTAAAAAAGGTTTGTTTTCGCTGGATCCCGCACAAAAAAAGGCTCGTGTGGATTGGTGCAAAGAAATTTTGAAAAAATATAATCGCGGTGTTTCAAAAGACGTTTATAAGATGGATCATAGATCTATGCTTATGAGCCCGAAACAAAACAGCAATCCACCGTGTGGGTCTTCAAAGACGAGCCAAAACCAACGAAAGTCGTTCGTGGAAGAAGCACTTCGAAGCAAATGGTCGCCTGTTTCTTCGGTAAAACTGGTCATGTGGCTACTGTTCCGCTTGAGCAACGTAGTACGGTCAATTTGTTTGCCTGAAGTCTTCGGAGAAATTCGAAAAACGAACAAGAGAAGACAGATCATTGTGCACCATGACAATGCGAGCTCTCACACATCAGCTCACACCAGCGCCTTTTTGACCGCCCAAAACGTCGAATTGATGGGTCATCCGCCGTACAGCCCTGACTTGGCACCCAATGACTTTTTTTTATTCCCGCACATCAAGGGAAAAATGCGTGATCAACGATTTTCGTCGCCAGAAGATGCTGTTGAAGAGTTCAAAAACCCTGTTTCGGAGGTGTCTCAATCGGAGTGGAAAAAGTGCTTCGACAATTGGTTTGAGCGCATGCAAAAGTGTATAAATCTTGCAGGAGAATGCATTAAAATACTCACGTTAGCAAGAACATTGCTCCACTAAAATGGATATATAGGCTAAACTATTTCGAATATTTGAAAATGGTTTAAAGGGGAGATGTCCAAGTTATAATAATAAGGCAAAACAAAAAAATTGAAAAAAAATTTTTCAAAGGTAGAATACCCCTTAAACAAGGTTAAAACTGGACTGAAACAAAACCATTGCCCAAAAACTTTGCACCCAAAATTTTTAAGCATTAACATTTGAACATAGGTAAATTTGTGCTACCAGCCCCTTACCAGATCTTCTAATTTTTTAAAGTTGAAATATATACCTTAAAGTTAAGGAGACTATTCCTTTTGGCTCATTACACCCTTAGTTGCTGTACTCTTCAACTAAGCCACTAATAAGTACACAGAGCTTAATCCCTCTCTAACTTTCGTAAATCATCAAAGTGTAGCACAAAAAAAAAAAACGAGTCTGCCAAAAGAAATGACCAAGTAAAGGATTTGTCATCCTTCTAAGCTTTCCTATTAAAGCTCTTGTCAATCTTGCTCCTCTTATAAAGCTTAGCTAAATTTTGTCTACTGAATTCCATTACTCATCAGCGTCATCAACACTATTAACCAGTTTTATAATTCGCCAGGGAGCTGCGGTTGTGGCAGTTTCTATTTTCTGCATTTGCGTCTAATTAGGTAAAGTTCAAAATTCTACTTAATGCACAAAGCGTTGCTGGCGCCGGTGGTTTGGTTGCATGAATTATTTATATATCTATTTGCTGGTTGTCTGACTGACTGACGAGAACTGTGTGTCCTGTCGCTTGTGGCAGTTGTTTTTCATTAGCCAACTAAATGATTGAATTGCATATTTTAGAATATTGATGAAGTTGAGGCTTTTGATGAAGCTCCCCAGTGCCCAGTGGATGAACAGAGGCAGAAGATGATTAAAGGTGCAAAATTTATTACTCAAACAATTACAACTGGCAACATAAATAATAATAAAACTCTTAATTAACAGCTTCTTACTCTCTCCCAGCAGCTTTAGCTATTATTTTTATGCCGGAATCAGCAAAATGAATGGGTGGATGTTAAGCAGGGGAAAGTGAGGCGAGCAGGTGTTGAAGCATAATTTATTTATAATTGACTTAATAGACTTAACCAAATTGTACTCATACCAATGAATTTAATTAGTGGAGTTAATTTATGTCTTTGCCTAAGCTAAAAACATTCAATAAGTGTGCTTAAGTGAAAACTTGTTCTTGGGCATTATTTGGGTATCAGTTTACCAGACTTTGTCCACTCACACACAGCGAGATGTTCCATTACTTGTTGACAAGTTGACAGACAGTAGAATAAATGTTTGGTCTTGAAAAAATTCATTATGAATCCTCTCAAAAAATTGTGAAAAACAAAAGACCAAAAACACCCACATAAATGTCTAGGCAACGTGTCGTATTGACATTTTTCTTTCTTTTGTCTGGCCATTTGATAAGTAATTGAGGCAAACTTTAAGCTGATCACCCGAGAAGGGTATGAGCGAACTTCATCTCAAGTGGCAAATGTTTTGACACATTTACGATATACACATTTGTCTAGAAACCAGAAAATATACCAGCTGCACTGCACAATCAGCGCCAGGCTAAAAGCTTGAAGACAGCAGCTGCCAATTCCTACTCACCGTCTTCATTGTTTTCCAAGTGTTTTACAGGTGCTACAAATTTGAATATAAATACACACGCTCACACACAAAATACTGTGTGAAATAATAAAATAAAATGCCATTGAAGTTAGACGCGTCGGCATTTTGGGTCCCCAACGGCCACCTTTTTCCTTTTGGCCACAAAAGTTCTAGACAATTCGTGCCAGCAAATTTTCAATTTGGCTTTTGCCTTTTTCCCTTGGCCTCATCTATTTACAATTGGAAAATACATTTTATTTGCCATGTCGAGACAGCAAAACGAGCTGTTTTTGGTATCCTGTTTCTAAGGCCCCCAGGTTTTTGTTTTAAACACGCCTTGCGTGCGACTATGTCTGTCATTTAGATTTAAATTTAGTGGCTACTTAAGACGTCCGACGCGACGCGACGCAAGCATTAACACCGGCCAGAGGCTTAAGATGTGTTGTCCTCTAAGTGAATTTCCATAGACTGAATAACCCAAAATGTTGCTGGCTGATTAAAATTTATGCAGTTTGGCCATTCTCGAGGTATTGATTAGCTGCATTAGAGGGAGTCATTGAAACTTTAATAGTTTGGTATGCTGGGTGGAAATATTAAATGGAGTTTGTCTGCGAGGTTATTGTTATTGTGAATGTGGCTTAAAGCTTTAGCAAAGCCAATTTTTGAATATATTTAAGAATTTCTTTTTACGTGGTGGACATTATAATGCAAGCCGTTTCTAAGTTGTGTTTGGTAATCTTATGAAATCGCAAAACGGTACCAAAAATCGAAAAGATGACTTAAAGACTAATAAGGGTATTTACTTGTCCACGTTTAATGGTAAACTTACAATGTTTTTCAAATTTATAAAAAATAAATTCGCTTTTTTTTTCAATTCTTTGATTTTGTAAACTCAAAATTGTATTTTCTTAGTTTGTATTTCGTCACAGATCCCTTAAAAAGTGATTCTCGGACCTTAAGTTTTATTCAAAAGTTATTCGACGTCTACATCGAGAACATCTGAGCCCATAAAGTCCACAACAACATTTCCAACAAAGTCCACAACTGAAATTTTGACAAAATTCACACTAAAGTTTATACCATCAAGAATATTTCGAATATGTTTTCCGAATATGTGTTAGTCTGGAAAAAAGCGTTCAATCGAAAACAGCACAACATCTACAGACAGACACTCAACAGATCTTACAAAGGGTATAGAACCTGGACTTTCAGAAGAAAGAGTTGAAACAAAGGTTACATCTGGATCTTTATTGGAAGCCATAATAGGATCTAATTCAGTATTCAAATAGTCCACCACAGTAACAACAAAAAAATTAATATCGAAACTCACAATAATATCCATAACAGGAACCACAACAGTCTCTTTAATTGACTTCACATCTAAATTAATGGCAAAAGACCATTACAAAATCTACAACAGGATCTAGTACAGGACCCATAAATGCATTACTTGAACCACAACAGGATTTTCAACAGGATCTATTACTGACTGTTGTCCAAGCTATAATAATAATGCAGAAGAAAAAAATTGGAAAACAAATTTTCAAAGGTAGAAGACCCCCTTAAGTCGGAATGGAATAGGTAGGTTTATTTGGTTAAGCAGAGCACTATAGACAATTTTAGCGGTTGGGAGTTTGTATTCATAATTCGTAAAAATTAAATTTTATTCGAAAAAAAAGTACTAAAGCCAAAAATCACTTAAAGCCTGGAATCTATGTCATTAATCGTTTATGAGCAATCGCAAACGTAATGCTGAATGGGCTCAATATCTAACAGTAAGAAAAACGTCAGATTGTTGATGATTCTGTATTAAGGTCAAATCTGGTATCCATATACTCTGTATATTTTATCAGTTGAAGCGGCACGAATGTAGTTAGCTTTGCCATCCCTTTCTTGTATTTTTGCCATCAGCTTGGACATTAAACTATAAAATTTACAGTATTAGTGTATGTGCTCAAGCCACTGTAAACCAAAGCCTTTTACAGACATAACTGAAGATTTTCAGTTACTTTTTGCAAATGCTTCATAGGCTTAGACAATCCCACACACATTTATAAGTTTTTATCACTCCAAAGTGCCACTTATGGTTCAGTGCACGTTTCCTTTTCCATTTTTCCTTCCCCGACCTTTCTGTATTTATTTGAATCAGTGTTATGCCTGCAATAGTGTGTGCATATGTTACTGCATTTCCTATTCCTATTGCCCACAATTAAGTATTCCACTCGGCAAACTCTTCTCCTAATAGACTCTGCGTGAGCCAATTACTTTTATAGTTGTATTATCCTTTTTTTTTCCTAGTTATTTCATATTCATCCCTTTTTCATGCCTTTCTCGAGGACCTACATGAAACTGCGTTCTTGGTTGAAGGAAATTTCATTAACTTTTCTTTTAGATATAAATAGAAATAGAAGAGAAATGCCTAATTATTTTGTGATAATGATAAAGACAAATATTATTGATTATTTATTTGTTTAAGTGACAAGAACAGATGTGGCCTTTATTTGGACAAATCTATGGGCAAAATTTTGAAAAAAAAACAAACATCAAAAAGTCGCGCACGTTTGTGCCACTCAAAATTATTTACATCTGGTTGATTTTGTTTATGGACAAAGTGTTGGCAATCAGAGAGGTAACAGATTTAGGCAAATACCGAGGAGCTTGAAAGGAGTAGGTCGTGGCGTACGTGACAAACATGTGAAAAGCGACAATTATGCGGCATTTGGTTCAGCTGCTGCCGTGTGCCTCACACTCTTCTCCCTAATGAGTGTAATTTTCTTCTAGCTAGAAATTTTAAGGTGTTTATTGATTTTATTGCTGCAGACGAAAATCGAGACAAATTATTTTACACTCGAGCGATTTGTGATATGTCTACGGCTGTTCGTTTCGTTGTCTTAACACTGTCGCCTTTTGATTTGCAAGTTCATTCAATCTGTCTCGCACCTCGCCCACTTATAATTACAGGGCAAGCCCCCAAAACAAAAAACGTGTGGCAACTCAATTGAAATCCGCGTCGTCGTTGGTAGGTGTCAATCTCTTTCTCCAATCTCCAATCGCTTGTTGACTTATTTGCTCGTTCTCCCACGTTGTGTCGCGCCCATTTCCTTTCGTGGACTTTCAATTTTGTGTATTTGCAACTTGCAAGTTTAGTTTATGCCGAATTGAAATTGTTTTCAAGTGACAAACTTTTTGCTTTAAATGGCCACTTCCTGAACGTGGCACGCGCTACATTATTCAGCTTTTAATTAAATACTCTTGGTGCAACTTTGATTGGTTCGAAGCGGGTTTAATTGTTTGCACACGGGCGACAGATTTCAGTCACAGGTTCGTTGACCAGGGTAGTTGGTAGAGGGGCGGCTAATGGAAGCGGGAGTAACCGCTGACAGCAGCGCTATTTTTGATTAATTATCGCACGACGGCCTTAAGGGGCTTGGTCTAGCGCTGGCTCTTGCTTTTGGTTGTGGTGCGGGCGCAAAAGCCACAAATGCATAATTTAACATTTGGCAGTGATTCTCATTTATTATTTAGCTTTTTAAAGGCCCACATTAAGACTGAACATTTTGGGTAGTTTTTGAATTATTTCAATTTAAGCTCTTGCCATCTTTGAGATCTGTTCGTTCCACAGACTGACGGGTATGGCTATATAGACTCGGCTTTTTTGAGTTATCCCGATCGTTTAATACGCCTGGTAATTCCATTTTACTGCTACCGCCCTTGTTCGACTAGTTGAACAGCTACTTTCGCAGGTGTGCTATAGTCTAACTGTGCTACTTTTTCCTTGTTTAGTTTTATTTCTGACTATTTTTGACCTTTCCCTACAATACTAAATTACTGTGGGAAACAAAGTATTATATGTATTTTAGCTTGTAGAAAAGAGGTCTTTATGTAGGGTTTTTTAACCCACACCTGTATCCCACCTGCAGTGTAGGGAGTGATCGCCATTTTTTTGTTTGACTTAATAAATTGGCTTTACTGTGATACAATTTTTTAGAATAGATTATTTTGCTGTTCGACTAGTCGAACAGCGGCGTAAAATGGTCTTTTATTTTTGTGTTTAGGTAAACCAAGTCGATTTTGTTACTTCTTTTGGTATACCAGCTCTTTTAGAGCTGAGAGAGAACATAGGCAATCAGAATAAAATTTAAAAAAAAATTTTAACAATTGAAGAAATTACTTATTTAATCAAAAAACTTTGAAAAAATGTCAATTTTTTATGTGTCATCAAATTTTCTTTACCTACTGTATTTCTTTCAGTGGTCAAGCGAGCTTTATATAACTTATGTGCGTCCTTGTTTTTGGATTTGCTTTAGACTTTCTTGAACGGTACCTTCGCTTGTGTTTACTTCTTTAGGATTTCGTTGTGGGGTTAGAAATTGGCAGTGGCTTTAATTTTATTGTGAAATTTGTTGTAAGTTCTGTTGCTGTTTCTGTTGTGGATGCTTTTGTGAATCTTGCTATGATTCCTGTTGTGGATCCTATTATGACTTCAGTTGTGGTGAAAGTCAGTTATAGATCGTGTACTAAATAATAACTACTAAAAGTAGGCAACATACATTATTTTAATAAACACCTAGACTTGAAAAACTTAAAACGGCCCTAAGACCCATTTTCCCATCAACTGATTTTGATCAGATTTGGCAAAAGCCATTTTAAGCAAGGCTGTAGAACTGCAAAATTTTGAAATAGGATAGGTATGCAGGTTCGAACACGTAATTAAATTTTGAAAGAGGTTGGGCTTGGAAAAATCGTCGGTTTCTGTTTGCGGACCGGTTTCTAGATCCTCTGAACCCCAGGTTTTGGTTCAAAACTCGATTCACTTATTCGATTTATTTAGACGTTTTACTTGGTTTAAGGAAATTTCAATTGATTTAATCATAGCCGACATTAGTCTTCTTTAAGATCTGCCCAGTTTCAGTTAAAACAAATAAAAAAGAAGTGTCCAACATATTAAAACAGTACTGAAAAATATTTTTATCAATTCGAAAAGTCCCTTTTCATGTACAGATACTAGTTGAAAATCAAATAATCCTACATAGATCTCTTTCTGAGTAAGGGCTCTGAACCGCTTTTTAAAGCTGGTTCAATCTGGTTTTGAAACAGTTTAAAATAAGTAAAATATTTGACTTCTTATTAACAACCAACGAACCAGACTTCATGTTTTATTTATTTATTTAATTTTGCAATATATTACCGACTTCGAGAAAGGCCGAAATGCACCTACCAAAAGTCATGTTATAAAATGATTTAATAAATTTTAAAAGTTTGCAGCCTTGGTTTAAACACTTCATACTTTTAGTGCTCACGCCAATAAAACTTGATATTTTTTCAATAAAAAGTAAGATATAAATATTGGCATTTTAAACACACACAAGTTTGAATTTGCCAGCCATTTTTAAGTTCTTACTGCATGCAAGTTGTTGTTACTATTTTTTTAAGTTTTGTTTCTTAGTTACCTCAAATTTTGAAGTAATATTACAATGTAGAAAACTACAATATTTTGAGTACGACTTTAATACCAATTTTTCTGCAGTTGAATTTTAACGACCAATACTTATACTTCAATCAACGCTGACTTTTCGCTTCAATTATCGGTGTAAATATCAAATTTAAGATATCATTGACCAAAAGTCTCCAGTGTTAAAGTAAATGGGAAATGAATACATTTTGTGTATTTTGTTAAAAAATGTTAAACCCTTAAGCGAGGCAGACTGAAAAATATGACTGAATATCAAATCACTTTTATATTATTTTATTCTTTATTCTGACTCATTATTTTTAACAAAAATTTCCCAAGCCTTCAACGGTTGAAGTAGCATTGTTTGCATTTTCATAGAAATCCTTAAGCTACAAAAGTGCAGCAATTGAAATCACCTCCGATTCTTGAACTACCCCCCCATTTGCCACATCGTCGTCTCACTTACAGAATAAGGGTACATGGTGAAAGTTTTTGCATTTAAATAAGTTGCACAGAAAAAGTTTATTTGCACTCGATTTCAAATTGTCGGATAAAGGAAGCTGCTTCGGGTACATTCGAGTATTTGCCGCATCTAAATTTGAAATGTGCAAAAGCATTTTGCTTTCACGCCACTCCTGTGGCAGTTGATATGTATTAGATGAATGAATCTGAGTTTATTGACAGGCGACCGTGACTATTTGTGCAACTCAAACTGGCAATAGAAATTTAGAAATTTAATTTTTGGCAGTGGCAACCATTTTCCATTAAGCGGGTTGCATTTGGCCACCAAAACAAATGCCAACCCTTAGACAAACATTTGGCAGTGTCATAGCAAAATTTATTAGCCAGCTGTTGCTGTTTATTGTTTACGCCAACCTGTTTACATGCTAACATGTGTATGCAGCTCTTATCTTTATCTCTGGGCCCGTCCAAAACATTGACTAATTAGAGCACCATAAAAGTGTTTTAATCGCTATACCGATAAAATGTCTGCTGACAAAAGATTTATGGGTGATTTGAACTTAAATTTGTGACTCTGCCAGATGCGGGCAATTGTGGGAATATCAAAATAAATAGAGAGACTAAAATATCCTGAAAATTAAATACTAAGTTCCAAAAATAGAAAAAAGAAAATATTTTTATTTATATTTAGTTTCAAGAAGTTTATTTTTGAATGCAAAAGAATCACATAACTATCACCAGCACTTTTACTTAAGCACATGAAGTATACGCAGTTTAGTACAAAGAATACAAAAATAAACTTGCTAGCTTAATCCCTCCCGTACATAATTTCCCAGTGGCCTTTTGTCTATTAAATGCAACTGGCAGCTGCCAACTTTCCTCTTTCCATAATTATAAATGCATCAAATTACTTTTGCATTTTACACTTGGTCAGCTCTTGTTTCTGTTTTTTAAATATTTTTTGCCTTCTCCTCCTCTTTGCCGTATTAACATTAACATAATAAATGGCGAAATAATAACAATAAAAATTTATTGAAATGTCAAGCGACTGGCGATTTACGCATAATTGCATGGCCAATAAAATATATTAAATACGCACATTGAAGTGTCGGCTACGGCTTTTAACTCACTTCATAATTAAGCGGAAAGATTTAAATTGCATCATGAAAAATATGACAAATGTCACTTAAAGACTCGCAACCACAGCCAAGCGACGGCACAGACCACCTCATTACGGATAAATGGCAAACGCAGCAAAAAAAAAAAGAAAAGAAAGAAGAAAAAGTGGAAGACAGGCGCTGAGCAGACAATTGGGCAACCAGACAGTCAGCACATTACGGGTAATCACAATATTTATGTACGTTTAACGAGACGTTAGTCAAAAATTGCCGAAACAAATCATTGACAGCTGGCAAAGCAGCCAAAGTCAACGCATTTGCGGTGGTCTTCATTTTTGGTGATTTTTTGTACCTCCCAGAAGGCCAACAAAATTTGTTTAATGACATATAATTTAAGAATATTTAATAATAAATATTAGATTGCAATTTTATTAAATTTTTTAGCATTTGGCAACCTCTTGATACAAAGTTATAACCAGAAGCGAATTAAGCTGAGTAGTTGATCTCCCGAACCGAATCCCTTTTTATGTAGAAAACCGCCTGGTTTACAAAAATAAATCCACTCATTTTAAAGATATTGGTCTGTCTGAACTCCTAGATCCCAGAGATCAAATTTTTTTTTAAATTTTAGCCAAGCTATAAAAATTGTTGAATAATTAGTTAAGTAAAGGGGTTTAGTAAAGGGGTTAGTAAAACAAATCCTGTCTCTATTTTAAACTTTGACGTTTTTGTTGCAAAAATAAATTCATTTGGGTATCACAAGTGAAATGGCACAAGTCGCTTTTACGCAAAGAGCATAAAAGTTAGCTCAATGAAAATTTGACACAAGATAGAATACGATAAGGCAAATATTTCTGAATTTTTAACCCGAAAAACTTGCTTTTTGAGTTATGTCGTTTTTGAATAAATGTTAATTCATTGAGGTAACATACCATTTATAAGGAAAAATAGTTGATAAATACTTTACCGGAAAAGTGAAAAGCTTTAATTGAAACTAACTTTTTATGAGCTATAAGGTGGACAAAAAGAAATTTAAAACTTTGGACAAACAAGCCACTCTATGGAACTCTCAAAGAATATTTTAGAATTGATGAATAATGTTTTTCCTCGATTCTTTTTGCATTTAAAATAATTCTAAGTTACTGCAAAAATGCTTGAAAATAATGAAAATGTTTATTGATATCGAAAACGACGTCCCAACGAGCGGCACTTCAAGCAACCATTATTATACACTTGAAAAGTGTACCTTTTTTTTACGGTAGTTAGTTTTAAAGCTACGAGTGAAATTTGCACAGAGTGTTCTTTTACTGCACGCAACTAATAGCGGGAGAAGACGGTGTAAAAAAACTTTTTGTTTTCTAATCTGGTTGTTAGTTTTATATGCTCCACATAATTCTGGAAGTATCAAAATCGGATCACTATAGCATATAGCTGCATAGGAACGATCGGTCGAAAAATAAGTCTTTGTGAGAAAAACTTTTTGTTTTCCATCGTAGCGTCATAACTGGTATATGTTAGTTTGATATACTTTCACATAATTTTGAAAAAAATTATCAAAATCGGATGACTATAGTATAGCTGCCAAGGGCCGACGGTCGGAAAATGTGTTTTACTAAGAAAAGTTTTTTTGGTATCAAATTTTTATTATCAATGATTTAAAAATTTTAAATATCGATATCTATACTATATATATTTTAACAGTTAAATCAGTGGAGTAAAGTTTTCAAGTGTATTAAAACTTCGGCACGGTCGAAGTTAGCTTTGCCTTCTCGTTTTTGTTGATAAAGTATGTTAAACAAAATGATTTTCCCAAATTTGACAGAAATTTCCAAGCACTAAACACCTCTAAAGTTAACTAAGTAATAGATAAAACACTTGGATCGCAAGCAATGTGCCAAAATGTGCGCATGAATTTTATATTACGTATACGTAATAAATTTTTGAAAAATATTCAAGCAATTTTTGCTCCCACCTTTATGGAAAGCTGGCTACGCCTTTGCGATTTTCATTAAGATCGAATGATAAGGCGGAGAAATAAAAAATTTTAACCAATTTGATGGCGTCAAAATAATTATCTCAAAGAAAAATAATTTCAAATTTTGTAATTGGAATAAGTATTGAACATTCTTTGCGAAGAATTTGTAATTTGTAATGTACATTCTTTCCGAACAAGTTCTGTGCTTCTTTTTCTCCCCTTAATATTTCTGGCACCAGTCTTCATTCATAATTCACGAGCGGTTTTCAACTCAAGAGAAGAGTTTGACTTCAAATGCAGATTTAGACACTTGCACATTTGATTTTTTACAGAAGCCTTGATTTGTGCTCTGTTTAATAGGCTAAGTAAATCCAGAAATTTATGCCTAGTGTGACCGCTACAAATTCCTGATGGCGAAAAATACTACAAAATCGTTTTTACGAAATATTTTGGAAACAAGAGCTTAAGCTGTCTTTACACGACCTGATTTCTCAGCTGAGTTTTCGTCAGCTTAAACTGCGGATGTTTGCTTTTACAATGCCTGAGGAGCTCAGTTGAGTCAGTTACAGAACCATTGGTTCATTGAAATCATCTAGTTCATTTGAAAATTGTGACGTTTATTTGTTTACATATAAAAGAAGAACAATAAAAGCGACATGAACAGAGAAGCATTAAAAATTATAATTGCCGTCCTGTCCAGTGAAATACAAGACGAAATAACCATGGAATCTTCTTGTTTAATTGTACAAAAGAAATGTAGTTTAATGATGGATTACAAGCAATAGTTGTACAAGCCATATACACTTACCTTCTTATTTGGTTGGGTCATGGCGATCTAACTTTTCTGATGGAAAAACTTGCAGTTTGTTTGTTAAATTTTAATAAGAATTTATTTGACATTCACAAATTACCAAGCCGATAGATTAAAATCGATAATAAATGTATATCGATTGTACAAAAATCCTGGATGTGGAAACGTTTGCTCACTTGAATTATACAACACTATGAAATGACAGATGACAGTTCATCTGAGCGCTCAGGTCAATACGAACCGGATCGATTTCACCTGATTTCTCAGCTGAGCAGTCAGATGACAACTCAGTCGCCTTTTTACACGGGCTGACATCAACTCAGACGAAAACTCAGCTGAGAAATCAGGTCGTGTAAAGACAGCTTTAGGAAGCTAAATCGAAATCAGTTTAGCAATCTGTGCACATAAATGAATCATAATTTTTAAATCAACAAGGAAATTGTTGTAATTAATGGTGAGGCATATGAAACAAAGCAATGCTAAATTTTGTGTAACTAGTCCAAGTAATTTAGTTCCAAATCAAATAGCTCTTGAGGATCAAGTGAGGAATATTTTGTACAGACTTTTGGCAAAGTGTGCTAATTTATTTAAGGTGCGTCAAACACGGTTGGAGGGCACTTTTTAACAATTTCGGTAAGCTGAAAGCTGAACGCGGTCGTATTGCGTGTTTTTTTTAATAATGCGTCTTTGTCTGGGCTTACTTAGAACTAGTTTTATTTCAGTTTGTTCCAAAATTGTACGATTTCTTTTCTAAAAGGCACTAGACTTACTCCAAACCGGCCGGTTACAAAAAATGTTCCGCCTATTCAGGACTTTCTGCAAAGTTTGATCCAGATTTAAAACTAAGGGAGGAGATCGCATAGACACATACAGACGAAAATGACTATATCGACTCAGCTCGTCATACTGTACCAGAATATATTATATATACTTTGACGGATATGCTTTTATCTATGCGTTCTTCACACTACTCTTAATATATAATTTAATAAAACTAGCGGAATTCAGAACAAGAAACGCGAACTCTAGCATTTCTTAGATTTCAACATCAAATTAATTTTCAGCAAAACAAAGTAAACCTTGTGCTCCCCCCACTCTTGTCTCAAAATGGAATCATAATGCAGAGTGAAAGAAGGCTCTCAAATTGCCAACTAGCCTAGAAGTATGCAACACAAAGATAACAGCCATATCACGTATACGTATATACATAAGAGTAAATGTGTGTGTGTGTGTGTATAAAATAGGGGAAATACGTGCGTGTAGGATTGCAAATCGCATTTGTGGCATTGCTTTAATATGCGCCTGATGATTTCCATTTTCAATTGCTGCATTTTTTGGTTTGCCTTCTTTTCGCATTAGCAGCTACTTAGATGGGCAATTTCAGTACATTTTTCAGTGTCGTCAGTCGTGCGTGATTTTTTTTTAAGTATTAGTTGGCCTATATTTTGTCTTTGCTTATCAGTTAAACTTCTCGTGCGTGTGTCAGGACCATAAAATTCAATTCACTTTTGGGGGTGACTTTTCTTCTATTCAAAAAAGAAAGACAAAAACACAAATCACTTGAGAAATTTTACATGTCATTGATTTTGCTGCTGTCTGAGAATAACAGGAAGTAGTCTATTAAACGCCCACATCTCAGACATTCAGTCACTCAGTCAGTCAGTTTGTCAGCCCATTCTCTTCTTCTCCCCCAATGTTTGCCATTTCTATTGTATTTATTTTCGTATGCAACTTCCGCCTAAGTTTATCACAGTCGAAGTAAAAGTGTCGGTGATTTGTTGCTACTCGACTGGCCTAATTGAATTTCTTTTTTCTTGTTCTCCCTCCCCCACCCCTCGTTAACAAATTTACCAAATTTATTTAAGTTAAAACATTTGACAAATTGGGTCTCAGTGACTTGAACAAGATGGGGGGGATATCGATGGCAAGTTAAATAAATTAAAAAAACTTTTTTTTTGGCACTTGGGAAAACATGCACAAACGTGTGCATATTCAATTTTGCAACATGGCCGGTTTCCCTTTAACTGCTAATTGTTTTGTTACAACAGCAAAAATTTCAATTCAAATTAAAAAAAAAAACACAAAATCATCAAAAATATAAATTGAGAGAAATGCAAGCCAAAAATAGGACAAAAATTAATGGCAAAATGAATTATTCATTTACAAAGCAATTAGCAAATTATTTAAAAATATACGCATATATTTGTGAGAGGAATGGAATATTGTTAAGGCTGGAATGATATGATTCAATTTTTGATTTACATGTTGCCATTTTATTAAAATTATTTCTTCGACCTGTCCAAAGTTTCATCATAGAAAAAATTGGGGCCGTTGTTTTAATTTCAGAGAAGTCAAGAGACTTTTTTTTAAGGACCTTTGGGAGATCATTTATCATGCAAATAGATTTCGCTGTCTTATAAAATTTTTCAGTGAACCATTTTGATTTTATGTTGTACCATTTAAATATTTAGATATTTTAAAAGCTGAAAAATAGAATTAAGTTAAATTAAAAAATTTATTAATTATTTTTTTAGCTCTTTCTTTCAATGCACAGTGGCGCCAAAAGCCAAAATTTTGGCATAAATTAAACGAATACAGTTAGAGAGCTGTAACTTGGAACATTTAATTGTAATATCATATATAAGAAACGAAAAAAATTTTGGACCGATCCGACCACGCCCACCTGAACCGCCCATATAACATTACGATTTCATGTTAAAATTAATTGTCCAAATTTGTTCACATAATACAATTAAAATATTTCCTGCATAATAAAGCTTAATTTTCTTCTAACAAATGATATATTAAACAATTTTACAAAATTTAATAAAAATTTTTACCTTAAGTTTTATGATTACGTGAGAAATAAGTGTATTGACTGTGCTTTCTGAAAATATTTGCAGCTTTTTTCTTTATAAACGCATTCCACCTTCTTCATAGATCAAATGGGCGCCCTTTGGCATTTCCCTAATAAATCATCTTCCACGACGACCTTGGTTAAAGCCATTTATAATGTTCTTGGTTAAATCTTGCAATGAGTCTAATGCATTTTGTCAGATTCTTTTTAATATAAGCGGTATAATAACAGATTTTGATAAGAATTATTTGATTTTTCATTGGTTTAAGATTTTTTAACAATCGTTTTAAAGATCCAATCAGAAATTATCTGAGATTTACGACCACCTTCAATCCATTTTGGAAACATTTCAGCGTAGCTGAATTCAAAGCTGAATGCAACAATAACAAATATTTCGCAAACGAGCAAAAATGAGCTAATGCGGTTGATTACGCTATATTATATACATTCAGATTAACATATTTGCATCTTTAGGTGCGAGAATACTGGAGTAGCTTAGAACTTTTTACTCCACAAAACACGTGACTTTTAGGTTAGGTTCGTCTAAAAAACAGCACAGCAACATCACATAAAAACAAAGACACAACTCATAAAAAGCATTATATTTTCTGTTTCTTTGGAATAAGACATACCTGGCGCTTAATTTTCCATTTAAAGATAATTATTAAACTTGATATTAATGTTTGATTTCATCATTTTAAAGTACACTTGCTGCAGCACCAAAAGCAGAATAAAATGATTGCAGAAAAAAAACTCAACTTCAGGGTCGTGCGAAAACTCCAGGGATCCACCGAAAATTTTTTGACCCTGTTATTTTGGTACATGGTTCTATTACCTTTAAGGGTAATTAACTTGTTTTCTTATATTTCAAAATTTTTTTTTTTAATTTATGCCAAAATTTTGGCAATTGGAGCCAGTGTGCAATGAATCGACTAAATTTTATTAGGCCCTAAAAAGTATGCTTTACTTTACACAAGAGAAAGTAATTTAAAAAACACAACAATTTCATATATTTAATGTAATATTTTTTTGCGCTGCTTTGAAACTACCCATCAACGCAGTCAGGCACGCCCACACACTCAAATCCCGCCCACACACTTCCACCTACCCTTACCCCACCTACTGTCCCGGCAACCACATGATTAGCTGAATCCAAAAATACTTCTTTGTGCAAAATGGCTTGAAAAAAAAAAATAAAACTTCGCATATGTTGCTGTGGCCAAGCCAACAACTTTATAAATATGTTCCAGCAGTCTTTCCGTAATCTTACCCTAGCAGAGATTTGTGCCCGTCATCGCTCAGTGTTGACCATTTTCACGCTTCCGTCTTACAACAAAATGGCATTAAACGCAGATCAATCACAATCTACACATCAAGCTGACCCACATTTATACACATACAGCCGGAAGGGGGAGAGTGGGATAGGAAGGGACATTCAATGCACGCACTTTTCGGGATGAAAAGTTTTTCTACTTATGCTTGATTTGGTTTTTGGGGCCATTTCCGTAACTGTCAAGCCAACATTATGGTGTTTAAATTCAATTAAGTTTTTCATTAAGCTTATTAATGGGCCAAATATTTGAATTGTAGCCTTATGCATATTTCTGTTCTTGTAGGAAAAACCGCAGGAAACTATTGCAGACAGCCTGACCGCATAAACTTAAAATGTAAACCAAAGTTGGCGAAATGTTTGCCAGTTTTAGTCCACTTACTTATTGGTCTTTGCCCAAAAGGGTCGGAGGTTTGTGGATTCTGACCAATCAATATTGTATTTACTTGAGGGATATTGTTGTACTGTGGCCTGGCAGAGCTTGAAAAATATGATTTTTTAAAGGCTTTACTCAAACTGTTGATATTTGTTAAAGCAAAAGAAAATGTGACTTTAATTTTTGGGATTTTTTGTACTTCTATTAAAGGGGACACAAAAGTTGATGGGCTTTTTATTTAGGTTGCTATTTGTAAAAATGTTGATTTATTATTTCTAAAATTTTTTTTAAATTTTAATACATTCTAAACACTTTTTTACAAGGCGAAAGCTGTTACGAAATCAAACCCCAAAGAACCAGTTCCATTTGTCCTTCTCAATCGTATCTTAAACCAAACTTTCTTAATTGAAAATGAACCAAACTCCTATTCTTTTTTTTAGCGAATGAATGTAAAATCACAGTATGAACATTTGCATCGACTTTAGTGATTCTTTAGCGTTGAAGCTAGCTTGTATCTCAGATGTTTTGTAACAATATGTTATCCAGTTCCCGGTTCCATTGAAGAGAGGAGCAGAGACAACTGCGTCGCCGGCAAAGGATACATGTACAAAAGCTGAGCTTGTTTGTGATTGTATATATCTTATATTTTGTTTATGTCTGTCTTACTAGTTCAGATGCTAACATGAGTAAACAAAGTAAAGTGAATTATTGATTAGCTTACTTTTGTGAGGAATATGCAAGCCAGCTCATTCACGTATTTTTTCCAATGAGAGTTTTTAGTGGCTGCAATAAAACACCAAAGCAGATAGCAATTGTATTTTAGAGCGCTGAATTCAAATCAATTGTCCGTTTTCCTCTGGTTCTACTCTTTTTAACCAAAATATAAATAAAACAACACAGGATGTATGGATATTGTTGTTAAGATAGAAAATTTTATATTTTACAGTCAACATTTTTTTAAATTTTTTTAAGAAAATCTATTTTTTTCCCAAGTTAAGATAATTCTTATTAAAAATCAAAAAAATTTAAAAAGAATTGCAGTATAACTTTCTTGATAATTTACTACACTCTCAGTTTTTTGACATCATCGCACTTCATAAAGTTATGATAGAGAAAAGGAAGTATATAGAAGCGACATCTTTATTGAAAAACTTGAAATTTTGTTGTGGCAATCATGATGCGGGAAGAATACACAAAAGCGGTAGGCAACTCGCCATCAACTAAAAACCGATTTTGGTTTTTTTATTTTATAATATTTGCATTGGTTATCGGCTTGATGAAAAATTAAATTTTCGCTGCGTCTCTACAACTAAGTCCATAGCCCAGCGGGTAGAGCAATGTGTCGGAACGGAAGTGTTCTCATGCAAAAGACGATGCTGTTCAAATTCCTCCAGATTTTAATTTTTTTTTCACTTGTGTCATTCGATCCATGTGGGATTCCCTGACGTGACGTGACATTTATCGTACATGAAATATTGATAAAAAAATTTAAAGAAACAAGTTTTAAAAAGTTTTTTTTATATTTAGATAGAAATCAAATAGCACTATATTACGAAAAAAAATTAAAAGAATCGACCCAGAGGATTTAGAGATATATGTAAAAATATGCCCTGACGTGACGTTACATAAAATGAAAGTGGGTTTTGAATCGGATAACAAAATTGCAAAACTCTGCGAAAATTTTTTTGTAAGAACCATTTTTCACTCATTTTTTGGAATAGTATTAGTTTATTTTCATTTTACCAAATTAAAAAACTTTTTCCGTTCTTTTTTTAAAGGTTTTTTTTAATCTGACGTGACGTTACATAATAAAAATACAATTTTTATTTTAGCTAAAGTTTTGCCAAAAGAATGGAATTGCTTAACAACTCTTAGAGCTGTAAGTCGAAAAAGAAAGAAAACTGACAAAATAAATTTTCTTCAGCCCGATATATTGACTATCACTACTGAGGAAAGCTTTAAACTTTTTATATAAAATAATTTTGCATATTTATCTTTTCAAAATCAAGTCAGAAACAACAGCACACAAACTTTTAATTTTCATGGTCATGGTAGACTTTTCTGCGGAAATGGCCATATATTAAAGATTTTTTTAGAACTAATTTTATTAGTTAAAAATTTTTACCAAAGGAGTCTTCTATCTTAAAAAAAACGGTTTTTCGATTTTGGCCATCTTAAGGGGGGACTTCTACGTTAAAAAATGTTTTTTCCATTTTTTTTATTTATTATTATAGCCTGGACATTCTCCTTTCATCTCATTTAAACCATTTTCAAAAATTCGAAATAGTTTAGAAGATATATCCATCTTATTAAAACAATTTTGGGGTTTCCAAAAAAAAGGTGTAGAGGTTGGTAGGTTATGATTCCTGGACTTTAGGTTATCGAAATGTAAACGATAAATAAGGTTAACGATAGAAAAAATTTAATTTTTTAAATTTGGGGTACCCCATAAAAAAAAATATTTTTCAAAAAGGCGATTTTTTTTTTTTTTTTAGTTTAGAGTGAAAAAAAATTCAAAAAAAATTTTTTTCCTCTTGATTGAGGTACGGGCCAGAATTACAACGATTTTGCGTCGATTGCAACAAATTTGCTTATCCAAATCGGCTAATTAGAACTGGCCAAGGTCGAAAAACGTGGTTTAGAGAAAAACTAGCTTGATGTTTTGAGCAACGTATAAAATACTCACTTTTGCAAAAACAATGCTCCACTTAAATGTCTATGTTTTCTAAACTATTTCGAATTTTTGAAATGGTTTGAAGAGGATGAAAGGGGAATGTCCAAGCTATAATAATAATGCACAACAAAAAAATCGAAAAAAAATTTCCAAAGATAAAATACCCCCTTAAAAATTCAAATTCTTTTGGAGCTGAACGGAATTATATGGCAGGTAGGTAAAAGCGTGGTCCACTTAAAAAACTGTTTTTTTTTCGAAATTTATATTTGCCCTATAAAACATATGTGCAAAATTATAATTTGGTCTTTAAGGCAAAAAAAAGAAACCGATCTGAATCGCTGTGCAGTGTTCTGTCTGTCCAACTAAATGATAAATTTCTTAAAACCAAACCATCATAAAATGAACTCTTTAAACAATCACCACCTAGTTTACAACACAACCAAGGACCAAGCCACCATTTTATATCTCTAATCCAAACCTACCTTAAAATGTTTCAATCGATTGTAAATGGCTTAACATATTTACACACAACATATTTGCAATTTAAACTGTTAACATTTGTTAGCTGTCAGCAATGTAATTTGTACTTTCATTAAATATTGTAGAATATTTAATACGTTTATTTGCCCCACATATTTGCTCAGTTGCTTCGGTAGTTTATTGTGGTATTTTGTGTAAAATTCATTTAATATTTAAAGGTGTCTGATTGTGGCTATTTCACTTAATTCAATTATTGTGCAAAAACAAGTTTTGATTGTAAGTCAAACATGCTGGTCAAGCAATTAATTTGAATTTCAATTAATTGGAAATGTGACACTTGTGATGTGATTGCTTAGCTCTTCACACAGAAGATTAACAAAAAATAAACTTTTTTTTTCAAATTGTTCACATTTGAAATTAATTGGTCGGGCATGACTTTTTTGCATTCAAATGTTAAGATTAATCACTGTCAACTAAATACGTACAAATTCGAATTGAATGGATACTTAAGAGTCCAAGGCATGGCGCTTAGCTTAAATTAATAATTGCGCAATCGCAACGCGATACTCACTCAAATGGCTGGTCGTGTCTGTGCCAGTGTCGAATGCAGTTTGCAAAATGAAATTCAAAATCAAAATTGCTTGGGCTGTTAAGCGGAAAAGTGTTAAACAAGCGCAGTCAATTTGCCTGAACAAGTTGTGATTTGCTTGTGGATTTGCGAAAAATTTGGCACGAATAAAATTTCACTTGTGGCAAAGTGTGCAACACAGTAGCGCCACACGCACTTGTCGATTTAAGTGGCACGTCTTGTATATCTGAAAGATGCACACGCGTTGTTAATTGATTACCGTTTTATAAGGAAACTTAAAATTTTCTCTGTTTGTGAAAATGTTCGAAGGTCGAAAATTTCTTCTATTTCTATCATTTATTTACGCAATTCTTAACATTTCTTTCGTGTTTTTTGGTTATTGGGCCACGCAGCGTAAAGAGATTCGCGTCTGTTTGTTTCAAAATTTCGCATTGAACTGAATTTCGTCGTGCGGATTTTCCTGTTTGGCACCCGCTGTTGCTGTTGCTGCTGTTGCTGCTGCTGGTTCAGCTGCCGACAACGATGCCAACGACGACGCGTTGTCAACATCGGCTACCAGCACCAGCACCATGCTGCTTGATTTCACTTCACAAAGCTTAGCCGGCATCAGAAGCCAACACAGCAAACAGCTGTTTTTTGTTTATGTTGCTGAACTCGTTTCATATCAACATGTTGCTGCGCTACTGCACTTGACCAAAAAGCCTCATGCGGATGTATGCGCTTCAAGTGCTTCGAGTGGTGAGTTAATAATATTGTTGATTAATTAAGTTGATTTTACCTGTGCGGTTGGCTACCTTGCAGGTTAGCAACATGTTGACTTGGCCACATTTGTTGCACTTTGTGTTGCGTGAAGATAAAAGCTTATACGCAAAAGCTTTCTTATCACTTTGAAAAGCCGGCACAATTATAGTGCCTCTTATGCCAATTAGTTAGAAACTTCAAATTCGTACGCATATTTTAGCTTATTTCTAGCAATCTAAGTGATAAATTTAGAGGAATATAAAACTAAATGAATTTGCTCTGATAAAAATAATCACTTATCGTAAAATTACGTTTTGTTTTTATACAATCCAATATACTGTCCAAATGAAAACCCTAAACTCATGGCCTTAATACCCCAAATGCTGATTTTTAATGTATAATAAGCGCGAGAAAAACATAGGTAACTAAAATTAGTTTTAACTGGCACTAGAAGGATAAAAAGTTCATTGAATCACTAATACGCAGTGTTGCCTATTTTTATAGATTTGTTTTATTTACATTTCTAGTTAACCTATTGTTCAACGTGACGATCTGGGTAGATATAGACATATTCGTCTTTTTGCGCCTTCTACTCAATTTCCTCCTTCAGTTTTAAATTTGACACAAAATGAGGCATAGTTTTATTAGAATTTGAAATAGTCGTCAAAAAAATTTAAGAAATAAAAAAATTTAAATAATATTTACAAATCTACACCGAGAATAAAATCAGTTCAAAAAGTACCAAAATCAGGAACATTCGTTGATTCTATTCTACCAAGCACGTTTGTTTTCAAATCATGAACTTTTGGGGTAAGTTTTTTCATGAACATTTTGGGCTCGCTTTATGAACAGTTTAAGCATGTTTCATGAACATTATGCTCTCACTTATGAACGGTTTGGGCTTGTTTAAAAATAATTGTTTTTTAATTTACAAACTGTACAATCATTTTGATTTGTTGGTATAAATCAGAGGCAAGTCTACGGCTGTGGGGTTCCTCCAATAACAACAATCTCGTTGTATTAGGGCTATATGGATATTCTTTACAAGTGCTATGCTGCAGCCCATCGCTTCTCTCTTGAAGTTTAACTACCACAGAAACAAACAAATCTTTCTGAAAAACAAAGAAAAAACTGTGTGATAGATACGCCGAATTTGAATCATTCTTTGTGACAGTTAAAAAGTGATACAATGAATTTTCTCGTGGACGTCTTCGCTTATTAACAAGTTCAGTGAAGGTAGTCCAAAATCAGTTGTTAAACCACAAAATATATAATAAACTCCGCCATTGTCGCAACATTTCAGGTGACCCCTCGGAAAAAAGGTGCGTCGGCGTTGAAAGTAGAAAAAATTTGAACGAAGGAAAAAAAAAGTGAAAATTAGATTTTTGGCAGACCTTTTTCACAAAAAAAAATTAAATTTTGGTAAAAATTCGCTCAACATTTTTTTTTAAATAGTTGTAATTAAAAAAGAAAAAAATCCTTCGTTCAAGTTCTCCTGAATTGTATCTCAAAGACCTGTGTCAAATTTCATCAAGATTGGTTCAATTGTTTTCGATAACTTATGACAACCGACTTTGAAAACACAGTTTCGAGAAAAACGCATTTTAAGTTGGTGATTTAATTCAAACATGTATCCGATTTGCTTACTGATAAAATATATTTCGGATCTCATCGTTCAAAACTAATTTCAATTTTTTTTGCCGAAGTACTCATGAAGGAATCATCATCAATTTCCGGATTTTTAGGATTGAATGATTGTCTCCTTTTCCTTTGTCTATCTTTTCTATGAGCCCCGTCCGCTAGCTGATTTCTCGAAACTTAAGGCATTTTGTAATCAATTCTACAACAGACACTGGATAACCTAAAATAAACCTCGTGATTCAAGACGTAATTTCCAAATTAAATATATTTTAAACTAGTTGCCCTTAGAAAGTGAAAGAAATGGACAATAAAGACAGCCAAACAATAGACGAGCAGCTGCTCCGATTTACAAGCGTTGTGCAGAGCTGTAAGGCTGTATCTCCGAAACTTTTATTCGGATCGTCTTGAAAATTAAGGATAATATTCTCGAGATGTTGAAGAAATTAATAAAATAATAGAAAAAAATTCGATTTTTTGTAGCTGTGAAACCCATGCAAGATGGTCACGACATGGTGAGATTGAGGCATCCTTGGGCATTATTATGACGAGCATCAATAACATTTGGTTTTATCTCCTCTTGGTAAAAAAGGAATGTTCTCGTTAAATTCTACACAATTTAAAAATCGTACAAAAAGAGCCTCGTGTCGATTGGTGTAAAAAATCCTCAAAAAATACGATACGTGGTGACTATCCATGGATTTATGCACATAAGCAGAAAACTACACAACAATCGACTATTTGAGTGTTCGAAGTTAAGCCATATTCAACAAAAATTTTTTGCTCTCGAAGCACATCGAAGTAAATGGTGTCCCATTTTTAAGGCACTAATGGCACAAAATGTCTACAGTGGCATTAGTGCAACGTAAAACGCTTAATTCTGATTGCTATACAACCATTTGTTTGCCATAAGTGTTCGATAAAACTCGCCAAATAATCAAAAAGAGATTAATCATCCTACACCAAGATCAATACCGACCAAAACATCGAGTTGATAGGCCAACCGCCTTACAGTCCTGATTTGGCATTCAATTGCATCTTTTTCTTGCCTAAGATCAATAACCAGCTACTTGCTCAACGATAGACGCCAATAGAAGCGGTTGATGTATACAAAATGCATGTTTCGAAGTTGCCTCCAACGAACTAGACAAGTGTACTGATCATCAAAGAAAATGATTTAAAAACAATAAAACACTATTTATTTTTTTCATTGTTATGCCAGAAATATAAATAGCAACATAACAATCATTCTTTGGTATCAAGATAATACCAGAGACCATCAAGTTTATCTTTTTCCCTTTATTTCATTTATAATTTTATAATGAATGGTATTAGTTGGCCCTTTAACCTGTTAATTCGATTCACAAAAGTATAAATTTATATAAATTTGAAACTCCGAGTCTTAAGTAACAAATAATATTGAAAAGTTCAAAACTGTTGAATAAATGAAGACATTTTAATGATTATTTTTTTTTTAGTGTAAATATTTTGTGGCCAGCACGAATATATCGAATATAATAGAAGACGGCCGGAGAAACGATTATCCCAATTGCATCACAGAAGATAACAGTGCAGAATTGCTAACTAGTTACATTTTCCATTTAAATACACTCATTATTCAATTGGTTAATTTAGTTTAAGCATCACTCATATAACACATTGTTTTTCATGCTCATCCTTTGTTATTTACGATTTTAATTGATTTGCGTAAAGTGGCGCAAATATTTAATGACCTAAATACCAATGCAGTTCATTTAATTCAACAACAAAAAGAACACCAACAACAGATTCTTAAAACGCAAAAACAAAATAAAAGAATTATCGTGGGCAACATAAGAGTGTTCAATTCGGAATGCATGACAAAAAGCCATCAAAATACGAATAATCATCAACAATCAAAGCCGAAAGGCAGAACAATTTTTTATTGAAAACAAAACGACAGCAGCTGCGGCGGGCATTTTAAACTCAATTCGACCAAAAAAAAAAAAAAAAACTTTGTCGCATAAATAAACGAATTTATTTTTACAATATCTATAGGGCAATTTATTGTCGCTTTTA
This sequence comes from Lordiphosa mommai, assembly GCA_018904225.1. Taxonomy (NCBI): domain Eukaryota; kingdom Metazoa; phylum Arthropoda; class Insecta; order Diptera; family Drosophilidae; genus Lordiphosa; species Lordiphosa mommai. The sequence continues at coordinate 258,958 of JAEIFT010000312.1, read as the reverse complement.
GTCATAAAGCAGATGGCCAAGAGTGACAATTTTTGGTATCCCATCATGTTGGCCTGTCAGAATGGAGAGTGGCTAAAAAAAGAAAACAACAAAAATTAATCAAATAAATACGCGGCAAATTATGATAATATGCTGAAAAATGCCACATTTCCGCATTATAAATAAAATGTACAAAGTAAATGGAATAAATGTTTATTTATAATAATCTTTCTCTGTGGTCTAGGAATGCATTTTATTTGCCACAATTTAATGGCATTTTCTTTTTTGAAGGTGGCGCCTCTTTTGACTTGCTGACTACTGACAAATTTATGCAGCTTGCAATAGTTTGTTGCCTGCTAATTGGGCTGGCTCTAAATATAATTATGTGGAAATGAAATGTATTTTTAATTCTTTTGGCAAATTTGTTACTAATTTCCAAGATTTATGCGTTATGCGTTTTTGGGCCAAAAAACTTTTGCGGCAAAATCTTTTGAGCTCGAGCATTTCGAAATTTATGGTTTCGCAGACATTTTAATGAGTAATATTTATTTAAAAGCTGCTCAGAGCACACTTAATGTGCCACACACTCGCACACACACAAGTCAAACGAATCATGCTGTTGATAATTAGAAACAAGTGAGAGATATTATATTGCACTGCCATGGCAATATCAATGTCATTCTCAATCCACCCACATGACACTAAATTGCTGCCCATGGAAATTGCATTCTGCCCTTGCCACATTAAATGAAAGACACCGCCCACCCAATCATCACCCGCAGTGGTCAACTGCAGCCTCCGAAGGCCAGTCGGAGTTTAGTTGACTGGCCTTCCATACAGAAATCATAAGTTATCAAAACGTGAACTGTTGTGGGCATTTCATGGTTCGTTTATATTTATGCCCAAGCCACACCATTATTTGTTGTCCAAGAAGTGGAGCTAGAAATGAGGATGCAAATGAGGCGCAAAACACACACATAAGGACATTTATATAGAAGTGGTCTTTATGTGGTGGAACTGAGGTCACAAGTTGACTCTTGGGATAGTGGACGTATTGTTAATAGCTACAATGAGTATGTTAAAGTGATCTTATTGAAATACTTCACACAAGAGTTATCGTTATGTAAAATCTCGCGTTGTCTTTTTCGCCAGCACGCAATTAGCTGAGTGAGAAAGCTACAACAACGATGCGCATTGTTTTGATCAGTAATGCTGGCCTTACATTGGGTCAAATGACAAATGAATGAAATATGAATGAAAAATAGGAAAATAATAGGGATTTACCTCAAAATGACACAAAATAAGGCAATGAAAAACGTTGGAACAGATTCTATTACCATCGGGCTTGACCAACTTCTAAGTAATATTATTAATATCAAGGACAATAAAGGAATAGAATATCAATGTTTATTTATGAGCAATTAAGAATGCTGCAGTCTAGTGTCTTTCGAAAATACTTTGTTCCCCTAATTTTGTGAGTTTTTATACACAAATATACACAGTGTATGAGGAGGAAAGATCAACGCAAGTAAAGCTCTATGTCCGGATTCCATTCCTAACAGGGCATTACGACTATCTCTTACCTTCTTCGCAATGCTGTGTAACCAGTGTTTTTGAAAAGGGGTATTCCCGGAAAAATGGAAAATTCAGAAGGTGCGTATCCTTCCAAAGCCGGGCAAACCACCAGCTTAACCCGACTTGTACAGGCCAATTTGCCTCATTGACTGAAGTTGGAAACCTCTCACATCACCAGTTTGCCACATTAGACATACGAAACGCCTTCAATACGGCCGAATGGAGCTGTGAACTAAGCGCAATGACAAGCATTGAAGTACTCGCAACAACAAAAAGTAATTTATCGAATTTTCTTTATACTTCTACTACCAACCCATAATTTTATATAACGATTTTTATCAATTCCAACACAAGCGTTTTTCGGGCCAAATACCCGTTCCAAAAATTATAAAATTTTTATGGCAATAGCTGGCAAGACAACACTCCCCCAGAATTATTTTTCTGATTTTTAAAATGCAATCCGCGACTTACAAAATTCAGCGAATTTTTTAATCAAATTTTTCTATACTAAACATGGTTAATTGTCATTTCAAAAAACTATTAATCATGTTTGGTACCCCAACTAAAAGTCTAAAAGACTTGGAGTTAAAAAATTCGCGGAATTTTGTAAGTCTTGGATTGGATTTAAAAAATCAGAACAATTATTCTGAATTATAGAACAACTCTTTGGAAAGGTAACATACGCACAATAAATAAGGAAAAATAGTTGTTATTTACTTTATCGGAAAAATAACGAGAAGGCAAGGCTAACTTCGACTGTGCCGAAGTTTTAATACACTTGAAAAACTTTACTTCAAGTGATTTAACCGGTAAAATATATATAGGATATAGATATCAGATATTTAAAATTATGAAATCATTGATAATAAAAAATTTGATACCATAAAAAAAAACTTTTCTTAGTAAAACACATTTTCCGACCGATCGGTCCTATGGCAGCTATATGCTATAGTCATCCGATTTTGATAATTTTTTTCAAAATTATGTGAAAGCATATAAAAATATTATATACCAAGATTGGGGACGCTACGATAAAAAACAAAAAAGTTTTTCTCACTAAAAGTGGTTTTTTGACCGACCGTTTATATGGCAGCTATATGCTATAGTCATCCGATTTTGATAAATTTTTTCAGAATTGTGTGGAAACATATAAAACAAATATATATTACGATAGGAGACGCTACGATGAAAATCAAAAAAGTTTTTTTCACAACGACTTATTTTTCGACCGATTGTTCCTATGGCAGCTATATGCTATAGTCATCCGATTTTGATACATTTTTCCAGAATTATGTGGAAGCATATAAAACTAACATATACCAAGATTGGGGACGCTACGATTTAAAACAAAAAAGTTTTTCTAACTAGAACTTGTTCTTAGACCGATCGTTCCTATGGCAGCTATATGATAAAGTCATCCGATCCGGCCGGTTCCGACATATTAGTTGCGTGCAGTAAAAAGAAGACTCTGTGCAAAATTTCAGCTCGATAGCTTTAAAACTGAGAGACTAGTTCGCGTAGAAACAGACGGACAGACCTCAGCTTGTTGTCCTGATCAAGAATATATATAGTTTATGGGGTCGGAAATGAATATTTCTATGCGTTACAAACTTCTGGGCAAAATTAATATACACTTTTTAAGTGTATAAAAAGCTTTAATTGAAACTAACTTTTTGAACATAACTTTTTATGCGCAATAAGGTAGAAAAATAAGTATTCTAACATGTTGGACTATTTTAGACTATTTTAGAATCGTTAAATAGTCTTCCTCCTCAATTCTTTTTGAATTACAAATATTTGTTTGTTACTGTAAAAATGGTTGAAAATAATGAAAGTGTTTATTGATTTCGAAAATGACTTCCCTTTTGCGAAACATAGGAGCGTCTCTTCAAGCAACAATTTTATCGTTGCTAAAGCATGCTAAGCTAAATGTTTTTCCCTGATTTCCCTGATAAATTTTAGCACAATGCAATAGATAAAATCGGCAGTGCAACATGTTTGTCTTCAAAAATACTCGAATATCATTAGCACACCTAATTCACCCATTTGACTCGGGAAAAAAATATAATTTGTACGTTTTTTCACACCAATTAATTTTATATTCCTTAAAATGTTTGGCTTCCTAGAGAAGCTGGCGGTTGAAAATTCCACAGTGTATGTAGAGAATTACGGCAAAGATTGTATACCAGCAATGAAGAATAATTCCTCGTTTATTTGGTCTGCAAAAAAAGCCGGACTCACATACGAAACGAAGATAACATGACTCTGTCAAACTTTCAGTAATTGTTTCCAGACTATAAACTTTCGATATATGATGGTAAATACCTGCTCTTAATGACATATTGAACTTATTTAAAGTGCCATCATTAACTATTTATTCCTGTTCAGCTTTGATTGTTCCTTTTTTTGGGGTTGAGTATTAAGGTGAAATTTCAGGACAATTCGAAAAAAATTGAGGAATCCATACAAATTTATGAAAACGAGTTAAACGATTGCAACGAAACAATTCAATAAAGAAATCATTTTGTGGCACAAGAATTGGAAGCCCAAACTGCATTTAAGGCACAATTCGAAGAAATTGAATATTTTTTTTGTTTTTAATTTTTTTTATTTTTTTTTAAATTGATTTGAATTTATAACGTTGCCATAAATTAGCTCTGAAGCATTATTTAATACATATTTTGAATCAATATATTATTTAATAAATATTATTGAAAAATAACTCAATACTTAATATGAGCTTAAATTTAACCTCTTGCTTTCTCTTTCAATTTTGTCATTGCCTAATGCATGCAGCAATTTAATGTCTAATTTATATACCTTAATATTGCTTAATAAAGCCTCCTGCAACTGATACACATGTCGTATGCGCAATTTGCATAATGTGCTTTAAAAAAGAGCAGACAAAATAAAAATCCAAGCTGTGTAACATGTTCTTTGGTTGTATTTTTTTTTGTGTGTTACAATGCCTGGCTATGGCTAATTTTTGGTGCTGACCCAATTTGAAATGGGCCCACATCTTTGATAGCGTCCTTTTTTTGCAACGTTTATGTGTTGAATGTCTGTGGCCCGAGGGGAAGTAGGCTATTTTTGGCCATGGCAGACACACTAGATTTGAAGACTTGCCTTAAAGCCAACACGCGTAAAAAAGTTGAGCACTTAGCCGGGCATTAGGAATTCCAAATGCGTGCACAGCAGTAGAAGTCAGCTGCGTTGGCAGTTCAAAGGTAAACAATCTTCCAAGCATTTGTAATAATTTTTATGCGTGTCTCAATCAAATCCAAGTTGGCTAATTTTCCTTTCTCTCTAATATCATTTTCTTTAAATGTCAACTCATTTTAGCTAAGTCAATCGAACAAACCAAATGTTAAACATTCCAAAAAAATTTGTACATTTGTCAACATTTCATTTTCACAACTAACACCCACCAAGTCACACGAGGGACAAAGCCAAGCCAATTACAAGTTGCGAATTCAGTTCAAGTTTTAGGGATACTTTTTTTTTAACCATAACTAAAAAGAAAAATCATTCCATCTGAAGAATTAAAGAAAAATGGTGCGTCCAAATCGACGTAAGGGTATCGAAGAGTTATATGGCCCCAAATTGGATGCCATACATCCTGTAAAATCTTTGGTCACCACACATATGGGCATGACCAAAACGGCCACTTTGAGAGCTGAACGCGGTGGCATAACGGCTGCAGGTGGTGCGGGTGTAATAACCGGAGCTGGTGCCACATCCTCACGCCAACCGGAGTCACGCACTCAACGTAGTTTTGTAACGGCCAATGACTATTATATCACCACAAATCTTCCCTTGACGGCATCCAACTTAAGAAACGCTCCCAGTGCCATGACACAGACCACCCAGGTGCAGCCTATGCCGTCACCTCATTTGGCATTGCCATATAACAATGTCATGACTTCGCGACGTAATAATATGAACAACAAGACAAGTGCACGTCAAACGCCACAGCAGAAGGTGCCACATTTTGCTCTGCCCGATCAGGTCAAGACGGGCAACAAATTGAAAGAGCAGCAACAGCCACAGCATCATCATCAACGTCATCATAATCACTCGTATTCACATAACAAATCCATGACGCAGCGCTCAAACTATGCAGCCCTCAATTTGGATGCCGTTCAAGCAAACGCTGAGTTTTCGGACAAGGAACTGATGATGCCAACGCGTGGAGTTAGCATTTCGCGTCGTCCACAAACGCATCAGCCACCCATGCAGCATCAACTGCATCAGCAGCAGCAACAGCAACAGCAGCAGCAGCAGCAACAGCTGACTAGCCATCACAACAAACATCAGCATTCGCATCCGCATTCAAAACACACCCATCAGCGTCAGGCTCCGCCGCCTACCAAGCTGCATGTAAGCACTGCGGATGAGGATGATGACAAGGACGATGATCCTGAAGAGTTTTTCGAATTGATACGACAGACTGTGCAAACGGCCATTGGGGTAAGTTTTTACTCTTACAATTTTCCCCTTTTTTTAAATTTTCTTTTGTCTTAGAGCACCATTTCGGATGTACTTAACAAGAGTTTTCGCGAACTTAGCCACAAAATAGAGCGATTTTCCGGTGACTTGAAGCAAACTAATGATCATTTGGATAAGCTGCAAGATCAGGTGACCAACAGTAAGTTAAAATGTTTATAAAATTAGTATGTAGAATTTTTAAAAGTTTACTTGTGGAAGAAAATGTCATAGGAGAACCAAAGTAGGAAACGCAACTTTTTGGAATGAACCTAAATTACCTTTTTAACATAATCTTCTTTAAGAGCAATACACTTTAATCCAACGGCACTCTTACTTTTTATGCTTTCTTATAATAAGTTTGGGAAAGCTGCTAAAAATACGTAATCGTATCACAGATAACCTCTTAATTTGATGGAAATGGATTTCCGCCGAGACAATTTTTTAAATTTAGGAACTAAGTCTGGAGAATATTATAAAAGGCGAATAATTTTATCATCTGATCACATAGATACATTAATAAGCTGTCTATCAATGAATCGTTTATTAAAATCGATGGATAAACTACCAATAGCTTCCATCCATCTTCTTTATTTAGAACCCTTTTCATTTTTTAACGACTGCTGTTTGATGACTTTTGCAATGCCACATTGACAAAAACTGCTTAAGCACCATTTTTAATAGCTTGTGATCTAGCTGAAATTCATTGCAAAAAAAAATGGGCTGATTAAAGCGTCCTTTTTTCGTTTTGTATCTTCCGCTCTTGTTCCAAGATATTTCAGAAAATAGGATTTCAGGTATTTTTTTAATTTTTAGAATTTTTGGAGGCTATAATAGGAATGCATTTTTGGACTTATGGAGCATATGCGACAGACTACATTTTAATGCATCGATAAAAAATCCAACAATTTCCAGAAGTGTCTGAATTGGTCTTTGCAGTCCGACTTTTCTCGATTTAATTCAAAAATATATCTTTTAAGCTATTTTGTAAGTTTTCCTGTTACCTTTAAAAATTTTGGAATCAGTGGACATAAATTAATCATATTTTATATTAAGAAGTGGGTTATTTTGTTGTCCCTTGTTATTGGTGACTTCAAAATATAAATACGCTATTTTGATCAAAGTCAGTTGAATGTATCCTATAGCTGCCGTAGAACCGATCGGTCAGAAAATGCACAGACGAAGATTTGTTGTGTTTACACTAACTCTGATTTCTCAGCTGAGTTCTCGTCAGACCCTAGTGTCAACAAACACAGCTGAGCAACTCAGCTTAGCATTTACACATGCCTGAGAAGCTCAGTTAAATTAGTTGCAAAGCCATTGATTAAGTGGAATCATCTGGTTAATATACCCATTGTGACATTGTTTTTTGTTGACATATAAGAAAAATATAAAGCGACATATACACAGCACTATTATTGCCGCCCTTTTAAATGTAAAAGTAGTGTAATAATGTACTAAAAACTATAAAAATTATACACACTTGCCATTTTATTGGTTTGGTTAATCTATCTGATGAAACAACAACTGGCATTTTGTTTGTTTGTATAACACTAGTTTACAAAAATAAAAAAAAATAAACACCCATTGAAGCTGTTATTTTTTAATGATGTACTTTGGAATGCTGAGCTCAAAAAATAAATTCAAAAATTTTTGTATGGCTACGTTTTTGAGTTAGAATTTTTTTCAGTTTTTGCGGTAGGTACCCTTACACTTTATGACATATCTCGAGATAGAAACTTAAGATGTCGTCAAGCAAGGTATTAATCTAAAGGGTATGCAATTTTCAATAATCTTGTTAAAGATCATTTTCCAATCGGTTTAGTAGTTGGAATGCACAAGCAAAAATATTTCGAAAAAATCGATTTTTTCTCAAAACCGTGCAAATTTTGTTTTCCTAAAATCTGTAAAAGGTTAAAACTGATAAAAATAAATTGTTTTTTCTTTTGTTCTTACGAATATCACTTCAACGAAGAAAATAAGGCATTGGTTAGGAATATCTATGGATAAATAAAGGAGCTGTGAGCAATTAAGTACAAGTACTAACAGTCAAATTTCATTGTTTTATGTATATATTAGAAAATATTTATATTTTTTTTCTTTTTTGCCTTTGCTCTTAATTTTTTTCAGTGATTTGGCTTCTATTGGAACTCGTACATTGAGCAAAAGCAAAGTAAAAAAAAAATTTTTTTAATGATCACGTAAAATAGTCAAATTTGACCCCTAGTTGTTTCACACAATTGCTATTTAACCACAGATTTTCGTCATCAACGCCTTATTTTCTTCGTATATGGCAGTTTGTAAGAATAACAGAAAAAACAATTTTTTTATTTTTATTTTCAACCATTTACAGATTTTAGAAAATCAAATTTACCTATACCTTTAAACATTTTTTTTTTTTCAATTTATTTGTTTTACATTATCAATACAGCTTGGACATTCCCCTTTCATCCCCTTCAAACCATTTCCAAAAATTCAATTTAGTTTAGCAGATATAGCCTTTTTTGTTCTTGGGGGAAAAAAATAAACTTTAAGAAAACCGTAAGAGCTTTTATTTTTTGATTTTTATTTTCATTTTAATTAAATTAAAAATATTTAAAAAATATTAGAATTCGAGGGCTGTTCAACAAGTTATCGGCAGGCCAATTCAGCTCTCATGAAAAAGGTGTAAAGGTGGTAGCAATGATTCCGGGACTCCAAGTTATCGAAAATTAAAACGGTAAATGAGGTTACGATCAGAATTGATGTTATTCTGGGCCGAACCTCAATCATATTTTATAAATTTTTTTTTAAATTGGCGGCAAATTAAATTTGAGCAAAAATAGTCGAGATAAAAGGCTGTATCTGCTAAACTATTTTGACTTTTTTTTTAAATGGTTTAAAGCGGATGAAAGAGGAATGTCCAATATAATTATATAATAATAATGCAAAAAAAAATGGAAGACATTTTTTTTCAAAGGTAGAAGACCCCCTTAACAAAATTCTATCGATTTAAACCAATATTTTGTATAGCTGTCGTATACCCGATTCGACCGGACAGAACCAAATTTGCTGTTTTTTAAGTTATTAAACTGAAATTCGTTTTATTCTCGTTTTTTCAGCTCTTTTAACATCTCACCAAATTTAGTTTGGGACTCTATAATTAGCTGCCATATACTAAAACATATTTATTATCTAATAGAGCTTATTTTCTTTGAATGTTTTAAAACATATTGACAATACCCTATTTAATAGCGAACTCGTTCTCATTTTTTGTACAAATATGTAAAAAAAATTTTTCATCCTTTCACAGAGGTAGTCCACTATGGTGAGGAGAATTCGCGTCACTTTCGCTATCTCTGCATGAAATCCGAATATGATAAAATGTTTTATCAGCATCATTCAATGCTGGCCAAGCCAACGGATGGTGGAGCACAAGTTAATGCATCACAGCTAAACCTCAACCCCGACATTGCCAATCCGTCCATAACAAGCCCAAGTCCTGGTCAAGTTAGGCCTAATACCAATCACAAATATGCCGCTAAAATGGCCAAGAGAATGGGCGGTAAAAAAGAGATTCCCGATGCCAGCAAAGTGCAGAATTCTTGTGCTTGCCACAGCACTTCCAAATCAACGCCCGAGACGCTCAAGTCCTGTTCGGAGCAGAGTGTCCATGTCAAATCTTCGGAACTGGGCATGCGCGAAGTGTTAGGGCACATACAACGTTTCTGTACCCAAATGCGGCTGAGCGAACAGAAGGATGCAGGCCAGACGCAGCAATACAATACGAAGGCACTTTTAAGCAATTTGGAGGAAATTATGGCCACCAATGGTAGACTGAAGGCTGGAGTGGGTGCATCAGCGGCACAGTCACGCAGCCAGATGATCTCACAGGATGATGGCGATCAGGATACACCGGTGGATAGCATGGATGAGGCGTTTAATGAAATGGATGACTTTCAAATGAGTTCAGATGATATGAGCTTGTGCAGCGATGAGGATAGCGATGCCAAATATCCAAGCGGCAATACCACGGCTCGTACGGCGGTTAACTCGGCCAGATCGGGCCGAGCATGCAATCAGGGGGCAGGCGATGGACAGTAATACCAGAACAAAAGCAAAACACATTTAAATAGTTTTCCCGAGCAAAAAGAATTGTTGAGTTTTTAATCTCCACCCCTTTTGGAAGAATCAAAATTTTAAAATTTATGTACAACCTAAGATCTGATTTAAGGAATTTTTTAATGCGCCACAAAAATTAGTTTAATGTATATGAATTTTGTTTTAATTGTCTCGGGGAAAGCTGAAATAAAATAATCATCAAAAAGAAGCAACTTTTTTAATCCTTTAGAAAAAATGCGATTTCTTTTTTAAAAAATCTTAATATCTTTTCCCCGAGTGCACATACCGCTGACCCAGTTGGTCTTTGGTGTCACTAATCACTGCATATTATATTGACTGCAAAATGTAAGAAAAGTATTTACCTAGCTAAACTAGGCCTAGAGGGCCATACACTCTCCCCCCTTTTCTCTCACATTTTGAGTGAGTTTTGACCCTTAGTCACCGCGAGTCTGAGTGTTTAAGCAGTCACCCCCGCAGCTGCATTTCTATGGGCTTCAGTTGACTCGTGGATGTGGACAATAAGTGACGCGTTGGTTCGTTCGTTTCCAGAATGCAATTTATTTCTAAATATTACAAAGATCCAAAATTGAACTCTTTCCTCGCCTGTCTGGCTGTAATTAAAAACTGGGCTGACAGCAGGCAGCCAAATTAAACTTATGCAATGACCCCGGGGCCCAAACTTGCAGCTTTGCAACTAAACTGAACTGCTGCTGACTGCTTTGAACATTAATTAAAAGTGTTATGCAAAAAAAAAAAGACAAAACAAAACCGGAAAAGCGCCAGGGCAATGTCAATGCTTTTTTTTTTGCCATTTTCTAGTTTGTCACATTTGAAAAATCGTCAAGGCTGTCATTTTGGTATTGCCTTGAATTTTATGTGCTAGCTAAGCCGTCAGGGTTTTAACCTACGATTTAAAACCGTTAACCGATCATAGCAGTTTGATTTTTGTATTCAACTGAACCGATTCCAACCTGTAACCAAAATTAATATTACTAACAATCGAAGTGAAATAAAATTCGGTATTTAATATAATGTAGCACAAAATATTTAAATTCAGGCCTGTTTCGAACTCCGAAAATAAGTGGAATTGTTGCAAATCGAGGAAAACGAAAAATATCTAATCTCACATGTAGATTATGGTCAAACGACTAATTTCTGGTGAAAGACTTGGGCTGAGTTCACATTGTTTGACGCATGAGACATGATAATCTAGTAAGCCTGAATGTTGTATTGTTTTGTATGTCAAATGACAAGCTATTCATATTGAAAACCAGATAACATAAGGTACTAATAAATTGTTATGTCTCATCCGTCGAACAGTGTGAACCCAGCCTTATTCGTTAAGAATTAAGAATTCGTTTGAGGCATCGAGGGTCTACCTTTGAACAGGGTTTTTATGAGTGTTCTTTAAAAAAACCCATTGGAGCTTTTTCAATTTGGTTTTTTGTTTTGTGTTATTTGTTTATTAAATAAAAAAATACAAATAATAATAATAATATTTTTGGAATTCGAGGGCTGTTCAAAAAGTTATCGGCCTGCCAATTCAGCTGTTCAAAAAAAAAGTGTAGTGGTGGTGGCCATGATTCCGGGACTTTAGGTTATTGGAAATGAAAACGGTAAATAAGGTTTTGATCAGAATTGATGTAATTCTGGCCCGTACCTCAATCATATTTTTCAATATTTTTTTAAAAAATTGGCGGCCATTTAAAAAAAATTCGTTTTTTAAATTTTGTTGTTTTGTAGATTAGTAAATAAAAATTAGTAAAAAAATGTTTTTCCTCTTGATTGAGGTACGGGCCAGAATTACATAAATTCTGCGTCGATTGCAACATGGCTGAAAAAATAACGGGTACGTGAAAAACGTGGTTTTCGAAAACGCACGTAAAATTTCGGGTAGCATATAAAATACTCCCATTAGCATTTCCATTGCTCCACTTCCATACTCTAAATTATTTCGAATTTTTAAACAAAAAATGGGGAAACAAATTTTCAAGGTAAGCCAATATGATGCAATATCAAATCATGAGAGCATTTTTATATGCATAGTTTAATAGCGCAAATTGCAGGCTTCCAAGCTGATATAAAATAACAAAATAGATCAGGCGACCCTGAGGTGCCCGTCCAAATATGCACAGGTCAGACGGATGAGTCCAGAAGGAAGCATCGTCTACCCTATAAAGTATATATTGGGTCGTTCACCAAGTTATTTCGTTTTTTAAAGGGATTATTTTATTGTGTATAGCATTTTATGAAATTATATATTCTCCATTTATATCCTTATATTTTCCATTAATTATATTTCTCCATTTCACGCTCCAAAAGTTTTTGATCCTTGCAGGCTTTTGCCTGATTTTAGGTGGAGGTTCTCCCATTCAAAAAATTTTTCAGAGACCGGAACAAGTAATAGTCCAAAGTTGTCAAGCTTGGAGAATCTGATGGAATTGGTAGCACATTCCATTCAAGCTGCAAAAGCTTCTATGGATCAATTCTGATCTTCTTTTGTTTAAGTGCATCACTCAATTTGTCTAGCTGATCACAATACATTTCAGAAATTACTGTGGTATTCTGTGGTTCAAAAGATCAAAATAAACGATCCCTTTGAAATATATATTTATTTTTTATTTCCTGGCATTTTCCCTTGTTGCCATTTGAATTTTCCCAAACCCTGCCATTGTTTCCACCTCCAAGTCTGCGTGGATTGCCAATCAGTTAGTCAGTTTATGAATGGAGTACAAACTCTTTGTTTAAAACCAATTAAAGTCGATTCGCATGAGGAACTTGTTCCACACATTTTTGATAGCTATGAATTTAAGATGTAAGATGTTCTAATTGCCAAAGATTTTCCAATTCAACAATAGTAAATACCCTAAAGTAATTGCTTTCTTGGCAAAATTGGCTCAGGTTGCGGTATGCTCTATCAACACAGTCGTGAGTACTGCCTTCCCATTAAGTCCAGACACTTTCAACAAGACTAAATAGCTGAGTGATTTGCCAATTGAAACTTAAACTATTTGATGGTTTTGCAAAGACAGAAGGAATTTATTTCAAAGAAAAATTTTCATGTAATAAATTAGCCGATCAATACCAAGGTATACTCTCTCTTTTTTAACCCACCCCCGCTCTCCACATTATTGCAACTTAAAACCTTTCTCAATTAGCCGCCTAATTGTAATGACCAATATTTGAACTCCCTGTGTGCCCCAAGGGGTTGCTTACCTTTAAAATATTTATTTTTATAATTATGTGTTCAATTTACACTCAAACCACCACGTTGAGTGACATTTTGAGCCAATAACCATAACAACGGCCTAAAGCCAACAACAAAATTGAACCTACCCAAGTCGAGTTAGTCAAAACAAAACTGAAAACAGGTGCAAAACATTGCCACATCAGTTGCTCAGGTTCTCAGTGCTCAGTGACGGGGTGGGTGGGCATACAAAAAAAAACCAATACAACACACAACACACACATAATTGCAACGCTCGTTCCGTTTGTTCGCATTGCATTTTCTGAGCTGCACCCGCCAACAGGCAGGCCAAATCAAATTTAACAATAAAATAATATGAAAATACAAAAAAAGTGGTTTTCGTGCGTACTTCAGTGGACAAATATAAAACGACAAACATTTAATTGACCCTAAAATCGCTGAAGCGTATAAAATTGGACAGTGGAAATGAAAAATGTAGCAAACAAGTACGAGAGTACGGTTTCAGTTGTTCAAACAATTTGCGTGAAAAATACATATTGATTTTCTTAAGGCGGTGAAAATGAAAAACAAAATTATTTATATTTTTTTTTTTTTTTTACACATTACTTTGCGGGGTGGGGGTAGGGTAGGCCGGGCCCGTCGAGGAAACTGTGCCAAACCCACGCAAAGCCAACGTCTGTGTGTGTTAGTGTGACAATTTTTAATGCGATTAAAGTGCAACACTCTCCGCATTCAACACAACAGGAAAATGGCAAAGAAAATTGGCAAAAGCTAAAATTAAAATTGTTCAAAAGTGCGGCATAACGATTCCAACTTTGATGGCAAATTTTCTATTTGATTTCTTCTTCTTTTTCCAGTAAGCAAATAAAGTGTCACTAAGTGTCCATAAATGTTTAATGTTGCGGAACAAAGACTGAATAAGCATTATACAAAATAACTTGCAAAGTAAATATTTTAGGTGTTTAATTAAAAACTCCAAAAATTATCAAATACAAGGTCATGAGTTCGATTCAAGGCAAACGAAGGCAGCCTTTACAATTGGGTAAGTATTGAGCTTGTTTAGTTAAGCAAATAAAGTGTAGAACAATTGAGTATTTTATATACCAGCTTCCAACTGCTTCCATAGCTCTCTGAGAGTAAATTTGTTGACAACTGCCGCCACTCAGTCACACAGGCAATTATGTTGCTTCGAAATTTCACAATTTAGACGAGAGATCACACAAAACAAAATACAAGCAGTGTGCTGATGTATACCGTATCGCTTAGTCATCTGATTGGTAACCCCCGCAGTAACTATAAGTTTTATTAAAGGCAAATTGTTTCTAGTGGACCTGGAAGAATCAGAGAAGTTAGATCATCCTGAGAGTTCAGAGGAGTCCTTATCCCCGATTATTAACATATAGGTTTGGACTGTTCTAAGATAAGCTAACGACGAGAGTTCATAAAGCAAAATCCTGTTAAAATACAATGGCAAATGAAGGTAGGGATGCCAATTTAAGCCCCGTAAGGCAAAAATCAAGATTTGCTTTAAGACAAACTCAACACAATCCATTTTGTTGTTATCGAGATTAAAAGTCGAGTGATTCGACTAAGGAATACCCCACACCCTTGGTTTTGTGGGTTTTTATACGCATATATCTAAAATCTGAAACAAACTTGATCTGCATATGGTGTACACCTACTTATATGCCAAAGCACGTGGCCCTATCTCTTATAGTTTCTGAGATCGACGCGTTCTTACAGACAAATCAACCCCCAGGCGGCCCTAGACGTTATTCTAATCATAAAACCAGTAGACACTTTCCTGAAGTATGCAGCAGCGAGAAGCGCAGTAAGACTCCGGAAACTAAAACTTCTCAAAACATATGGGTCATTCCATGTGAAGTCTGAAACAAAGGAAAGCGACTACTCCATCACAGCTCATAAATGGAATAACAAACTTTACTTCAACATTTGTACTTTAGAAGAGAGAGGACTAAAAGCGGGAAACTCCCATCAGGGAGAACGAGCTTTCTATATATTCGGACGGTTCTAAGACGGAGGAAGGCACAGGAGTGGGAATCTTCTCAGAAGAACTAGAGACACAGCTCTCATTCCGTCTACCGAATTGGTGTAGCGCTTTTCAGGCAGAGATCTATACAGTCTGACAGGCAACGAAGTTCAAATACACCTTGAACGAAACATGAAGTAACATATTTATTCTTGTCGACAGTCAATAGTAATCTAGTTCACAGTACAGTGACTGCCCTGAACTCAATCCAGCTGCTCTCCTTCACTCTGGTCTGGGTATTTGGCCAATCAGGCATACCAGGCAACGAGGGTGCGGACGAGTGTGCAAAGAACGGATCATCGCAACCAGCAACACAAGCGATAACGGACTTACAAAGACCCATTCAGCATATTCTGACAAGTTACTTATGATAACCAAGGCAAAACGGCATCATGGCACATCGCATCTGGTTGTCACATCTTCCAATGGGCGCGTTCAGCAGAGACACTTGATCATTGATCAGCTTACTTAAACTGTTCGTATTATTTAGCATGCATTTAGGGGGTCTTGTTAAATTGACATTTGGAAAAGCTTTATGTAAATATCATATTAAACACAAGAGGAAAAGTAGGCTACGTAAGCTTTCAAGAAATATATCATTGATCAGGGTGCAAGTTCTTCTCCTGAACACGGCCAATCACTCTGGCCAAGGTATAGAGGTCCAAACGAACCACCCAACTCCTATACTTAAGCAGGAACAGGATTAGGAGTATGATAGGTCAAATGGATGCACATACCCCACAACGACTTCAGTCGTGGCTGTATAAATGAGGAGAGATAAAAAGCATACTTCTATGCGTCTGGCCTGGTCTTTTCAGGAAACCTGGGAAAACCATTCTACGATCTGGGTTGTCTGACATATATGCCCCTAGGGAATCTGGCTTTTTTATCGACTCCTCAAAATAAATTTCATAGACATCGATAGAGATATTGATCTTTCGAGTTTCATTACACTTTGTAGTGTCGTCTAAAGAATTGCGATTTATTCTACCTATATCGAACTTTTTAGAACTCTCGCCCCCCCGCAATAAATGTTGAATATCTCAATTTTACAGATGAGATAATATCAGCATCCTCAGAGTCTGCCAAGTTAATATTCCAAAATGTGAATTGTATTGTGCCTTTTACATTTCCCATATAAACATATTCGATCTACATTATTTCAGCTCTCTTCTACCTACTCATCACATTACTTTGCTGCGTGCATTGTTATGGCACAGATGTGACGACAACTGTAAAAAAATCCTCACCGTTACGTATTACCAAACCTCAACCAACTCCACAGCAGCAGCTAACGAAATCTACGACAATAATACCCACATCAACTACAGCTCCCACTGCAGATCCCGCCTTAAGTGTCAGTTCCGATGATGGACAACTTGCTGCACTTATCTCCTCCACCACGGAAGGCAGTAGCAGCGATGTCAGTAGCAGCAGCAGCAGTAGCAGCAACGGAAGTGGTACAACTTCTGCTGGCAGTCTGGTGCCAGAGATTTGCCAGAATGGCTTGCAGCTGACCATTACAAGTGCCGATGCTGAGCCTATCATACGTCAGCAACATGATTTTCTACAGACCATAGAGGGCGATGTATTGCTCAGTGTATTGACCAGAGATCCAGCCTCGGCTTTGTTTGTCATTAATCGCATTAATCAGGCAAATCTGATCAAGGCAGATTTTGAAATTGGTAAGTTATAATACTCTACGAATATCTCATTAAATAACTCTTTAAATTAGCGGTGGGCACTAAAGTATGACTGAAGGGCGCATTAACCACAAAATGAATTTAATTTCGCTTTTCGGGCCACTATGTGCCCAACGCTGCTCTAAATAACTCACCAATTAACTCTCAAAGTCGGTTATTCGGTGCAAAAAACAATAAAAAGCAAACGCAATACCAAGAGAAACTCAAGAAAAGTCGCAAAAATGTGAAAAAAAACGTAAAAATTGCAGTGTACTTTCTAAAGATAACAAATGTCAGAAATATAAAGGGGTGAGTTAGGGGGGAGAAGGGGGCAAAAGGGGTGTTATGGCTCTATTCGTTTTGTCGGCGGTTGCTGTGTGTGGGGAGGGTATTAAATGGTTGGGTTACGGGGGATTATGTTCTTGTGGGGTGTGGGGGCAATGGGTGGTTGTGTGGGGGTGTTATGTGTGGATAAAGTCGTTGGGGGGGGGGGGGATGTGATATTTATATTTTTATGGTGTGTTATGTATCTTATTTTATGACTTGAACTCATTAATATTCGTTTATTGTGTGCTTTTAAAATTTAGCTCAAGATAATAGGACCAAAAGCTGAAAGTCGATAACGAACTACGGAAGATTTTTCCTAGTTACTTAGACGAGATTTACAACATGAAGCAAATTTCACTGGGATACAAACCGCTCGGAAATAGTCGGTTCTATGGTTCAAAAGAGAACCAGAACGAATTTGATTTTTTATGTTCAGAGAAAACCAATAAAATCTATTGATATATATAAACACAGATGTGAAAGCGGTCTAGGTTCATAAAAAACCATAGTATTCTGAACGGTGTAAAATTGATCTGATATTGAAATTTTTAAAATAAAGTCTTAACACATTAAACTAAAAAATGAACGAACCGATTTAAGACGGTTTTTGGTTCAGTTGAGCATTTTTGATAGAACAACGGTTCGAATTCTTGGTTCGATTTTCGAGCAGAAATAAACTGTTTGGTTTCGTCTTGAGGAAGGAAGAGATGTAGTCATGGTGGAATTTTACCTGGTGTGGCGGTTACTAAAATGTGTAAGTTCAGAGGTTTTGCTAAATGCGCAAGAGTAACACCGACAACGTTTGCTTGAATTGCACATTGAAAATATGAAATGAAAGCTTTTGAAGGATCGCCACACCATGTTTAATTCAACTTGAGGAGTAGTGATATAGCTTGCCACTCTAAACCTCTTTTTAACAAGTAAGATCTTTTCGAAATATTACAAAAAGTTTGCTTCTTGGTGTAAAACCATTATTACTTCATAGCTGACGTCAATAGCTGGTGAAGGTGATGGTTTTATAACAGCTGTTAACTTTTTACTAGATGTTCCAAATGCGGCATCCCGCGCAATAGTCGCTTTTTATTTAATAATAGAAACGAAATAGTGCAAAGATTAAGCTGAATTTTGAGCTCGATCTGCTCGTTTAAATTTACGCTTCATTTCAAGCTGATTTATTCTGAATCAAGAAAAGATCTTCTTGAATGTAAGCATTTTAGAACAAAGTTCAGAGAGCGAGAGAATAAATGTTTTGAACGCCTACTTATTCTAATCTTCTCGATTTCAAGCAGATTTCTTCTTGTAAGACGAAAAAACTAAATGAAATTTCTTTGGATCCCTATTCCCCCAAGGGACACAGGGCAATATACAACTATATACAAGTTTATTTCCTATTTTTGTTCTTTCTTAATGCATCTTATATATATATATTTTTTTTTTTTGATAGTTGAAGGATTTGGAAAGAATCCCCTTTTTTCGATATAAAACTCCATGACTTTTTTTACACGGTTCTTTCTGGAACGATTCTACCGTGTAAAAACAGAATTAGGTGTACTTCTTTTTCTTCTTCTTGTTTGGATCCTTACTTCTTCAAGGAGCATCATACAACTACTTATTTTTTTTTACTATTTTTTTGTTCTTTCTTAATACTAATTGTTGTTGCAGCGCCCTTCCCTTCGCTCTACTAAAATACTGTTTATTCTTCTCCTTCAGGTATACGCGCCATCAATATTGAAAATGAGAACTTTGCCGAAAATTTACTGCTCCAGGAAGTTCAATATCTACAACAATGCACACAATACTCCATGGGCATATTTATGGATTTTGATTTGTATAAACGTCTCGAATCGATAATCAAGGATTTGGAATACAATATTTGGCCCATACCCGCCACACGTGCGCATTTGTTTCCCAAAGTGGCTCACTTGTTGCATCAAATGCCTTGGGGTGAGAAAATTGCTTCAGTGGAAATTGTCACGGAAAATCTGGAAATGTATAATGATTTCATGGAGGCTGCCCGACAGGAGCATATGTGTCTGATGCACTTTAAGAGTGAGGAGAATGTGTATATAGTGTTTGGCAATAAGATGGCCAATCATTTTCAAGAGAATGGTACCATCTTTGCGGTGCCCACCGAGAGAACTGATGAGGAGTTTATAGCAGGTGAGTGGGAAATAAATTATAGCAGTATATATTCCTCTCCTTCCTTCCAGACTTACCCAATCGCGCTTTCATATTGATGGAAAATGAAATTGAACTTCGTACCACTGCCGAACTGGATGCCACACCCACTACATTGGATGAGTTGCTCATAGGAAAGACTGTGCTACCCTCACGCATACTCACCCTGGCCAATCCCCTTGTAGATCTCATGTACTGGCTACGTGGCTCTCTGGCCAAACATTGCAAACGCGAAGAGGATTTGTATGTCCTGGAGAGTTGTTTCAATTTTCTCAATTTCATTGAAGATTGGCGTACCTCGGACTACCGTCAGAGGCATGAAACGAGTGAACTATTGAGTTTGCTTTTAATGCGTAAACTTGCCACTTCCATGAACTTTCAAATGTATCAAAAGAAAGTCAAAACTTTGGATATTATCACCGGAGAGTCACGTATGGAATTGCGTGAGATTGCCTCACAGAATTTTGTCAGCAATGTGACCACCTATTATCATTACAATCGTGACAATCACACTAGTTTGGAGCTAAAGACCAAGTTTGGTCAGGTATTCAATTGTCAGTATAGTGCGGGCGATAATCGACGATATCCGTTTCTGTTTGATGGTGAATCGGTCATGTTTTGGCGCATCAAAATGGATACGTGGGTGGCAACGGGTTTGACGGCCGCCATTTTGGGTCTGATAGCCACGTTGGCCATTCTGGTATTCATAGTGGTGCGCATTACGTTGGGTGATGTATTCGAGGGTAATCCGGCCACATCTATTTTATTGCTGCTCTCGCTGATTTTGGTCTTCTGTTCGTTTGTGCCCTTCTCGTTGGAGTATGTGGGTGAGCAGCGCAATTCGCATGTGACTTTTGAGGATGCGCATACTTTAAATACCTTGTGTGCTGTGAGGGTGTTTATCATGACTTTGGTCTATTGCTTTGTCTTCTCCTTGCTCTTAAGTCGGGCAGTGATGTTGGCTTCTATAGGCTCCGAGGGGGGTTTCCTTTCGCATGTGAATGGCTATATACAGGCGGTGATTTGTGCTTTCAGTGTATTTGTGCAGGTGGGCATGTCGGTGCAATTGTTGGTGGTCATGCATATGGCCTCGGAGACGGTGTCCTGTGAGAATATTTACTATGGTCACTGGTTGTGGGGTTTGTTGGCCTATGACTTCTTATTGCTCAGCTGTGTGGCCAGTTTGATTCCTTCCATATATCGTTCGCAACGCAACTATCGGGAGGGCATCTTAATTGTCATTGGTACCGTACTTATAGTCATCATTTGGGCCTCGTGGATAGCTTTGTCTTTCTTCGGTGATGAGTGGCGGGATGCGGCCATACCCTTGGGTCTACAAGCCTCTGGTTGGGCTGTCTTAGTGGGTATACTTATACCCAGAACTTTTCTCATAGTGCGTGGCATTGAACGCTCGGATATTGCTCAGGCCCTGCCCTCGCTGACTTCGCTGGCCTTTGCCCAAAACAATCAGTATTCCTCCGAGCAGGTGGGTTCTTTTTTTATTCTTCAAAAATTACATTTTATTTAGTAATTTTTTATTTTATATTAGAGCGTCTACGAGTGCGTCAATCCCGCCATGCGTCACTGCTCCCAGGAAGAAATGAACAATCATCAGTCGCCCAGTGAGATTCCCACCCTGCCTTTAAGGGGCGGCGGACCACGACGTCAACAATTCTTTGCCAATCTCCGTCAGGCCAATGCCAATATCAATCCTCAACGTCCTCCGCCTCGTCCACAGCGCAGTCCTTCTCGTTCATCGGTCTCCTCATTGCCACCTTCGCCTGAGAACAATAAGATTACCCGATTTTAGCCCCTAATCAATATATGTCTGTTTTTTGGATGCACTTCTTCTAGTCAAAACTCCTTAAGATGTATAACAAAAGTTTGTTAATCATTTTTTCATTACTTAAATCATTGACGAACCAATAATTGTGAATGAGTAAAAGCTCCGTCTACTTGAGACTTAAAAAAGTACGAATAAATAAAGGAAAGTATCAATTTATTTAAGACATTTTTAATAATTATGATTTGGGTCATACATAAGATAAGAACCCGAAGGTCATAAAATGGACCATCGACCCCCAGATGGTTAAGGCATTTACGCACTATTTTTTTTGTTCGTGATTTTGGAACCAAAAAATAGTTTCCAATTGCTGAAAGTTTCAACTAAAATTCAGAATGATTGCTTCTATATGATGACTTTAAAGTGCGCGACATGTGCAGCAGCAAATTCAGTTTAATGCATTCAACAAGTTACTGATCTCAACCCTCGGAACAAGCAAATTGCCATTTCAGTTCTTAGAATAAATATCGAATCGACTTAAGTAAATAATTTTTTGTTTTGTTTTTATTATTTCTTTTACCTATTTATGGATTTTTCTGTTATCTTATTCATAACTTCAATTAAACCAATTAAGTCAACCTTTTCACCACAGCATTTTTACCTCATTTAGTTAGGACACAAACCCTTCAAACTGTGGGCTAAGCAATTTAGGGAGAGAAACAATTAGGACGGCAAAAAAATAAATTGTTTTACAATATTTTTCATGTAAAAGTTTTCATTTTATTTAAATGAATTTCTTAGCCCGATTAACATAATGTTAATAAATATAAAAGCTTATGTTATAAAGAAGAAATCTTCAAAATTTCAGCCAAATCGGTTAATTAGATTTTGAGTAACTTCAAAAATAATGTTTTGTGAAAAAGTGCATTCTTGTACTCGTATAAGTGTATTCTCTCTAAGAAGCGTCTTCGAAAAACGACGAAAAAAAATAGAAAGGCTTTAAATTTCAATATGGGACTTCAGAAAATTTAAAAACTATTTAAACAAAAAAAATTTGACTTTTTAGTCAGTCTAATTGTATCTCCCCTCTTAATAGTGAATTTCATCTGACTCGTGCACGTGTTTCTGGTTAACCACGTTAACCACTGTTGGTTTTGCTTACTTAAAGCCGTTACAAACATGTGTTATTATTCACCACAGAACCTGTACTTCTGCTCTAGCAATGTTCAATGATTTCTCACCTATTATCCTTGACACAAATCATACTAAACTGGCAATGAGCAATGTTTTAGCTAAGTAGCTTAGTAAAACGGTGATACGAGCCTCAATGATTACGACTTTCTAAGCCGATAAGGTTTAGAACTTCAGGAGAAGTGCTCTCAAAATATATAGCCTCGATTCCTCAGTTTGGATTTAAGTGCACCAAATTTGTCCAAATCACAAAATGTTTGTGGAAGTGAAATTGAGAACGGCTGATTGCCTCGTTTAATATTGATTTATTTGTAATGCCTTTATTTAAAAAAATGTTTTTTTTATTTTGTATTTATTTATTTTAGTTATTAGCAACTTCATCATTTTGTAAAATCATTTAGGTATAAGGAAAAAGAAAGGCGGTAGAGTGAAGAAATCATTCCCTTCTGAATCGAATTTAGTTAGGTAAAGCAAAAGTAATCAGAAGGGTAGCCTCTAAGGTAGCAGAAGTTGCTACGAATTACTGAGATACCGAAGAATTTAACTGTCGGAACTGTAACTACTGAGAAGGAAAGAGTTCTTGTTGTAATCCCTGCTGAGCACTCGAAATGGACAATTTGAAGCATACAATAAAGAGATATTAGAAAGTCTTAAAGGAATATAATTCCGAGTTTATTGCAAAGGAACATTAAAGTTAACTTGACCAAGAAGGTTTGATGCATCGATATCGATATAATTTATTTTCAGCTGATCGCTATTCTTGGCGCATGCGTTTTCCAGTATAGCACTTTATAAGTGGAGTGCTAAAAAAAGGAGTTATCCATTTAAGGAACAATATTGATTTATTTTTTAGACGTTGGTAATTCACTTTAAATTTCCTATTACTGGTATTGTAAGTCCTTGGAATATATTTTACTTAATCTTTCATTGAAATAAATGTACCTAGTTTCTAACCTTTTTACAAGTGAAATGAAAATTTGGGCCTAGATTAGGTTAAGAGTACTCGAATACCAAAGAATGGTTAGAGGTACACAAAATTTGAATCTAGTTAAGTAATTTAAGGTACAAATTCCATACTACTTCCTATCATTGATTATCTGAATGATCTACAATAAGAACGGGCCCGATAAGGTAGTGTGTGGCAGACTAACAATATGTACTGTGAAACATTTACAAAGTTTTGCAGAAATATTTCCTTGGCAAAGGCACTTTTAATCTGAGTGTGTTTACTTTTCGCAAGCGAACCTTTGTACATCCCTTACCTGAGTAATTTAAAATTTGAGAAAACTCTAACATATATTTTTATAGAATTGCACGTAGTTATCAAATGTAAGGATGCCCATTGGTATGCTTAACGCCTTAGAACATTTCTAATGCAGCATAGTGTAATTCAAAACTCGCGCCACTTTCTTTTTAGTCTGCAGGTTTGGGTCTTGGCTTACCAAAAGCTTTTAGCAAAAGCTGCTCTTACGCTCTCTGTCTCTCTCTGTCTCGCTGTCTCTTTACTCAAGCCAAAACTCTAATTGGCTGGGCAAACACGTGACAACGCACACAAAGTAAGCAAAAAAATGGGCAATAAGAAATTCAACTAAGACAGCTAACAACAACAACAACAATGTGAAAAACTACAATAAAAAAACACAAGCCAATATTCTTTTGCGTCACGCGACATTGGGCGCCCACTTCTTGGCCTTGCCCATGTGCCACGTGCTGGAGTTTGGCTGACGTCAGGACGACCAGACCAGGACTCAAACATTGACCGTGGCACATGAGAAAATGCGCAACAAGATGTGAAATCCGGATTACTTATGTTTTTGGAGGCCGGCCATTTTATAAGGCGCCTTTGCTGGATGTCAACGGCTGTATGCTGCATACTTTTTGGGGCCAAAATCGCTTTGTTTTCAGCGTGTTTCCTTCTTGTATAATTTGCACTTCATTTGCCCCAAAACAGCAAGCAAAAGGGAAAATGTCTTCGCCAGCAACCGAGGACAACAATTTTTTTGTTTGCCTGCGCGTGATTGGGGTGTGGGCAGATTTCTTGCGGCAGATAACAAAACGGAATGAGTTTTGCCTGTTGTTGCGCTCGGAATAACATTGTTTTTTGTTATGTATGTAAGCCGCGTGTTGTCCTTGCGTATGTTTTTGCATAATTTTCAGCATATTTTGTGCACACAATTTGGTGTAATTAAATTTTCCATTTTAACGTTTAGGATATGAGAGTGTACAGAAGAATTAGGTAAAGAGATAAAGAAAGGTGGGTATAGTATACCCGGTATACGTAAGTATAAATTAAAGAGTATTTTGTGGAGATAATTATAATCAGGATGTTTTCAGTTAAATGGTAATTTAAAATTAACAAAAAATTAAACACAACTGAACAAAAACGAGCAATTTAGCAAGCGCATGTTTATTGGTTTAGTATACTGATCAACTCATGTTTGTTCACTCACTCAGGACCAACCCAGCATGGGCTGCCTCTTCCAGCCCCAAACTCAAAAATTGTATTGCCGCATTTTAGTGAGATCGGCTCAAAAATAAGGTTTTATTTTCAGTTCCTCGTTTTTCAACCTATGTGATGGATTTTCCGAAAAGCTGTTCAATCCAAATGATTTTGAATAGCTTACTTATTTATATAAAATACCCAGGTCAAGAACAAGATCAGATTTTTTGCCTTCCACCTGCCCTTGGCACTTTACTCCGCACAGAAGACTCCGGAGGCAATATATCCGTACCTGTGAATTAAATGTCAATTTAGTCCATAGAGAGAACATGTCCTTGATACTGCTAGACAACTCGAAGCGCCATTTTCTCCAATCACTTTTGTGGTGCAGGAGCAAATCAAAGAACTAAAGGCCTAAAGGGCTCCTGGTAAACTCGTGCTCAATAACGAAACACTGAATGCCTTTCCTTTTAAGGCATACTCTTCCTGGTCTCTTCCATTAAGTCGGTTCGGATCCTTGTATTCAAAATAGTTAAAATTCATTGAAACAAATCGCAGAATTGTTTAGAATAATTTATTTTAAAGCTTAATCTTACTTTTACTCTAAAAAGGGAGGACAGTCCCGGGTTATTCATGGAACACCGGCTTCTGGACCAGCAAACGCCTTGGCAGGCATTTTACGTTTCGCACATAAATCAATCAGCTCACCGAGTCGCTTTAAGCGACTGAAATGAATGCTCATCAGCCGGAACAAAATATCTCTGAAAAACAAACAACTGTGAGGAATTACCTAGAACTTGCAATTGTTTTGAACACTCTCGTTCTCGAAAACGCATTCACTTCATCTTGTCGGCTATTTGACAAGTGACATTTATGCTATATTACTGCATCAAAAGTTTTTCGAGTCAGTTGTTTCAAATTGTGTTGTTGAATTGGCCTGCAAAACTAAAAAAATCAGTTTTTAAAACTTCGGCGAAAGTGTTTTAATCCTACGTTTAGAAAAGGGTCAACAACATGACATTATTTGCACACAAGGCAAAAACGACTCAAACATGGCTAAAAAATCACACAGAAAAAGAAACGGGGAGATAAAATCAATCTTTTTATTCGTAGTTTAAGCCTGTCATGGGCTTAAAAATTCAAGCTCGTTCCCAATCACATCAATCGGAATGTTCTCACTTCAATCCTTTCTGAGATCACATACAAAAAAATATAAGTAGCACCTTAGCGATTCAATTCAAATTCAGTGCAAAAGTCCTGAGTTCGATGTCCATACAAAGTTGCCAAAAAAAAGTTTTTATATTTCTTTCATTGCATTTCAGAAAACTTAATTAAACCAATGGCGATGATGAGAGGGTCTTTAAATGTGTAAATTGTGAGATTTGTCACATCGACTTAATGTGAAGGAGGGACTTTTGCCTCTGCTTATACAAAACCAACCTATCCACCCACCAACGCTTGGATTGGTAGTTCTCAGATGATTTTTTTTTCAATCGCTTTTGGATTAAATTAAGTTCCAATATTGGGATTAATTCAATCTTTTCAGGATTAATAAAATTAGGATCAAATCAATCTTTTTAAGATCGGCTTAAGAATATCCGAGCTCACTCTGTTTTTATTACCGTTTCGGATTGAATTAAGCGCGTTTTGGATTGAATTTTTTTTTTGTGCATGTACCAAACTTAATTTCTACGTAGGATTTGCCTGCTGGTAGACCAGACCTGAATCCATTGGACGAACAGTGGTCCATTCTGGAGGCTATGGCTTGCTCTACTCGACACCCAAATATTGAATCTTTTTCAAGCAGTGAACAATTTCCTAATGCATGAGGTGCGTACTTTGATCGATGATTGGCCAAAGAGACTGCGTTGCTGGAAGGCACAGGGCGGCCATTTCGAATAAGTTGTTGTACGATTTCTACCCATTGAGTGAGCGAATAAAAAGCAGAGAAAAGTTTTGCAAATTATTAAGTGCGAGTACCAAAACACTTGCGAGTACTATTTAGGTAAAATGCCACAAAAACGTGGTCGTAATTAGCAACCTCGCCCTAGGGCTCGCTTTCATCCCCAAAATTTATTTAATCAGTGAATGAATCAGTTAGTCAAATTAAACAGAAACGCTTCTTACCTGCTTTGGTATCCACATGTACTACCACCCACAAAAAAATTAAGTTATTAACCTTGCTTACATTTTTTCAATTATGAACTGCATTTTTTCTCATAATTCCCTCCCCCATCTCTCCCTTCTCATGATGTCTAACTATTTCAAATACCCAAGTCTTTTAATCCCATATTCCGCTAAAGAGCTTAAGAACTGCCACGCGATTCTATTATAATTGCCCCTGTTAAGCAGCATAATCATAGCCCTCCCTCCCCCCCCCCCCCCCTGGACTAAAGTATATGTAGAGAGTCTGAAGTGTGTGTGTGTGGCACTTGGCTGTCAAAAGCTCTGCTACGTGACATTATTAGCAATGCACTCCTGTATCGCGTATCCCTGTGGCACATGGCATGCTGCCGGTTTACACTTTATGTACAACGGGGCGTATGATTTATGACTATGGCAAAACTAATGATGGCACATTCGTTAGATGCCAGGCGTGCGCCCAAAGCGAAAAACATTCAATGGCAAAAGAATATGTATTCTTATTGTAAATATGTCATACTAAAAGTCAAAGACCACGCCACACAGGCACCACAGATGTTCACAATGGCTTAAATAAACAAATGAAATGGCCCACGCTAAGCAAATAATGTGTGGGCCAAACTAAATATGCATTTTATTAAGAAGGTTTTGGGGTCGATCTTAGGTGAAAAGGATAATGTAAAATTAATTAAAGAAGTTTTTTTTGGATGACTTTTGTTTTATTTAAGCGAATTTAAAATTTTAGTCAACATTCTGAAATATCTTTTTTTATTTTCTTTTGCCCTTAAGCCTTTCCTCTGGCTAATTTTAAATTTATTCATCCCACTTTAACCGCCTGATTCAACAGACAAACATCTTCAGTGACGACATAAGCCCCTTACCCCGATAAAAATCCAGTCAAAGTCGGCTTCTGTTTTTTTTTTTTTTTGGGGAGCGTCACATTTGTTAAAGAATGCGTATCTACGTTCGCAGTTCCCTCGTTTGGCATTCCGCCAAAATCTATGGCATATCCTCTGCAGCATTTGCCATTTGATTATATTAGTCATGCTTCCCAAAAAAAGCGATATGACGCTCACACAACAAGCTTTTACAACTACACACACACACAAACACTTAGATAGGCATCAGGCAACGTCAGTTGGCCAGGACTTTGTTTGTGCGCGTGTGGCAGATAGCGGCAAGCCAAAACAAAAAGCTTTTCATTCATCAAAAATAATCAGGCGACAAGCAGCGTGACGCGTACCAAGTGAGAGATGGCCTATGAGCGGGACAGAGCGAGAGAGAGAGAGCGAGTGTGTGTAACTCTGTGTGAGTTTGCGCCAATTGAACATCTTGATGCTATTTTTCGCCTATTCCATTATCCTGTGCTGCTTGCCTTTTGCTACTATTTAAAACACATTTGCTCCGCCAACTTGACGAAGCTTCTATTTTGGTGCTTTGGTTGGGGGGGGGGGGGATCCATTCATGAATTTTGACAAACTGACGCAGAACAAAAACAAACAAAAGCATTTAAGCTTTTTGTTTTTTTGGATTTTAATTGCCTTGGTTTGGCTATTTTTAGTTGGCGCTTCGAGGGGTTTGAGTTACAGTCAGATGAATGACTTGTGTGACAAATTGGATTATACTAGAAACAGATACGAGTATGTAGCTAAATAAATTCCACAAAATTCGTTACAAGAAGTTTAAGCACGATCATCACATCAAGATAATGCTTAGCTATTTAAAAGCAAAAATCAACAGTCGGTTTAACCATTATTCTCAAGTAAAGAAGAGAGGTTAAATAATTGTCATTAGCATTAGGAACCAGATGAATCACTTCGTGATCGACAAAAGGAAAACATACAGTGTCTAGATGTAGGTATTATTCTGTGTTTAAAAATGATGTAGAATCATTAAGATTTTGGAAAATCAGGAAAGAGTCATAGGCTATGTCACGACCGATTCGAAAGCGGCTTAAAACTTAACCTAACATGTTGAAGTGAACTTAATTAAAGTAAAATATAGTGAGCAAATAATATAAATAGAACTTGAAATTGTTAAAAATAACACTAAAAAATAAAATTTTATAATAATAAATATTATAATTTATTTTTAGTCGAAAGATCATAACCATTTCAAAATGAATTCAGGCATATGGGCATCGTGTCTGTTCTTGACAAAGCGCATTCCATACGTCCAATTTAGGGCCACTTTATCAAGCACTTTGATTACAATTTTATTATTTGTGATATTTTGTACAATTTCAAGTTCTATCGGGCCTTAAACAAACACCATTTTAAAATAGAAATAAACTTAAATGCGTTCAAAAAATATTTTATTGGGAAACGTGGTCCAAAAGCATTAAAACTTCAACCCCAAAAGGAAAATTAAACTTTTGAAGAACTCGAAATTCGCCTTAGTGGAGTTTGAACTCGAGCTACCACAGACAAAGCAATTGAAACAGCTAAGAAACGCCTCTGTGGACTCAGATCTCGAGCTTCTACTGCCGGAGCGAGAAGATCTTCGTGAAGACTGGTATGTGATTTGCCAAATTATGCGTAGACGGTGCTTGAACGCGTTGAGACGCGGCTGTTCGTCTTTCTTAGTGTGTCCCTCCAAATCCGTTTGAATACGAATCCCAGACATGATAATGATAATATACAAATTTTTATAAGATTTAATATTAAGTTCTTCAGAAAAATACATGAAAACTTTACTCAATGGCTTAACGAAAATATATAGGATATAGATATCGATACTTAAAATTATTAAATCTTGATAATAAAAATTTGATACCATAAAAAAAAACTTTCTTAGTAAAACACATTTTCCGACCGATCGGTCCAATGGCGCTATATGCTATAGTCATCCGATTTTTATAATTTATTTCAAAATTATGTGAAAGCATATAAAACTAATATACAAGATTGGGGACGCTACGATAAAAAACAAAAAAGTTTTTCTCACTAGAAGTAGTTTTTGACCGACGTTTATAGGCGCTTTGCTATGCGTTTTGATAAATTTTTCAGATTGTGTGGAAACATATAAAACAAATATATACTACGATTGGAGACGCTCGATGGCAAAGGTTTTCTCCAATGACTCGACCGATCGTTCCTTGGCAGCTATATGCTTAGTAACCGATTTTAATACATTTTTCGAATTATGTGGAAGCATATAAAACTAACTTCCGATTAGTGACGCTACGATGGAAAACGAAAAGTTTTCTAACTAGAACTAGTTCTTAGACCGATCGTTCTGGCGCTATTGTATGCTCCGATCCGGCCGGTTCCGACTATTAGTTGCGTGCAGTAAAAGAGACTCTGTGTAAAATTTCGCTCTGAGGAGACTAGTTCGCGTAGAAACAGACAGACAGACAGAACTTGTCTGTCAAGAATATTATAGTTTATGGGGTCAGAAATAAAAAAAACAAAATTAATATACACTTATCAAGTTTTTCTATAAAATAATTTTTTGTTTTTTCTTAAAAAAGAGATTGATATCTAATCTAGGTTTAGATTTCTAGATTATCTAATCTAGAATAAAGATGAAAGTATATCTCTGTCACTGCTTTGACACTGTTTGATTACGGTTTTGTGATAATAATCTTGATTTTTTTCTCTGTGTAGGTAAATTATATGGAGTTAAACATCTCACTGCTTCAAGCCGGGTTCCGAACCAGATTGAACCGGCTGAAAAGTGGCTTACAGCCATATCTCGAAAATTATTTAATCTATGAACTTAAAATTTTGTGTTTGGTTTGATAAAACTAAGTTATTTATTTTCACGGAGTCAAACCGATTGTGTACCAGTATTAAAAAGTGGTTCTAAATTGGTTCGGAGGCATTTCTCAGAAATTATTTAAAATAGAAGCTGGGAATTTGTTGTGAAGGTTGATAATTTAGAGATAAACATTTAACTGATTGAAGACTGGTTCAGAAAATAAATGAACCGGTCTAAAAATGCTTCTCAGCAATTTTTTAGAAATTATTAAAGCTTTTAACATGAAGTTTATTTAAATTATTCAAGCTAAAAAAAATTTGCTGTTAATTGGCAAATCGGCGTAGCCGATGTTAGCGTTTTTTAAAATTTTTTTTTAATTAAAAGGGCGATTTCGGATCTCAAAATATATTTAATATCGGTTAACGGTTCCGGGTTTGGTATTATTCCCTGATTTTGTGTATTTATCAACTGAATGTGGTTAGGATCAAAGTGAAACTTAATACTATCTTATATTATATTGACACCAAAAATTAAAACTGATTTCATTTTCAATATTCCAATCGCATGCAAATTTGTGGGTAATATGATCGCACCTTAAATACATATTTATCAGCATTACTTATTGATCCACCAAGTTTCGGAGCGATCAGACGAACGATAATCGAGTTATAAGCAAAATCCCCAATACTTATAGCTTTATATTAATGTGCTCACACACACTCAATTACTCATGCTGAGCAGCACCAACCGAAAAGGCTGCTAACACGCCTCATATATTAAAGTTGCCTAGCGGGATAACTTGAAGCCCGTCCAAACAAATTTGTGTTTTTATAGGTATTTCAATCCGAAAAATTAAATGAGCAATGAAAAATATTTAAAGATAGTTGGTTCTATTGATTTATTGAGACCCGTAGTTCGGGATTATATCGCGGCATTTCTTCTCTCTAGACAGACAGTTTTTAAAGAGCATCCGCAAAAAATGCGAAAATCCCAAAATATCGAAATCAATATAATGAGCAGAATAAATTTGGTTAATTTCGTTAATTTCTAAAGCCTCCAAACAATCACTGAAAAGTTAATTAAGAGCGTATTAAAAGTGTTTATCGATCTTATTATTGTTTAGATTGTGAGATTAGCCGGCTCGAGGTCATGTATTTGTTAATTAAGCACAGTGATTTAGCAGGTAAGCAGCTTAGTCTCATCGTTCTTTAAGTAAGTGCAGACAGAATCATTAAAAAATAAATTAAGATGGTCCAATATAGTCAGAAAACTTCCATGGTTTAAATGGGAACATTTTCAAACAAAAATATCAATACGATATAGACAACCCCTAGGAAAAAGCCAAAAATATACCCAAACATACGTGAAAATTTCAAAGTTTCGGGTGGTTGTGAAATTATTCCTAATGAGCTTATTTCTTCTTCTTTTATCCGATTTATGAGATTTGAAAACAATAAATTAGCAAGTCCTTGAATCAATTTGTGTTTTAAATGGATTTTGACATTTTGTTTTTCTATCAAGTGGCAAACGCCACCTGTCAAGTGAAAATATCAAAGATTTAAAGAGCAGCTGAATTTCCCGCTCCATTTCCTTTTGTTCACTTTCGCTCTTCACGCGTCAGACGAAGGCAACAGCTGTGCATTGCTGATGGCTGCTCATGCTCAGCAAAGCTTTCGTCAAGTTTTTAGAAAGCTTTTGCAAATGCCATCCACAAACTGTGGCAGCAACATCCTTGAACAAAAGGATAGGCGCGTGCTTTTCAAGTTAGTACGCGACGTTTATCCATGGCATACAGACACGACAGCTGCCAACTCGCAAGGACTCAGATAAATAACACACACACACGTACGCTCACACACACACACACAGAGTCAAACCGATTTTGTATATAATTAAAGCGCTAAGTGCGAGTGGCCTAGAAATTTAAACAAAACCCAAAAAAAATGTTTTAAATTGAAAAATTATAAATAATAAAAGTAAAAGTAAAAGTGCAAGTGAAAAGTGCCTATAAGAAGCAGAAAATCAAACACATCCCCTTCCCCCTTCACCCAACCAACACACACACACACACAAAGGAAACGTCATATGCCAGAGGCATTGACAGCAGCAGCAGTAGCCAGAGTGGAACAGCATTTTGTGTATCCTATTTTGTGTGCTCGTGCCCGTGTCCTTAGGGGCAACAACAATAGCAATTACAGCGTGTAGTTGTTATAATGATAGATTTCAAAAATAAATTGAGCAAATTATCGCCCAAAACGTGCCGCTGCTGAAAAGTTCTAAAAATACATCGCCAACGACGCCAACTTGTCTTTAAATTATGCACGAACATTGATTTTCTGGCACAACATAATTTCGCCAATCATCATCTTTAACCATAACCAAAACAACAACAACAAGAACAGCAACAACAAACAGCCAGCCCATTGGCAAAATTCGTTTGGTTGTCGCATGTTATCAGCGGAACTGACGCCGTCGACGGCGTTGTTAAGTGCAAGCTATCAGCGCAACAACGGCCTAACAAAAGGTAAGCAAAGAATATTAACAAATATTACGCATACGCACAGACCATCCGGCGTATCTGTGATATACAATCAATTTGTATTGTATCTTTTTCTTTTTTGGCATCTTATTATAGTGGGTTGTGGGGGGGGCGTTTCTAGAGTATCCTGAATGAGGTTAATAATCCACCAACAAAAGCTTTATTTTCATAATAATTATCCTAGTCCGGAGGCGTGAGAATTGAAGGAGCGATTTCGGGAAATGGTCCCTAACTCCGACGACGCATATTTTATGCCCAATAAAGGAAAGACGTCGGAGTGGAAGAAAATGAGGAATAAAAGGGGTGTGTTGTTGCCATAGGCCAAGGACATATCGATAAAGTGTTTAAAATTATGTGTAAATAAGTATCATTTTTTTAAAAGGAATGTTAAGTGGTGTATGAGGAGTTAAGGTTGATGAATCATCTTCAAATTAAACAAATAATATTAACGTAAATTTAATAGAAAGAGAAAGGCTTGTGTTTAAAGAAACAATCAACTATTTCTATATTATTATTTCTCCAAAGTAAAGAGCTGTGAGTGCCAAAGAAAAGCTTTAAGCTAAAATAACCAAATTAAACTAAGAAGACTCGGGGATGATGCTGTAGATAAACATATAAAATTGTTTGCAACATAATAGTTAGCAAAGTTTTTTTCATGTTGGGCTTCAGCCGAATGAACAGCTACGCGATTAAGCTTTACTGCATAGCTGACTAGTGAAAGCTTCTCTTTTACGCAAACATCGTTGGCCTTGAACTTGAAATAAATATTTTATTGGCAAGGAACATATGATTGCAAACCAACTGCGCTACACAGCCTACAAAATATTTGATTTTGATTTCAATGCCTTTACTTTGCATATAAAATTTTCTATTTATTTTTGCATTTAAACTATAATATATTTTTTTGTTTATAAAATATCTATAGCCCGATCATATTCTATATTTTATCTTACTTATTATTATATTATATTTATTTATTAACTATATCAAATCATATCATGTTTATTACGTGTCCATGTAGTAATGGATGTTAGGTCATAAGATAAACTCTATAATAAAGTTTTTATGTAGCAAGCTTAAATATTATTATTTTGAACCATGCATCACGAAACGAGATAGGGTAGTCAAGCAAGGACTTATTTAAGGGATCCTGATCAAATTAAATCTTTTTAGATGGCCTTACAGGGATCTAGGTAGGGTGGGCAGTAGCACTACATCAGTGCGATATAAATAAGCAATTTAGTTAGACTCTCTATTACTATTTTCTTATTAACTAGTTATGAGCCTTCCCTCCCGCTCCTTCCCTTATCTAAAACAGAGAATTTTAATATATTAGTGACGGAGCATATAACTCGGTAAATTTAAAGCAAAAGTTTACGTGAATGTTACATATGGGAATTTATACATGTTTATATGTTATTTAAATATTATTTTAATAAATGGGATACATTCAAGAATTTCTTAAAGGAGAAGTACAAATAACAAATTTCCTAAGACATTTTTTTAACTTTAGTGGCCAAATTTTTATCTTTTCTTTGAGCCGGCACTATACACATCTGCCCCAAATAGTAGGCAATATGAAATTACTCCGTTCTCAATGCCTTCGGCCATTTGCCTCCTTGAAGTATGCAATATTAATTATAGTTCGCCATTCCTTACAAGCCCCGATAAGTAGGCAATACATTTTGAATTTATTCATTCCACAGCAAACGGGTAACAGAAAATAGTTCACATAAAATGGAAATAAATAATTTTTAACAAAAAATCAATAATGAATGAAATTTTGTAATTACTGCAAATATGGGTTATATGCATTTGCTCAGAAAAATCGTAAAATCTGTTGATGATAAAAGCTTTTCTTTTCCCTATTCGGTTATTATCAATTAACAGAAAAAATATGTTACCTATTTTTTCAAATATTTGAATAAATAATTAATTTTCATGAGTAGAATATAATTTGAAAGAATTTTTTGAGTACAATAAACTCAGCTGAATGAATTGCTATTGCATTTAGTCACTATCGGGGGTGTCCCGCAAATCTCTAGTGATTGCACTTCGAACTAAAACCGTTGCACTTTAGATGGGAAATGACACAAATATGCCGGGTTACTAGATCAGATGTCAACAGTTAAGCTATTTGAAACCAGTGATTGGAAAGGTACTCATTATTTTTAACTAGGTAAGGTACAACGTAAATGCGAAAAATTATATCTAGGTAATGTAAAAGGTAACTGGATTATTCAGTACCTAGGTATAGGTACTAAAAAGGTACTTTTGAAATAAGCCCTTTAAAGCATTATTTATAGTTTTATGTAGTAATGAAATCGAAAATTCTTAGACGAATATTGCAAATTTAAACATTTTGAATTAAATTGAAGGTATATATTATTTTTTAATTTTCTTCTAAGAATTCTTTTAAATGGGGCAGAGCTAGTAAAATGGTAAGATACATTTAGGTCATATACTTCTTCTTAACATCCACCTAGATTTCAAAAACATAAAAATGAATATGTCTTTAGTCCAGAATTATTTGCTAGTTTATCGATCCCAACAAGTTGTTGTCTATTGTCTATGTGTCTCCAACTCTATGTGCCTCTTTTGACAATTCAGTTTCTCAGCTTCTATTGCAAAATGACCTAAGATCTCTAGGCCTTTTTACCGAATCAAGCCGTGTTTATCCGAATACACCATGCACAATGGGGAAAACGTTAGTATTTATAAAGTCGACGATATGCTAAAACTTTTCGAGCCAAAGTTTAGCTTTAATAGCCACATTATTTTTTTTTTATCAAAGCCAAAAAATACACCACAAAAATTATACTTTTTGCTGGTTTCCCGATTCTTTTCTTCTTAACTTGAATTTTCCATTTATGCTCATCCGACTGACTTGATATTTGGCATCAAACCTAATTGTCTAATCGTTTCTTCCAAGACCCTTAACCAATTCCGAGTAATCGAGTTCGGAAACGAGAAAAGACCAGATTAATTCTGCCTCTGGACTTCGTAGTATCAGATAAAGCAGGATCCGATTGATTTAGTTCAGAAATAGTTCTCGGCCTTTACCTTTACTTCTTAGAAACAGAAATACGTTTTGATTGACCCCACTCCTCTGAAGTCCCGTAGAATTTGCCATTTAGTACAAATTTTGTCCATAAGCTTTTTGCTGGTGTGACTGAGACCATAATTCTCATTGAAATTAAAGTACATAGTCCCTTACCTTTTGAGAAGGTAAATGAAAATTTGAACCTAGGTAAGGTAAAAGGTACTCGAATTTTTAAATACCTAGGCAAGGTAAAAGGTACACCAAATTTATATCTAGGTATGTACCTAGGTACACTGTTTGAAACGGACTGCTCCAAGTCAAGTAGATTTGATTCACACGGTTTTCCGTCCTTATAATCTAGTAGGCGAAGAAATTTTTGACACTGCACATGGGAAGTTAATCAAGTTTATTTTGAAATGCAGGCGTTTATAGGGAAATCTCTAGAGATTTCTAGCACAGACCTGATTGAATGTGAAATAACAGAAGCAGATTGAGTGAGTGAGTAAAAAAAAACAGTAAGTGTACTTAGATAACTTAGTGTTAGTTTTGACATATTTTAAAGAAGCAAAAAAAAAGGCTGTTTTAGTGAAAAATTAATAAAATAAAAAAAAATTAAATAAATAAAATAAAAAAAAAAAATAACAAACTTGGACCATGTGGGTTGCTTAAAGTTGCCAATTTCATAAATGTCTTGTTGTCATTAGGACATTTGTAGACCCTTAAGAACAGGGTCCCGGGTTTCAGCACCAGGGTAGTCTATGTTAGGAGGAGACTTCTTTGCCAAATCCGTTGTTGTTCTTGCAACAATTATGGGTATTGGATGATCTCCGATCTCTGTTGTGCGGTCTGTTCTCGACTGCCAGTACAAAGCGCATCAAGAAAGCTTCTTACTTCGTTATCTGCTGTTTATCTTTATGATTTCTTGTGCTATGTGTACATTAGAGTGTCCCTCCATAAGGAAAAATCGGAAAACCTAACTCTCACCATCTGAAATGGTAGATTTTGGTTTGCAAAGAATTTACATAAAAACCAAAAAATTTTAATTTTAGTTTTAGACGTTGCGAGATGGACTTAAAGAATCCCTTAGTCGGGCTCTTGTTTTGCTTAAAATAATCTTTACTCTCTTTCAAGTGTTGTCAACATGAATAAGTGTTTAGTATATAAATAATTAGGGTTTCACTAGCTCTGCTTAAGTCTAAATCTTAATTTTAACTTAAAGCTTCCACAAAAAAATTAAGACTTTGAATATGCCCTAAATGTTAAAGTGGTGTAAAATCAAGCCCTTTCAAGTTTTGTCAAAACAATAAGACATAAATAAGACAGGTCGTTCACTAGCTATTATTAAAATAAATATGTTATTTCTATATGTAACTCATGCTCTACTTGCTCATCTTGCTAGAGTCTACTTTGGGACTTCCAGTTTCCAATTTTTCCCGCAATCAAACGAATAAAGTGAATTAACTCACATCAGTTATCAGATATTTCTAAAAAGTTTGAAATAAATTTATTTATTTATTTATGTTAATAAATTCAACAAAATTTGTCGACTTAATTTTACGGTCATATTTCATCAACAGTTCTTTAAAACTAATACAAATTCAAAAAATCATTTTCCAATTTGGCAATTGAAAGTAAAGAAAAATAATAGAAGATTGTCAAAAATAGGCGAGTATTAAAGGATATATTAAACTTTTTACAACCAAAAATGTTCGTAGTTTAAGATATAAGAAAACAACAAAGACAAAAAAGAAAAAAAAGATATTTTTTGATAATCCATTGGATATTTTTCATATCCATTTAGACTGGATATGTCCATATCCATTTTTATCATCCATTTGAGTTTAAATAATGTTAAATTGATCTTAGTTATTCATTCAATGGAGCTGAAAAATATCAAAAGGATGTGTAAATTTGAAAAGGATATGCATTTCAATATCCAAAAAAAGGATATGTCCATATCCATTCCAAATGGATCTTTTTTTTCTGTGTAGATAAAGAAATTCAAAGTTAAAATTATATTTCTTAATTTTAATATTAAATAATATTAAATAATTTATTTACATACTGTATGCTTATAGTTACAAACTTAAGCTACAAAGGGAGGACAGCCATAGCTACTGTGGCTTTCGGTTGATTCTTACAAATATTGGTTATTATGATTTCATTTTCAGATGAATATATGCTTGAAATACAAAATTATATAATTTTTCCAATATATTCAGTTAATTTGGTACTAAATCAGGTGAATAATGTTGGCTTCTTTAAGAAATGTAATTATACAATACACTTAATATAATTCTACTTTAATTGTATTCTTAATTCAATTCAATTCGGGCGTTCAACGAGCATTCAATATAAGCATTGCTATTTCAAGTGCACTTATGCTGCCAGAAGGCTTAGAAGAGAGATATTCTTGGGGCAATCAATTTCTGTTCTACCCTGTTGGATGTTGGGTGAGAGTCTCCTAAAAACTTTTGAAGGTGGAGAGAAAAATAATTACTTTTTCAGAGCTTTCGAAATAATTTTTACCTGTACCACAGATACATAGAGTATGATGAGATTGTGCATTTGTTTGTAACAGCAACATTATTTCCTTATACCTGCAGACACATCAATAAAGAATGATGAGTAGGATAATTCTCTAGAAGATACATACAATCTAACTCCAAAATTATGGGAGATGGTTTGCATATTTCACGCCATCATCATAGTAATAAATCAAAAAAACACAAAATCCAGGATACAGGGTATTTGGTAGTCGGGTCACTCGTCTGCTAAACTCTCACTTGTTTTTCCAATTAAAAAATTTCTCATAAAAATTACACAATAATTAATCAATTCTTCATTTTTCACACTGACGCCATCAAGCATTTCCAGGAACTGTTGAATAAGCAACATTTCCTGGAAAAATTTCTCGCTGACTTTTGCCATAATTATGCAAACTGAATGCTAATTTATAATCAAGCAAAACAATTTGTTTAATTAAAGCAGTTGAAAAGGTTATAAAGTTAACTTTAAGCTAGCGCCTTGTTGCATGCCAGAGAAGAAATGGTGGGTGGCTCGAATGCATGACATCAAGTCGTAAAAACTAACCAACCCACGCACACACACACACACACACAGAAGGCAACTTGCATACCGGAAATGTAAAAACTGGCTGTGACTTGGCATTGTTGTTGGCATTTTATAACTGTATTTCCGGTGCCAGTTACCGTTAACATTCGAATGGAAATTTTAACGCCATCGGGCCATTGTCTGTGCAAATAAATTGCATTAAGACCGGCCAAGGCGGAGCTAAATGGCAATAGTGAGTGGGCCAACACGAGTGAGTGGGTGCCAAATGACATTAGTGCAGCGAAATGCAATTATATTTGAAATCAGATTAAAGGCAACAATGATGCACCATTACGCAGAAGCCTTAGGCACCCACGGGATACGGACTCTGAGTGAGTGTGTGTGGGTGGGTGTGTGGGTAGTTAATGAATGTGTCTGCCAGGGCGTTAATAAGCCGCTGTAAGTGAGTATTAAATGCGCTTAATTACTTTTTAATTGAAAATATTGAATCGAAGTGCAATCAAGTGCAGCTTCCATAACAGCTTCTACTTTGGATAAGTTGAGTGAGGAGTTGACTCAAACTTGATTATTAACTTCTCATAATGATGCAGGGAAAATAATATTTACACAATTTAGATATAAAAATAGAAGGCTAACATCTGCCACCGATGTTTTAAGTACCCTTGCAGTTTATTAAAGATGCTACCATTGATAACAAAAAAGTTTTTCTCACAAGAACTAGTTTTTGCACCAATCGTTCCTATGGCAGCTATATGCTATAGTCATCCGATCTTGATAAATTTTTCCAGAATTATGTGGAAGCATATAAAACTAATAAATACCACGATTGGTGACGCTCGGATGGAAAACAAAAAATTGTTTCTCACTAGAACTAGTTTTTGGACCGACCGTTTATATGGCAGCTATATGCTATAGTCCTCCGATTTTGATCAATTTTTTCTG
Source organism: Lordiphosa mommai (assembly GCA_018904225.1). Lineage (NCBI taxonomy): Eukaryota > Metazoa > Arthropoda > Insecta > Diptera > Drosophilidae > Lordiphosa > Lordiphosa mommai. The sequence goes on along the minus strand of JAEIFT010000312.1, from coordinate 218,516 downwards.
AATTATGTGGAGGTATATAAAACTTATATATACCACGATTGGTGACGCTACGATGGAAAACAAAAAAGTTTTTCTCACTAGAACTAGTTTTTGGACCGACCGTTTATATGGTAGCTATATGCTATAGTGATCCGATTTTGATAAATTTTCCCAGAAATGTGCGAAAGCATATAAAACTAACATATACAAAGATTGGTGATGCTACGATGAAAAACAAAAAAGTTTTTCTTACTAGAACTAGTTTTGGACCGACCGTTTCTATGGCAGCTATATGATATAGTGCTCCGATTTTTATAAATTTTCCCAAAACTATGTGAAAGCATATAAAACTAACATATACAAAGATTGGTGATGCTACGATGAAAAACAAAAAAGTTTTTTCCACTAGAACTAGTTTTTGGACCCACCATTTATATGGCAGCTATATGCTAAAGTCATCCGATTTTAATTAATTTTTCCAGAACTGTGTGAAAGTATATAAAACTAATAAATGTCACGATTGATGACGCTACGATGGAAAACAAAGAAGTTTTTCTCACTAGAACTAGTTTTTGGACCCATCGCTCCAATGGCAGCTATATGATATAGTCATCCGATCCGGCCGATTCCGACAAATGTGCAGCCTATGTGTATTTAAAGACTTTTTGCAAAGTTTGGTCGAGATAGCTTTTAAACTGAGTGAGGAGATAGCATAGAAACAGACGGAAATGAACTCAGCTCGTGATACTGATCAATAATGTATATTCTTTATGGGGTCGGAGATGCTTTCTTCTATGCGTTACAAACATCATGACTACTATTAATATACCCTCTGCAAGGTTATAAAAACTTGATAACGCATATATATTAAAATCAGCCTAAAAGTAGGCAACAAAGATTTTTTAATATCCACCTAGATTTTAAATACATGAAGATGAGAAAATGGCCTTCCTTAGTGTAGGTTGGTTATATAGAATAAAATTTAAAACTGAAACGGAACCAGTTGGTGGAAAGTCATTCCTAGTTGGTTCAAACTTTGATCATAATAATTCCAAAATAATTTTAAGAATTTTGTGATAAGAAAATATCCACACAATTTAAATTTATAAATACTCCAACACCATTAGGTTGCCAGTTTGCACCCAGTTGATTGCGAGTAAGTCAAGAGTCAATAGCAAAAACTCAACTGATTTTCATTTCCTGTTTCCATTTCTGTAGATGAAGTTTTCCTCTCAACGACATATGAAACGTGCAGTAGTGCATCAACGGTAGCAACAACAATGACCAAACAATTGACAACGTCACTGGCAACAAATGCAGCATCCAGCATAGCACAAGCGGGCAATTTGGCGCCCACAGTTATATCGCCCACAACACCAGCCACAACAGCAACAACAACAACGACGACGACAGCCATTAACCCTAGCAGCGAAGCTGTTAGTGCAACAGCGGAAACAACAAAGAAGGTTTCGGATCAAACAGCGTCAACAACAACCGCAACAACAACGAGCGATGCCAGCGGCCGTTCAGCTGCCTTAGAGCGTGCCTACGTCCATGATGTCTACGAACATTGCGAAGAGCCGACTGGTCCCGTGCGTCCACGTGTGGCACAATTTCTTGGCAATTTGGAGCCCGGCTCGGTGGTCTGCGATGTGGGCTGCGGCAGTGGACGTTACCTCACCCAATGCAATCCAGCTATTTGCACCATTGGAGTGGATCGTTGCTATCGGTTGAGTAAAGTGGCCCACGAAAAGGGCGGCGAGGTGAGTAGCAAGTCAAGTGAAATGTAATTGATGTGTGCTAATTGCCACAGTGTGGTGTGTGTGCATGTCCTTCTCTAGACAATTGACCCATTTTAGCTGGCACAAAACGAGCCATAAAACATTTCGCTTAATTATGCCGCTCCAATTCTTATGCAACGCATAAATTACGCTTATCATTTGGAAATTATTTGCACATGTTCATTGGCCATGTCGAGAGTTTCCGTTTAATGCCTCATAATTGCAATGGTCCACAATGGAGTCATAAAAAGGAGAAGTCATTTGGGAGAAGGGACTGCAGTTGCTGCAGTAATGTTGCATAACTGCAAATACAGAGAAATGAAAGACAACTGGGAAGAACGAGAACGACTTTGATATACCCACTACTTAGGGAGTAAGAATTTAACCCAACATTAGGGTAGTTAACAGGACATTAATAGAATGTTAAGTTAGGAGATCTGTCTGTCTCATCTTATTAAGTAAACTTAAGTGTTTTCAAAAGCTGCAAAACCTGTCAGAAAAGTATAATGGCGAGTGAACTTACTGGGCACAACGAGTGCTACCCAAATGGAAATGGTGATTATATCAATGACTGCTTTGTTTTCAAAAATAAGTATAAAACTTCAAGGCAAGTATTTAGAATTACAATTTAAAATAGCGTTGGAAACGTCTTTCTGAAATCATCATGCCCGCAAGAATAGGCGTTCGCATGGCATGGGAGTCAAATATTTTTGCGTTACTTGCAAAATAGAAAATACGCTTTTACCCCCACAATTTTAAATTTAGACAATAGCGTTGGAAACGACTCTCTTAATCATCATGCCCGCAAGAATAGGCGTATGCACTCAAATATTGTTGCGCTAACTTGTTTGCAATTAGCCGTTTCGTGTCCTTTTCACTCCACCAATAAAATCTTTCGAGTAATTAGTTTAGAAGATTCTATTTTGCTATAAAAACCTCTTATAACGTATTAGCGGAGGCTATTTCTGTTTCCTTCTAAAGGACGCGTTACTTGGGCGGGGGTGGGCTGCTATTTTGCCGGGGTCGCGCGTAACAAGCTTCGAGCTTGTGAATATGATATGCGCTGGGACGATAAATTCTTTTAAGCATGTTTTTTCAATCAGGCTAAGAGGTTAAAAAGTTTCTAAAAATAATTTCAACAGCTTGCCGTCGATTTCCTTCTGGGTCTGTCAGTCTATTCAGACTTCAGAATTCTCTGAATTTATCTGCAAAGTTTGTTAACTTCTTAAATTTGTTAGACAAATTATGAGTAATGAACAAACCGAGGACCAAAGATAGGAAAAAGTCATAGCTAACGATGGACAGTACCTTAAGCTCAGCACATTGCCCACACTTTACAAGATAAAGCCTTACTGTTCTAACAAGGCAGAGTTGTGGAAAAGACAGAAATCAGCCAACTCGGCGCTGTTGTTGCTATCCTCATGGACACCCAACTTCAGGTGCTTGCTGAACTGATCGTAGAACTTATTTTAGTTCTCCTTATCTTCGGTAAGCTCTTCGATCAGCTCTATTGTCTTCTTTAGCAGATTCTTGCATATCACCTTGTGCTGGGATATGTTTCAGTTAATCAGAGTCCAACACATTTTAATAAAGTTAAAATACTCTGAATTGAGATCCTCAAAAGTTGTCCATAATAAAGACAAGGTGCACGTAAATACAACTTGATTTTGTAGCGCTTTTTCTGATGCTTGAACAGATCGAGAAATGAAGAGCTGAGTACGCAACTTCAGTTGACCCTCCAACGACAAGTGGTTGACTGAAGATTTGTAGAACTGTCCGTAATCCTTCAGGGAGATATCATGGGAATTGCGTGTCCTGATAAGTTTGGTCTTGTTAAGCGCCTTAGCTGCGGTGTACTTCTCTTTGATTTTTACGCTTCTTCTCGGCATCATCATTCTCGCCCACATTCTCAATCTTGAGCTCATCGGTTACTACATTTATGCACAAATAAAAAATCATCCTTTTTGCTCTTCCAAGTATGCTATGTGTTTTATAATTAAAGAAAATATTTATTTTTTCTTTGCCTTAACACAAAATATTTGTATATAACTTTAACTGCTCCGACAATCTGAGTGAATGATCAATATGGATTATGTATGGTGCTGCCATAATTGATCTCGTGGAAATAAATAATTCTTATAGAAAATAAAGTTTGCATACTTTGAGGCTCCTCAAAAAAGCATGGTTTTTTAATAGCATAAACGTAGTAGGTGTCTATCTCCTTTAAACTAGCATCTAACCGCAGAATTTCATAAAGATAATCATTTGACGATCAGGTCGACTTCGGACAACTTCAGACTAGAGGTGGAGAACTATCGATGGCACTATCGGCACTATCGATGGTTGGGCGCTATCGAGTCGCCACCGATAGTAGCCCTGCACTATCGATAGTTTTAGATAGTTTTTTTTTTGCAAGCTTTACACATCACTAAATAGGTAGCTCTTTAAATAAAAAAATTATTTGCACTTGAAAACGTTATTTTCCAAATCTAATCTCATCAGAGTTGACAAGTCAAAATAATCTTAGGACTCCTTTTAAACCGACTCGTAACTTTATCCCCTAATCTCTAAAACATTAACCTCTACCGAGAAATTAGCTAAGAAAAATCTCCACCTGGTATCAAAACCTCTTTTTTAACGTATTTTGCCCGTAGTTAACCTTATATATTTCACACGTTTGTGACTGAGCCCCACGGTCGGTTGGGCGGGAGGTGGACTGCTATCTTGCCTGGGGTTTGCGCGTTTCATGCTTCGGCTTGGTGACGCTTGGTGACTCTTGGTGACGCTTGGGCCACTTAAGCGTACGCAAGAAATATTACCTCAATTTTGGACCCAAGGTTAAAAGGGTTAAAAATACGGTTTTTATAGTTATTTGAATGCATGCAATGGTAAATATATCTAATCGGAATCCACAACCCAATATTAATGCCAAAGTTGAAACCAAAAGTGACGGAAACAATTTTTAAAGTTCGTTTTTTATTATTTTTTTAAAATTTTTAAACATGAGCTATTAAATTGATATACTATCGAAAACTATCGTTCACTATCGATGGTGCCGACTACTTCAGACCAAATTCTTGCCTAAGACTTTTGAATCGATCATCGCTTCTCTTGTCTTGCTCCTCAAGCAAACTACGTAATACTGCCAATATTTTATTTCGTGCAACCCACAGTTGCCTTTTTTACCTACAATGTCATCGTTCCAAGCTCCGGAACCAATAGTTGCCTTATTACTCCTAACGCTGACGTTCCAAGCTTTGCAACCCTCGGCTGCCTTGCTATCTCTTCCGGTATCGTCTCTTGCTCTACCAGGAATTCATGTGACTTCAACAAATTGTTTAAGGGCAGCAGAAATTTCAACAAAAAATATAAAATGGGTTGAAATTTTCTCGTCTAATTTTCCTATTTAAAATGTCATATCGAAATTGGTCATTTATGTTTCTGAAATCTAGGTGGATATTAAGAAAATATATTTTGCCTTTAAAATATCTATAATTGTGTCTACAATGACCCGCGTATTTCTTATTTAATTTCTTTAAATTTCTTAATATCCACCTACTTTTTTGATATTGAAAGCTACCTTTCAATTTCACCCTTTTGATATTTCAGCTCCATTTTCACACCTTGGATTTTTTCAATAAAAACTAAGATAAAAGAATCGATAAACTACCAATCTTAAAAAGTTTTCTATTTTTAGCCTTTCGTTTTAGCTCGATATCCCCGTTGCTTCCTTTTGTACAATAGTGCTGGCCTTTTTGCATTTTTGCTTTATGGCTGTTCCTTGGAAACCCACAACATTTCCTTTTATTGCAAACAACAATAAATTTTTGCTTTTCCGCTGAGCCCTAAGGTATGCAATGCTTTCTTGTTCTCTTCATTTTTTTTTTTTTGCCATAATCTATTACAAAACGCCCCCTTCACATCGTTGCGCTTATTTATGGGGCCATTTCCAGGCAACAGAAAGAAAGAAAAAAAAGAAACTGCTATTTTCTAAGAAATGCATTGTATGAAGCGCCGACCAACCCAACCCACCCCAACTGGCTGGCTGGTCCCTTCAGTAATCGACAACACGCATTCCTCGCATTTAAATTGCATTTGCCTTTGCATTGCGTGGGATTGAACTTGGCGTGTAATGACGACGAGGACAACAATACCAAGCGAGGCTGTTGAATGGCATTGTGCGAATGCTGTTCAATGGCCAGGGTTGCAGCAGCTGGTTACGTGTCGGGGTGCCCTTAAAATGCCAACAATTTACTTTAAATGGTTTTAATTCATTTAATAACCCGCCACATTATCGTGACATGACAGCCCAAGGGGAATGTGTCTATAATTGCTACTCGATATGGCTTAATAGAGCAAAATCCTTGACATTTTAAGTGAAAGCCAGGAGCGGATCAAATATAATTTGGGCTCAAACTAATCATATGTAATCGTATGTTGTAAACGTGACATGCAATCTAAATGCAACTTTTGCAGAAATAAAACTTTATGCAAAAACCAATTTAACTTTGTTGCCCGAGAGGAGGAGGCAACTTGCACTTGTTGGCAGAACTTTGATTTCAGCAACTCGTGCCTGGCCTGATTTTTCAATAAATTTTTTAAGGCAATAAACTGCGCCACGACATAAGCTCATAAATATTTTTTCGGCCCCCCAGTCGAAATGGCGCATAAAAAAATGCGCAAACAACTGCCGCAACAGAACATAAAAGCTGAAGGAAGCGGAGGAAGAAAGTTTTTCGGTCAGATGGCAGGTAGCAGAACCTGCAATTGCTTAAGCGCAATTTAAATAAGGAAAATAAGAGCTTGGCCTCATTAGCGTGCAACGTGGCGTATGCGTAACCTGCTTCACTTTCACCTGACACTCTCTCTGTCGCACTAGCCCAGCATTGAGACCTTGTCCACATAAATTTATAAATAACAAAAAAAAAGTGTGCCCCACCCGTGTGACATCGAGTGAAAAACGGCGACTGCCATATATACAATTTGTAAAGCGCACACTACAAATGTCAGCTGCGTGTGCATTCAACGCCCTTTGAATAGCAAAAGATTAAGTTGGGCAAACTGAAAACGCTTTGAATATAGTTTTAGTTCTGGTGAGAACTGAAAAGTAATCGCACGTTAAGTCAGTTCAGCTATTAATACTGCCCTCATAAGTAGGCAACATTTAATCGTATTAAGGGAGTCTTCCACCTTTGAACAGGTCGAAAATTCTAAAAAAAAAAAGATTTTAAATACTTTTGCAGTTTTGAAAGAAATTTTCACTAGAAGTGAAGTATATAAAATTTTCCATTCATATAAAACAAAATACCAAATGTATATTCTCACTAGAACTAGTTTTTAGACCGATCGTTTCTATGGCAGCTATATGCAACAGTCATCCGATTTTGATAAATGTTTCAAGAATTATGTGAAAGCATATAAAACTAATATATACCACGATTGGTAATGCTACGATGGAAAACAAAAAAGTTTTTCTAACTAGAACTAGTTTTTGGACCTTTCGTTCATATGGCAGCTATATGATATAGTCATCCGATCCGGCCAATTCCGAAAAATGTGCAGCCTATGTGTACTGCAAGACTTTTGGCAAAGTTTGGTCAAGATAGCTTTAAAACTGAGGGAGGAGAAAGCATGGAAATAGACGGACGGACAGACGGACATGGCTTGATCAACTCAGCTCGTCATGCTGATCAAGAATATATATATTTTATGGGGTCGGAGATGCTTCCATCTATGCGTTACAAACATCGTGACAATTTTAATATACCCTCTGCAAAGGTATAACAAAAATAGGTTGAGTTTTCAAAGGTTTTACAGAAATATTACGTATACGACACGTATGCCTAAAAATCTCTCTAATTGTAAAATCTGTTAAATTAAAATAAAATTTGGAGCAACGTATAAATAAAAAACCGATATCAAATGCTTTTAGATGCTACAACCGAAAAAGTGTAGCGGCTGCTGCTTTAAAATGAAGCAGGCTTACCTAGAAGACCTGCAAAATATATCATGGTAACTATCTCCTCCATCAGAGTAGCATCATCATACTCCGGTTGCAGAATCCTTTGTGGCGGGGTACGCTCCACTTCCATTTCTTCATTGCTGGTAATCTTCTTATCTACGTTTGCCTGTAGATTCGCAAGCGCATTCTTATTCGTTTTGTAAAAAGGTTCATCATGATTCTCTGGCACCCAAAGTTGATGACTCCATTACTCTTGGTCAGTGCTTTCTCCATTTCGTTCTCAAACTGCGCCTATCAGTGCTCAGCAACCAATTCAACAAAATTGCTATCAAACCAAAAATCTCCATACAAAATTTTGTTGGTTGTTTTTTGTATGAAGATTTTTGTTGTGGCAGCAGTTTTGTTGGAGTGTATACTGAGCATAACCAACCCATGCTTACTGAGGTTGGTTTGTGTATTCGCTTTGTTTGGTTTGAAACCAACCAAAAGATTTCTGTGTATAAATTTTCTTATCATATCATATCCAAATTTGAAATTGTACGACTTCGTGAAGTGATTTAAAACATAAGGCTGGGTTTACATTGCGACAAAAAAAACGTTAGATGCCAAAAAAATTACAAATATTTTGACTCAAAATGATGCAATGCAAACCCAGCCTAAGTCAAGTTTGTAAAAATATTTCGGAGATCTAAGATCTCAATATCGAAAAGTCAAATAACCTTTCATTAGAATCGGCCCTGTAGTTTGGTACCCTGACCCTCTTGCGCCTGTTGAAGCCTTTTAAGACCAATTTATTTAAATGCATAGTTTCTGCACAAATTCTTGCAAATTTCCTTGAAATTCTCTAAACATTTTCAATTCAAATACCAAAATTTGCTTTTGATTGAGAACAGCATTTTACAATTAGCAAACTTTTACATTTTGGTGCCATTTCCCCTAAGCAAACAAAGTTAACACTTTGGCTTGATGAAAATTGGCAGTTGGTTTAGTCAATTTGCAATTGAGTGCACTTACACACACAGATACACACACACATATGCAGGTGAAGCTAGGTAACTGTAGCTGGTTTTTCAAAACTGACCTAGCCCAGCGTTGAACGTGTGTGCTTTTTATGCATAAATACACTCAGGTGCGTCATTTATATTCATTTTTCTGTCAGGGCCAGAATTGATAGACTCAATTAACCTGACAGAGGAACAAAAAAAAAATACAAAGTAAATGTTATTTTGAGCAAATTGAAATTGAGTTTGACATTTATCAAATTTTGCAGTCATTTTTTTGAAGCATATTCGCTTATCATAAATGTCTGCACAAGCCAAAAGCCTTGACCCACCTAGCAAGCAAAGAGGTAAAAATAAAAAAGTAAAAAAAAAAAATACTACGAAATGTCGGAATGTGTAAACGGATGAGCACACCTCACTGAAGCGGAGGAGTACAGCCAGAGGCTGTGACAGTTACAAAACCAAAACCAACTGTCAGTGCAACAGCAACAACAAGAGTAACTATCTCTTATCGATTTACAACAACATTTGATAGTCAGCATATATCATTTGAGTTCAGTATGCTTGGGGCACAGAAATTTGTAATTTTCATGCGAATACAAATGCAATGCGAAATTTGTAATTAAATATACTCAGAGAGAATAAATGACAACTGCAGCTAAATAAACTAAATTCAATAAATTAAATAGCGATTGCAATTTCGGAAACTTTTTTAATCAGGGGTGTGCCAGACATTTCTAAAGAATTAAATTGTATGACCTTATATGTAAAGAGACAAGAACATGTAACTAGATGAGATGGAAGAAAAAATCGTACGATTTCCATCAACTTGCAATCGTTTCCTTAGATATTTAGCACATCCCTGATTATGTGTTCATTTATAGGTTGTCACGGAAATCTCTTCCAACCAAAAAAAATACTGGAAATCTCTTTCGTTTGTTTTGAAAAGAGCCCAACCAATTTTGATAATTATTTGTTTGGATAGATTGCAGCAAATAAGTACAAAATTTTATTTATTTTTTTTAATAATGAAATTTGCATTTGAATTATTTTTCGCGACACCAACCAAAACCAGTTTGCCACTCAATGCCAAGCCATCGGCATTGCAAGCGCCATCATAAAAATATGCCAACAATAATTGTGCTTGGGGTTGCCAATTATAACTTTTTAATTGGCGCAAAAAATATTTTTAACTTTTGCATTTTATTTTTGTAGAAAATTTCTTCATTTTGAATTAAAACTTAAATATGAAACTAAAAACATTTAACAAACAAAAATGGGAAATTAAACAGTAAACAGGCAGTTGACAGCAAGTGGTACAGATTATTATAATTAGCACATAAAAAGGGATCAAGCATGACGAAATTCGTTAAATTTTGGGCAATAATAATAATTCGAAGAGGAGGCTGAAAAAAAATCTGGCGGCTGTCCCAACACCAAAGAGGCCATGCCTGGGCTTGTGTGCAGTTTACCACCGAATCTGAAAGGAAAAGTTTGAGGAATCTTGGTCATATTGGCTACACCTTCTTCACAGCTGTTGCCAATAGCTGGTAAAGGTGTCCCCCAAATTTGATCCTGCTAAGACCAGAGGCAGGATCAATATTCGATACCATAACATCGAGTATGCAGCAGCTCAGACAAATCCGGCGTTGCCCTTATTTTTTTTGCCTTTTAATTTGCATCAGAAAGGGCCAACAAATCGATTTAGGTCAAAAGGTGCATTTTAAGGCAAAAGTAAAAGGTTACAAACACCAAAAATATACAAAAAAATAAAAAAATCGTAGTTTGCTGGAGGATTCGAACCAAAGACCTCGACATTTCTTTGCAACGGACTTAACCACTAAGCCACCATTGCCCGACTACTTTCTGTGCTGCACACTTTTTACTAACATTTGACTCCGTCTCCCGCGTTAGGGTCGATAGCTGAATACGCTAAGATGCTGCCGTTAGTATTCAGACTCCTCAAAGTTTAGTTGTGAGTTCAAATCCCAGACAAGTAAAAAAAAAAATAATTAATAAAAAAAAAAGGGGAAGCAAATTTTGTCCTTTTAGTTTTTCAGTTACCACTGAAGTAGCTCCTTTGCACCGGTCCACATGGCTATCGACTGGTGGGGTTAATTTGACGGAGAAGTCCATACAAAAATCGTTATAGCTAAGGTAAGGTACACCTTTATGTCGGTATCCGGACCTCACTACGAAGAGTTAGCGGAATCGCTAGGTTTGCACTAGTGCAGCCGAACTACAGGGAAACAACGCGTACTTAGCTCGCGTTGTTTTTAATGCGCGGCATTAGTGTTAGAAAATTTACTTACAGCCGATTAAAATAATGTGTAGAAGTTTAAGTTTAGTGGGAATTTTTTGGATATATTCAATAATTGCTTTTAAAACATTAAAGCATTAAAACGGTATTTGCATACAAGTTCGTCATATAACCGATTTTACTGTACGTTAAAGTGATAAATATATAAGTTTTTTTAAGCTATTAAAATTATGAGTAAATGAGTACATATCTTTTAGTACCCAAATTATGTACTTTAAAAGTAATTATCAGGCCTGTTCCCATGTTTGATTTCAATCAAAATATGTGGAATCGGAATTTTAAAAGTTTAATTAAGTTGAGAGTGGGCAACTAATTTCACTTGGGCACACTTTTACTTTTACATTCTCTCAGATTTCTGATCTTCTGGCTAGATAGCGTATCTGTTAAATGAAAAATGATTATTTGCCTTATTAAACTTGCTCCTTCAACTCCTGTTTTTTTTGGGTTTAAATTCAATTTTTGTTAAGTCCTTGCTGCTTACATTTTTGTGTAATCCTTTTTTTTTGATAAGCAAACACAATGTTATTCAATCATGGCAAATCAATTTCCAATTTGCAGAAAAAGCAATTGCAATGGCAATTCAATTGAACCCGAACTCAAACCCACCCACAACTTGTACTGATTCTATAGGGTTATGCCAATGTCTGCCTTTGCGTAACCTAATTGGGGTGGCTCACTCTTTTTATGCAAGCATCTTACTTTTTTTCTGTCCCACAGGTGGCGCTTTGCGACAATCTGGAATTGCCGTTTCGTGATGACAGTTTCGATGCGGTGTTATCCTTGGCTGTGGTACATCATTTTGCCACCACGGAACGCCGAGTGCGAGCCTTAAGGGAACTGGCGCGTATTTTAAGAATAGGAGGACGTGTGGTCATCACCGTGTGGGCTTTGGAGCAAAGACATAGACGCTTTGAATCACAGGATGTGTTAATACCCTGGCAGCCGCCAAAAAATCGTAATATTTCGTATTCAGATGAGGAGGAAGAGGATGATTTTTTGCCACCCTATCATGCCTATACGGAGGATTCTACCAACTCCAGTCGCTCGGCCGGAGATGGTGATAGTTCGAGCTTGAGTTCATCTTCGCCGGGCGAGTCCTGCTATAGTTTTGTGCGCAGAGCCATACAGGTGAGTGGGAAGCCTAAGACAGAAATTTTTGTTGGAAGTTACAAGTATGATCCCTTGCAGAAACTGGCTGGCGGAAGACGTCATGCCTGGTTTTTGGACTCCTGGACCTCTAAGGATACCAAAAATGACAGCAGTTTGGACTATGAAGATGCCAAAGATTTACCCATAGAACTAAGACGTTTGGAGGATTTTGAGGATTTTCCCGATCCTCCACTTTCGGCAGGACTCAAATCCCGCAGCTTGGGTAGCATACTGCAACCGCCTCCACGTCAAATAGTACGCTCACGCAGCAGTGTACCCAGCCTGGGTGGTCCACTAATACCAGGTGAAACCAAATCCACAGCAGCAGCAGCAGAGGCACAGCACTCACCCACCACCACGGTCAGTGCGGGTAATACCTTAAACCGTAGACCCAAGCTTATAAAGCAAAAGCAATCTCTATGCGAGGAGGATCAACCCGAAGCCTTTCATTTAATCAGCAGCTACAATGGCTCAAGTGGGGGAGTAACCAGTAGTTTGTATATGCGTAGCGGTTGCTATACTAACTCCTCGTCAGCTAAGCCCGGAGTAGGAGCAAGTAACTCCCAATTGCCTAGTTTTTTGCGCAAACAAAGCTCCCTGAATGAGGAGCTAATGGTGTGCAATCGTTTGAGGGAAAAGGAACGCGTGCGTAAGCGATTACAAAAGCAAACTTCCCTTAATGAGGCTTTTCTGTGCCGCTCGGCCATGTTCTCGAAGAGATTACAAGTGATACGCGAGGGTTTTACCAGTAAGATAAAAAGCTCTACGGGTAGTTTGGAAAGGGTGACCAAAACGGGCATCAGTAAATTTATGCAAAATATTAAGAGTGGCTCTTCCATGGCCCAGGCTCAGCCCACAGCACGTCAAGCGGAGAAGTTGATAATAAATAATAACAACAAGCAAATGTCCCAGCAACAGCAACATCATCATGCCCATCATCATCATCATCATACAACCGCCTCCAGTACCAACAGCTCCTCCTTGGGTCCGGTAAGCTACTGCAATCCAGGCGTGGACTGCAGTTTGCCGGGTCTTTGCCACTGCTCGCAGTATCAACAGGAGTGCGCCACCTGTGCCGAAAGTGAACAGAGCCAGGCTCGACGTCATTCACGTGAATCCGGCTCGGACTCCTCCAAAGACAGCAGCCTACAATCTGATACCAGCATAGAATCCGAAGATAGTTTTGCCTCTGTTATATTTATACCCAAACCGGAGCAACATCAACAACAATTGAACTATCAGCAACAGCATCAGAATTCCAATTCCAGTTCCAGCAATTCCTCCTCCAGTAATGGTCAGTTAAGGCCACGCCTGCCACCCACTTCTCCACTAATAATGCCCTGTCCTCCCACGCCGGCTCATTCACCCGCGGCCACTCAAGCTAATGTCACCTCGCCACCCCAATCTTTGGCTGCTGTTTCGGCAGCCATGGCCATTTTAACGCCACCTACAAAACCGGCACGCTTTAGTTTTGATGAGGCACACATAAAGCAACAGCATAAGATAACACGTCAAACTATAAGAGACTTGCCACCCATACCCAAATTTCGTAAGCAACAATCCCTGCCCCTGCAACGGAATGCCTTTCCCTTTGTCAGAAGAGCTTCGGGTTCGGGTAATAGTCTGTCCGCCAGTAAACTTTTATCCTTGGAGCTATTCAATCCCGCCACAGATGATTTGGATAGCGATTCCAGTGAATCCTCCTCACCGGATTCCATAGACAGTGTCATAAGTGCGCCCAGATCAGCCACGGCAGCTGCGGATATTATTAACCGTCAGCAGGAGCAATATCACAAGGGTGAACTGCAGATCAATCAGGCTCAGGATGATCTCATTTTAAATGCAGATTCGGCCACTTTGCTGCCCGAGCAGCCGCCTCCCGGGCAGACTCAAGTCTGTGCCGATTTCGCTGAAAAACTGTCTGCCCAACTGCAAAGAGAACTGGAAGATAAAAGTCATCGTTCAGAATGTCGCAGTTTGGATGGCATAGGCGACCTTTCGGAATTTTTGGGTGTAACAAAAAAACGTTCCAATGGTGATTTAAGTGCTTTAAGGGAGGAACTCAGAGAGCGACGTCTAATGCTGGCCAATCTGTCCACCCAGGCCAGCTTACAGCAGTCACCCATGTCCTCCTCCACTTCCTCGCTGTCCTCGCAAACGCGTAGTTTTACCATACAAGAGGAGGATAACGAGGAGGAGGAAAATGAGCCCAGTTTCTCTTTGGGCATTTATGAACACTGCAAAATTTCCAAATTCAATTACAAACGCAATCGTCACTATCAACTGAATCCGGAGACCGCTTATCTCTTGCAAGACGATGGCGATAGCGATGTGCGTGATGAGGATGAGGATGATGTGGATGTCATACCCGAGGAGGAAGAAGATGCCGAGGCTTTAGAAGCCCGAGGCGGTGATCAGCTGGGTGAGGGCATGCTGGAGTATGGTCAGCGTAGAAGAACCTTAAATGTGCTCAAACAGGGCACACCCAATACTTCACCCACACCACCAGCCACCCTCAATCAGTGCTACAGCGACCGCAACCCAGCTCCACGGACTCGCTGGAGCACTCCAACAGCTCGACCAACTCTTTGGATAGCCCCTCTCAGGGCGGTGCCAGCACACATCATCGCTACTATCATGTGTTTCGCGAGGGCGAGCTGGATTCTTTAATCAACCATCATGTGGCCAGTTTGCATATAGTCAGCTCCTACTATGAGCGGGCCAGTTGGTGTGTGGTGGCCGAAAAGGTTCAGGTGTGGACCATCTAAATCACAGACCCTACCCCCGCCCCCCCAAACCCCAAGGAATTGTTAACTTTAGTCTCTCTTAAAATTAAATGAAATACAGGGGAAACCCCCCAAAAAAAATGCTAGCTCTAATTTAGCTTTTGAAATGCAATTTCAAGACACAACAAAAAACAAACCCCCAAATTAGTTATAAGCTTCAATCGAATACCAAACAACGCAAGCTAAATACAAACCAAATATATATATATATATACAATACATATATACATTTATATATACAAAATCCGTAACTACATTTTTTGATTTCTCTCATTTAATTTTTGGCACCTTCCAAAACTTCATACGTCCATTTGCAACTTGACATACAAAAATATAGAAATATATAACAAACATTCTTACATACTTACACATATATATAAAAAGAAATAGCTAAAAGAACGAACAAGATAAAATCATATCTAAAATCATTTACTCAAATGCTATACACAAAAATATCAATAACTGCATTTACCACAAAAAAAATAATAATCAAAAAGATTTCATCAAAATACCAAATGTCCTACATAACTGCACTTTAAATACCACTTTTTACAATACAAAAAAGGGGATTCCTAAATTTATAGTTTTATAGGTCTTTAGAAATATTAGGGGTATTCCTGGAATTAATGTGATTTTTATAAACAGACGGCTGCGGGACTCAAGGCTCGGCTTATAAGGGTTGATTACACTAGTTTGCAGCGAAATAGACCCATTGAAGCTATTATTTTTAATGATGTATTTGGTTGTATTGAATTTCACATTTTTTGGAAGACCTGAGACTCAAAACAATAACAGATTTTTCTCAAACATTTTTAATGTTCAGAATGTTCTTGAAATGAGCAAAATTCAACTCCCGGAGTATAATGCCTTTTTGACTTTGAGTTGAGAATTTTTTTTTAGTTTTTCGGTAGGTACCCATACCTTTTTCAGCCATATCTCGAGTTACAAGCTTTAGATGGAGTCAAGCTAGGTATTAATCAAAAGGGTATGTAATTCCTAATAGTTTGGTTAAAGAACATTTTCCAATCGGTTTAGTAGTTTGAATTTTAAAAGCAAAAATATTTCGAAATGAATTATTTTTTCTCAAAATTTCTTTTGTTGCATGACCTCGATACGGCAAAACTCGCAAAGTAACATTAAAAAGGTTGCCAGACAAATTGCAAGACCCATTAATACTTTAACTAGATAAAGGGTTAACAGTGTTAGTACAATGCTTAATGGTCCCAAAGTCGATTTTGGCAGAAATTCGAAGTATAACATTGTAATTTGTGTAAGAATCAAATTTTCCAGCTGTCAGAAGCCAAAACACTTGTATTATTAAATCAGGGATGCAAGCCGGTTCGGTTCTAAGGTTCACAGAGATTTTAAACCATCGGTTCGGTTCATAATATGGTTCGGTGCGTATCAACTGGATTTCAGTCCATCCTCTGAACAAGAAGAAAGCGTACTAATCTCTTTATAATCGTTGAATAGAGAACTTGAAGGTACTGCAAGGCTAAAACTTGATAAATGAGGAAACAATACTTCTGCCTTAGAAAAATTTATAAATTTACAAGAGCAATATCGTATTTACACCATTAAACTCATTGATAAACTGAACCGAACCAAACCGTTTTTAAAGGCGGTTTTTGGTTCGGTTCAGCATTTTTTGAAGAACACCGGTTCGGTACGGTTTGGTTCGGTTCGGTTCGGTTCAGAACCGGTTTACATCCCTGTATTAAATGCATTCCTAAAAGTTTTTCGAAGCCCTAAAAGTCTGCTCTTTAATTTTACTGGAATAATAGTTTGATGGATTGTCATAACTGTTAATGTAATATAGTTCATTAAAGTATCTTTTATAAGATAGTTCAACCCGTTTTTGCCTGACTTTGCCCGCATTCGTAAAATCACGATTTTTCTCAGACAACATTGAGTTTTAAGTGTTTACATAATTATTATTATTATTTACAAATAGAAATTTTCGCTATTTTTGTCCAATGCATTTGGCAACACTGAACTCGAAAATTAAGTTCAAAAATTTTCAAACGTTTTTAAGATATGCATTCTATAAATTTTTTTGGGAGGTGCTCTTCTATTGTAGGCAATATCTAGAGTTAGAAATGTTTAAAGGAGTCAACCAAGATTATAAAATTTTAAAGATTCGCGTTAAACAAAATTTTTCAAACTTCTTAATAGTTTCAATGCAATAAGCAATAAAATTTTGAAAAAAAAATTTTTTTTTTTTAATTCTGAAAAAATTACATAATGTCAAATAATATTTTTTCAGTAACGGATAGCACTTAAAAAATAATGGATTGATGACGCAATTCTATAGATAAATAATCAAATTGTGAGCAATTGAGTGAAAGTATAAAATTTCTAATTTGAATATTTTAATTTGGTTTTTTGAGAAAATCCTCAAGTCGTTTTGAATTCAGCGCCCAATAATATATTTTTTATCTCTGGTCCAAAACCAAACTTGTGCTACATTTTCTGGAATACCCCTAAATATATCTAAATGCTATGCCTGAAACACACTTAAACATTTTTAAAAACATTTCCTACCCCAAAACGGCCAACGAAACACGATTGACGATTGTAAACTAAGCGTAATATTTTTTTTTTAATATTTATAACTATTTTATTTTATCTGTTATTTCAAAAATAACACAAAAATTACTTTCAATAAATTTAAAAAAAAATATAAATATATATATATTTACCTTATATGCGACTGTACATGTGTTTTTTAGATAGCTACAAAACTAAAACTTTATACCGTAAAATATTAGAAAATAAAAAAAAACAAATAAACAAATCAATCGTTAACTCACTATAGAAAAACAACAACTAAAAACTATTACTGCTCGAAATGCTGAAACATTATAAATTAAATTTAATTAGTATAACTGCGCACACACATACACATACACATACAGACACAGACCGTTGCCCAGCTACCCCATACAAATTCAATAAATTAACAACATTTAAAAAAATTAACTATAAAAAAACAAATTGTCTTTTATTTCTGCATAGATTTCACAGCATCCAGAACAGCAACACTGTAAAAGTCAACTACCATGTACTGCAAGATCGTAAAGGCCCATTCCAGATGACATACAAATTTATTTCGGCACAATACTTCATATGAATAGAAGCACTTTTGAAAGCTGAATGCTTTATTTTCTATACTGTCTTATTTATATGGAAGCCTACGGTTAAAAATTTTTACCATTAGAATTTGCGCTTTTCGTGGGATTCAACATGGAAGATCCAAGCTATTTTTGCAAAACATTCTACAAGATTTTGGAGCTTCTAAAAAGTGTTTTTCATATGAACGGCCATTGTGGGTGGACCGCAAAAAAAATATTAATTTTTAGGAAACTACAAGCCAAACTGAAAAATAGTTTTTCCATAGGAATTTGAATTTTGAATTTTAACAGGAACAGAATATTTGCAATAAAACCAGTGACAGGAGAAAATAGTTTTTTCCTAGAAGAATCGGTATTCTGGGGGTGGATTTTCCACAATCGAAAAGATACATGTCTAATTATCATATCCTAAAACGAATGAGCCAATCGGATGAAAATCAGTTTTTCCATAGGAATGGGAATTTCCGACTTCGGGCGCATTTTCCACAACGAAAAACTCATGTTAACTTATTTTGTATACTACGCGGAAACCGAGTTTGAAGTCAACGGATCAAAAGTTTCATATAGAATTCGGTATTTTCTGTGGGCGGATTTTCCAACATTGAAAATCTCAATATTGCATATAACAAAGAGTTTAAAGTCGACGGATGAAAAATAGTGTTTTCTTATAGAATTCAGGCATTCTGGCGTTTCCAACATTGGAAAACTATGAATTATTGTATCACGCTCCAAACGAGTTGAAGTCAACGGATCAAAAAAGTTTTCATAAGATTTCCGGGTATTTTCTTGTTGGCGGAATTTCAACATTTGAAAACTCTGTCCAATACTAGCATACTCTCTTTAAAACCGAGTTGAAGCAACGGATGAAAAATAGTTTTTTCCTGAATTTCCGGGACCGACTCGGGCGGATCACATCGAAAAACCAAGCTATACCAAATCCTCAAAAGAGTGAAGAGGAGAAGTCTCAGAAGAAGCGGAGCGGATCAAAATCTGGGAAATGTACAATTACGCTATATTAAGACGGTGAAAAACAAAAAAGGAGTCCCCTTAGGGGTGGAATAACGCTTATCACTTTCAAATAAGGAAACTTCCATGAAAATTTCAGCTATTACGTCTTACGAAACAGCAGTCAGTCAGTCAGTCAGTCAGTCAGGAAAATTTATATAGAGATTGTGCCGAAAAAAATTTAATTTGGGACCAGTGTGAGAATAGATGGACATGGCTATATAAACTCAACTCTGCAAGGGAGAAAAATACTTGCTTCCTTATGACGGCTACACTCAGAAAAGATTCGTACAAAATGTACCGAAAATCGTGGTTTTTCGGAACAGAAAAAAATGTATTGCTCACCTCAATATGTGCAAAAAGGATGTTCAATTTGTGTTTTTTTTGAGAAGAGTTTGTCCCTCATACCGCCCGGTGTACGAACACATTCGTCAATTCACTTATATACAAGACAATCGCATGCCGCAAACAAATTAAAACTCAAATTGTGCGCCAAACGATCCCGATAACAATAACAACGATTGCATTATCGATAACTATTGTTATTGAGAACCTTAGCACCAATTTGGCGCCAAGATTTAAAATTGTTTAAATTTTTGAAATATATTTTACTGAAAATACATTTACGAACAATACGATATAACAGAGGTGTCCATTTTCGACATTAACGGAAGAACTTTTAAATTCATACGATCGTTAGAAGGATCAGTTTATTGTGTTTTTTTTTAAAAACTATACGTTTCTTTCGATTTTATCTGAAACATTTCTTCATTAAGTGAATATTTTCTGAGATGTATGCAAAAAATCAAAGCTAACGGGATTTTTCAGGTATTAACACAGAAAAATTAATTTGGGCCAATTTACCCAAAAATCTTATACTTATACTGAAAGTTTGGAAAAGATTGCAGGTAGTGAACAGGGTATTTCGTAGTCGTTGCACTCCACTGCTGCGCTCTTACTTGCTGTTGCTCTTTATTATTATTATTTTTTTAAATTATTTGCTCAAAAACTTAGGTCCATCCTAATAAATTTGATTCATGATTTTCCCCTAAGCCATATACGGTCACACTGGGCGTTAGCCAACACTCGTTGGTGGGCCAAGTAAAGCAAAGCAGAACGAAAAATCGTAGTATTATTATTATTTAGTTTAATAAAATGCAGTAAAAATGGCCACACAAAAGCCTGGCGAATGGGCAAGTGCCCTGCTGGCACGCTTTGAGGATCAGGTGAGTGATTTATCCAACCCGAAAAGCAAAGCATTTGCATTTGTCAATGTGGAGGAGAAAAAAATGTACCTGCTGTTGCCCCGTATAGTATATGCATTGAGTAGAGGGGGGGAGTTGGGGGTGGGGCAACCTTTTCATGAATGAAATGGAAATAATCAATTAAATGCGCGTTTCTTCATTTTTCATTGAAGCTGCCAAACAAAATTGGACCCTATGGCACACAAGCCCGCATGAGCCAGGACCAATTGGTGGCCTGTCTCATACACATTTCACGCTATCGTTTCTCCCTGGTCATATCGGGTCTGACCAAAATGCTGCAGCGCGTCAATGAGGCGGTAAATATTAAGTAAAAAATTAAGAAATGTTAATTAAAATTTTTTATTAATTAATAGGCCTTGCAAAATCGCTATGAGCCGGAACGCTGCTACTTTGAGTCGCTGGTTATAATATTAACCACACTGGAACGCTGCCTGACCAACCAGACCAAGGACACCGCACGCTTTGAGGAGGCCATGAATGTCAAATTGTTGCTAAGAGAAATCTCTCAATTTGTGGATGTACAAAGCGATAGTAATCCAAATGCGGCTCAACTTAAGGCTTTGGCCTCCAAGGTGCTGTTTGCTCTGTCCCAGAATCATTTCTCGGCTGTGTTTAATCGCATTTCGGCGAGGATACAGGAGCTAACTTCTTGCTCGGAGGAGAATCCGGATTATAATGACATCGAATTGATACAACATATAGATATGGATATGGTTAAACTAACCAAATTGCTGCAGGGTAAGTGAACAGATTTGAGAGATTTTAAATGATTTTTACCAGGGACTGTAACGATTATAATTTATATTGTATAAATCGGTTGATAATACTTATTTCTTGATTTTTTCCATTTGCTCATGAAACAACGATTATTTTTTTAACAATATATAAAAACTTAAGAAATAACGATTATTTTTTGAGCATATAAATAAAAGTCTCAAATAAGAGTTATTTATGAATTTTAAAATAAAAACAGGGTGTCAAACCGGAACTCGAACCGTATACCGAAAAGAACCGATTAAAACTCAGAACCAGAACCGGAACCGTTATTATTTAATACCTGTATTTCTGAACCTTTTATTTGGAACCAAAATGACCGAAAAGAACCGTACAGATTTGGTTTCGAGTTTTTTTGTTATTTCGTTTTATTGCTTCAATCGCGATTTCCTCTCTCTAAGGGACCTTTGGTTTACCGAAAATGTTCAATCAAGATAACAATTCTCTGATTCTTTGCATCTTTTCATTTTTGGTTCAATAGTTCTAAATACTATAATTTTCCCTGGGGTTACATTTGATCAATAAAGTTATCTGCTACGTGGATGTAACATTCCGCAAACCTTTACTCTTGAAATTTAGAACAAAAAATGACTAAAACGACAAAAGTGCCTTACGCTCTTGACGTCCAATAGTAAGAACTGCGGGTAAAGTGATGTTGAAATTGTCGTTTGTTAAATATAATGTGTTCTTGTGGTTATTGTTTGTAGTGTCTGGGGTTGCGCTATCGGTAAAACCTTTGCTCTCCTACGGGCTTTGTTTCGGTTTTTTTTTGTTTATTTCCCTTCCTTTTCCTCTTAAGTGATTTGTTGTGCTCCGTTCATTATATCTTCGGCTTAAAGGGTTTTTAAATTGTACCGGTACATACCGGTACGTACCGGGACTGCGAAATAAAAACCAGGTACCATACGGAACCATATACCGAAATAAACCGAACCTAAACAGAACCTTTACCGAAACATTGTTTCGGTACGAACCAATTCGATTCGGTTTGATTCCCTGAATAAAACTCACCAAATACCGATAATTTTGGATCAAAAAATAAAATCGATATAAGAGTTATTTAAGGATTTTTAAATATAACACTGAAATAACTATTATTTTTGTGCATTAAATTAAAATTCACAAATAAGAGTTATTAAATAATTTTTATACACTTGAAAGTTGTATATTAATTTTGCCCAGAAGTTTGTAACGCATAGAAATATTCATTTCCGACCCCATAAACTATATATATTCTTGATCAGGACGACGAGCTGAGTTCATTTCCGCCTGTCCGTCCGTCCGTCTGTCTGTTTCTACTCGAACTTGTCCCTCAATTTTAAAGCTATCGAGCTAAATTTTTGCACAGAGTCTTCTTTTTACTCCACGCAACTAATATGTCGGAACCGGCCGGATTGGAGGACTATATCTTATAGCTGCCATAGGAAAAAAGGTCTTAGTGAGAAAAACTTTTATGGTTTCCTTTCCAATCGGTCGGTCAAAAAACTACTTCTAGTGAGAAAAACTTTTTTATTTTCTATCGTAGCGTCCCCAATCTTGGTATATATTAGTTTTATATGCTTTCACATAATTTTGAAAAAAATTTATCAACATCGGATGACTATAGCATATAGCTGCCATAGGACCGATCTTTCGGAAAATGTGTTTTGCTAAGAAAAGTTTTTTATATGGTATACAATTTTTATTATCATTGATTTAAAAATTTTAAATATCTGATATCTATATCCTATATATATTTTACCGGTTAAATCAGTTGGAGTAAAGTTTTTCAAGTGTATTTAATCTTCGGCAGTCGAAGTTAGTTTTGACTTCTCGTTTTAAATATACTTTTCCCTGAGTAACGGGTATATCGAAGTCGAGCAGGGCCGACTTTAACTTACTCTCTCGTTTTTTATGGATTTTTACTTAATTTAGTTTTATTTTTTTTTTAGAAACTATAACAAAATTTCGCTCTAAGCGTGCACCTCCTTTGATTTTGCTGTACTCGCTGGAGAAGGCCATTTGGAATTGGATTGAATATCATCCGCAAGAGTTTCAGGATTTGCAGCGTGGCACCAATCGGGATATATCCACGTAAGTATAAAATAAAAAGGAATATGTTGAATACCTAAAACAATTTTCTCTCCTTTCTTTTAGCTGTTGGGAGCCACTCCTGGACTTTGTGGAATATTTCAAAACCGAAAATAAGAAAAGTAAAACCTTGGTTTGGCCTCTACAAATGTTATTGCTTATACTAAACCCCTCCAGTCTGGAGGCCACTGTCAATGAATTGCAACAATCTGAAAAGGAAAAGGAAAAAGAGAAGGTCCCTTCCAAATCCACACAATCAGCTTCACGTGACAAAGACTTTTCGGCCAAGCAGTTTATAGAAAGCATTAAACGTGGTTTGGGTCAGCATTCTCCATCCAAGCAGGTCACCGAATCCTCGGCAATTGCTTGTGTAAAACTATGCAAAGCTTCCACCTACATTAATATCAATGACTCGAATAATGTGGTGTTTAAGCTGGTGCAATATTTCATCAATGATTTGAAGGCCTTGCTCTTTAATCCCGCTAAACCCTTTTCACGTGGTCAGGGCTATAATTTTGCGGATATTGAGCTGATGATAGACTGTTGGGTATCATGTTTTCGCATTAAGTCCACACAATATTGAAGCTTTGAAGGTGTGCCTGAATCTGTCATCGCCTCAGGCTTATCATTTTGTTATAGTCTGCTCGCTGCTTAGGTAAGTGGTAAACTAAGCAAACTAAGGAGTCATTTATATCCATTTTTATTTTGCAGATTGGCTCATATATATGTGGACTTTCGTTTGCAGAACAAGAATCCCTTTCGTATAGTCAATCAGCCACGTTTAAGCTGGTGGCCACAGACTGATGTGGTGCACTATCGCTCAGCAGAGCTGCGTGCTTTGTTTACGGATACCCTAAACAAGGCCACTCAGGGTTATATTGCCCACACTCCCTTACGCTATATTACTTCACTCACACTTAAATCAAAGGATACACAAAAGGGTCTTACAAGAGCAGAGGAGGGACCTGCACATAAAATGTTATTGCTGTTGCTGGTCAGGCTGATACATGCAGATCCCACTCTATTGTTGAATGTAAGTTATTAACTTTAACTAGAACAATCTTTTATTTATTAAATTTCCCCTTACAGACCCAGGGCAAAGTGGCCCATGAGGTTCAAAGCTCTACTTTGGAATTAATCAATGGCCTGGTCAGCTTGGTACATCAAACCACCATGCCAGATGTGGCTCAAGAGGCCATGGAGGCCTTGTTAGCTTTGCATGCTCCCGAAAAAATTGAAGTCTGGAATCCCGAGGCTCCCATTAACACTTTCTGGGATGTTAGCTCCCAGGTTCTCTTCTCCATCTCCCAGAAGCTTATACAACATCAAATAGCCAACTATACGGATGTTTTGAAATGGCTACGCGAAATTCTTATCTGCCGCAACACCTTCCTACAGCGACATAAGGACTATGCTCATGTGGGCAGTCAAATTGCCATTTGTAAACAGGCTCATATCAAAATGGAGGTGGTCTTCTTCATGTACTTGTGGAGCGTGGATTTGGATGCCGTACTCACCTCACTCTCTTGCTTTGGTCTGCTGTGCGAGGAGGCGGAAATTTGTTGCAGCTCTGATGAACTTACCGTGGGCTTTATTATGCCCAATTATCATATCTATCAGGAGTTGGCCCAGTTATCCACTTCAGCCACCGATACTCGCATCTGCTTCTTTGATAACACCCATGGCAATGTATTGAGTCGTTTGACCCTGCAAAAACGTATCATGACTTTATTGCGCAAAATTGAGCATTGTGTGCATGGTGTTCAACCTGCGTGGGAGGAAACCTTTCGCAACTGGGAGGTGTCCAGTAAAGTTTTGCAAACCTATCCCAAATGCAAGGGTGATGATGCCCAAGCCGAAGTGTTTCATCGCGGCATGGGCAAACGTCGGGCCAGTCATCAAAGTTCGGAGCATGATCTGGAGGAACAAATCAATGAGTGGGCGAATATGACCTGGTTTCTATTGGCCTTGGGTGGTGTGTGTCTGCAGAAAGGAATAGCAGTCGCCAAATATTGTTGCAACAATCGCAAAATAATCTTTCTTTGGGTTCACTGGCACAAAATTCACTCTACTCCAGCTCAACCAGTTCGGGTCATGGCTCTTTGCATCCAAGTACGGTTTCATTATCCACCATACCACCAGCACCGCCTCAAGATGTCAGCTATTGTCCTGTAACGCAGTAAGTATTGAAGTGGAGTCCATTGTAGAAATGATTTCAGACCTAGACCGCATTTACACGATGAGCTAACTTTATGAAGTTTTCTAAAAGGCTTTTCTTTGTGGGAAAGAGGATAAGAGTTGGATAAGCGACACCTTAAAAAACTTCAACGTGTAAATCCGGCCTTGGAAAGATATCTTTGCCGGTCTTAATGTTCATAAATGAACCATCTGAACCGATTTCAATTCGTTGTTGTCCAATTAAGAAATTGGAAATGTTCGGGAAATTCTGAAAATTTTCCGCAATGAAAATCCAAATCTCAATATATTTTGGTATAACTTGCTACATAAAAACTCAAATTCTTCTTTTTCATTTTACTAATTTATCAAAGTAAATTTTAAGCTGCCAAAAATTGTGGTTGAATTTAAAACCAATTTTAACAATTGTTTAAAACATATTAAAATGCCTGAAAATCAAGTTTTGAACATCGCGGATATGGATTCAGCCACATTATCATAAAGGCGAGATGTATTATCGTGTCTCGTTCATGATACTAGACGCAATAAATATACATGGGGAGAAAGTTTCAGGGGGACTGCTCATAAAAATGTTTATAAATCAGTTGGCATTAACACGAAACCAGCCAGATATTTATTCAAAAATAAAAAAAAAAACTATATGAGCAATATAGGTTTCCAGAAAAATTCTTGTCGTAATAAGCAGCTATATCGGGAAAGAGAAAGGGAGTTTTTGGACTATGTAGAACGTAGTTTTGACGTCGTTTTAAAAAATTCCATCGAGGGGTCTTTAGAATAACAAAACAAGCTTCAAAACTCCACTAGATGGATGCGGAATTAGCTTTGGGCATGCTTTAGCTTTGCTTTGGGACATGACATTAATTAGCTCGTTATTACGGCTATAAGCTTAAGAGAATTTCGGAAGAAGATGCGGCAAGAGCGCTCAATATTAATTAAAAGCCATTCTCAAGAGCAAGTACCGAACAGTTTAAATTGAGCATTACCCAACAATGTTATGATGACTTTTAAACAATATTGATTTCGAGAAATGATATTAAAATCAAAGATGCTAACCGGTTCTGTACCGAACCAAACCGTACTGAACCGCAAATTTGAGCTCGTAAGCCAAGCCAAGAACCGAACCGGTGTTCTTTCGAAAATGCTGAACCGAACCGAAAACCGCCTACAAAATCGGTTCCGTTCGATTCAGTTTATCCATGAGTTTAATAATGTAAACACTACGATATTGCAACTTAAAATTTTTCTAAGGTATTGATCGTGTTTCCTCGTTAATCTAAATTTAAATAATAAATAATTAATATATTTAAATTTGAAATCGAAGTTGATTAAATGCATTATAAGAAATAGATTTAATAAACAAAGGGAAATATCGTAAGTTTCATTTTAGAAAGTTCGGAAATTCGGATTAGGGATCAGGCGTGAACCACTGAACCGAACCAAAATCGCGGTTCGAATTGCTACAAAAACCCAACCAGTAGTTTAAAAACTGATTGAACCACAGAACCGAACCACTCCTTATTTTCGAACGGTTTGCATCCCTGATTAAAATAATACAAAATTATTTAGATACAGACCTCATTAAAGAGACAAAAGCAAGAAAAGATATACAGGTCTGTTCCAGTTTTCATTTCATAGAAAAGGGGTGACAGCACTCATTATAGGCAAATCAGCGGAAGGGGTCATGATGAGCATAGTTCGTTAGGCGAGGCGGAATGTAAATAGGACAAACGCTCGTGGATAAAAATAACTTTATGACAGAAGACAGGTCTATTAGACATGATCTCTGTTCCTGCTTGAATTCCAGCTTAGGACAGAAACTGCTTCTGAACTGATTCTATTTGCTCCTGGTAAGTAAGAAGACCAGAGACGGCAGCAATATTTCAAATTAGAGCGAAACAGCGAAGGGATCATTAAAATCTTTGGACCATCTTTTCATAAAACCAAGCACACTTTTGGCCTTGTCGCAAGCTACTGCAGTGTCGCTATTGAAGCTGAAAGTGGTTTCAAAAGGATATATAGATCGTCTACTTTGTATATACGATCTAAGGGTTCTCCATTAATGTTATACTCATAGAAATACGGTTTTTAGTTTATTTTTGAAATCTATCCATTCTATTTGCTTTGGTGAAATGTCATGACTTTACACTTTGCAGTATTAAGAGGGAGACGATTGAGTCGACAACAGGCACTGAGAGAGTTTAGATTACTTTGCAATAATAGCGAAGAGAGTGGATCATTGAAAGAGGCATATGATCTTTATATGTCCGATCTTGGCAAAATGTAGGATATCCTATTTTGGCCACAGTACGATGCAGCGAGAAAAGACAGTCGAACTTTTTCATGGCGTAAATTATTAAATTAAATCATTAATAAGCTAAAAGAGCAGAATCATATTGAAGCAGAAGACTTAGTGAATTATATCCAATAAATAAAATTAATATTTTAATAGTATTAACAAAATTCTCTTAGTTAACTTCTCAATTCATTATTTTTGCTTTTGTCCAGCAACATTATTAAACCTCAACCTTTCTCTCCATTTCCAGATTCATTGGACAACTGTTGCGTCTCCTTGTGTGCAGCAATGAAAAGATTGGCCTGAACATACAAAAGAATGTCAAAGAATTGGTGGGTGAGGAAATGTCCACCCAACTGTATCCCATTCTCTTTGATCAAATACGTGCCATAGTGGAGAAATTCTTTGATCAGCAGGGACAAGTGAATGTCAATGTCACGGACATAAATACCCAATTCATTGAGCATACAATTTATATAATGAAATCCATTTTGGATCCAAAGGCAAACAAAGATCCCAACAATGATCAGCCCTCGCCCTCGGAACATTTGGGTGTGACCAGTATTGAGGGCATGATGCTGGGCATTGTGCGCTATGTCAGACATTTGGATATGACAGTCTATGCCATTAGGATTAAGACGAAACTTTGCCAATTGGTGGAGGTAATGATGAAACGTCGCGATGATTTGGCCTTTCGGCAGGAAATGAAATTTCGCAATAAATTGGTGGAATATCTGACAGACTGGGTAATGGGCACTTCACATCAAATAGCCCCACCCAGTTCAGCGGATGCCTCCATTTTGACAAATACCTCACTAATCTTTCGTGATTTGGATCAGGCCTGCATGGAGGCAGTGGCTGCTTTGCTGCGAGGTTTGCCACTTCAGCCAGAGGAATCGGATCGTGGTGATTTGATGGATGCCAAGAGCGCTTTGTTCTTGAAATATTTTACTCTATTTATGAATCTGCTCAATGATTGCATAGACAGTTCGGAGGCCGAAAAGGAGTTGAATAATACGCCCCTAATGCCGCCACGTCCACGCATGGCGGCGGGTAAATTGACCGCCTTGCGAAATGCCACCATACAAGCCATGTCGAATTTATTGGGCGCCAACATAGACTCGGGCCTGATGCACTCCATCGACTTGGGCTATAATCCTGATTTGCAAACACGTGCCGCCTTTATGGAAGTGCTTACTCAAATCCTGCAGCAGGGCACCGAATTTGATACCTTGGCCGAGACCGTGCTGGCGGATCGTTTTGAGCAGCTGGTTCAGCTGGTGACCATGATTAGTGATAAGGGTGAATTGCCCATAGCCATGGCTTTGGCCAATGTGGTGACCACCTCACAAATGGATGAACTGGCTCGTGTTTTGGTTACCCTATTCGATGCCAAACACTTGCTCTCCCCGCTGCTGTGGAATATGTTTTATCGTGAGGTTGAGGTTTCGGATTGCATGCAGACTCTGTTTCGTGGCAATTCTTTGGGCAGCAAGATAATGGCCTTTTGTTTTAAGATTTATGGTGCAAGTTATTTGCAAATGCTGCTGGAGCCGCTGATACGTCCTTTGCTGGATGAACAGGAGGAGACCTGCTTTGAGGTGGATCCCGCCAGATTGGATCCCAGTGAGGATATTGAAGAGCATCGTAATAATTTGATTGCCCTGACCCAAAAGGTGTTTGATGCCATTATCAATTCTTCGGATCGGTTTCCGCCTCAATTACGTTCCATGTGTCATTGTTTGTATCAGGTCTTGAGCAAGCGCTTTCCGAATCTCTTACAAAATAATATAGGTGCAGTGGGCACTGTCATCTTTCTACGTTTCATTAATCCTGCCATAGGTGAGTCTTTATACACCAAATGCTTTTTCATTTATCTTACTTTTATTTCCTATATTTACAGTCTCCCCCCAGGAACTGGGCATAGTGGATAAACAAGTGCACAGTTCAGCCAAACGTGGTTTAATGCTCATGTCCAAAATCCTTCAAAATATAGCCAATCACGTAGAGTTCTCCAAAGAACAGCACATGCTTTGCTTCAACGATTTCCTACGCGATCATTTCGAGGCCGGACGTCGCTTCTTCATACAAATTGCCTCCGACTGTGAGACTGTGGATCAAACCTCACACAATAGCATGAGTTTCATTTCGGATGCCAATGTTTTGGCTTTGCATCGTTTACTTTGGACACATCAGGAGAAAATTGGCGACTATCTGTCCAGCAGTCGGGATCACAAGGCTGTGGGCAGACGACCCTTTGATAAAATGGCCACCCTATTGGCCTATTTGGGTCCACCCGAGCATAAGCCAGTGGATTCGCATATGATGTTCAGTTCGTATGCACGTTGGAGCTCCATTGATATGTCCTCAACCAATTTCGAGGAAATAATGGTCAAACATCAAATGCATGAAAAGGAGGAATTCAAAACGTTGAAATCCATGAACATATTCTATCAGGCAGGCACCAGTAAATCCGGCTATCCTGTATTCTACTATATTGCCAGGCGTTACAAGTGAGTGCAAAATAATGTATAGAAAATAAGAAACGAAAAATAGTAAGTAAGTAAGTTATGCTAAATGATAAAGGGATAAATGATATCCGGCTTGAAGGACCAACGATTGTGAAATTGTGAAATTTTGCGAATCAAATCGGGTAAAAATAATAAGAATTCGGGTTTGTCGATCCTCTAACTTGCACAGTTTATTAGAAACCAATTATAATGGTTAGGATTAACTTAAGTCTAACTTGGAGAGGTGTAATAATTACTAGTAAGGCGCCGTCAGAACTTTGCCAATTTAAAGCTCTTGCTTTGAGCCCAAAAGTAAGAGACAGAAGGGTTTAGCACACAAATATTGTATGTATGTGCTTCCCCCATCCATCCCCAATTTTTGCTTGGCGATCAAGCAAACAAACAATTGACCTGTGTGGATTAAACTTTCCCTCTAAGTTCACGCTTCCAGTGGTATCCCTTCACTCAGAAAAAAACAACCTAGAATTATGGAATTCTCTATTCTTATGTCGCCCAGACAAACTCGCCTTAGGGCGAGTTCAAAAAGCTGAAAAAATATTTCTTAATAATGGTTCGAAATAATCCGCTCTAAAATCTGTCGTATCTCCATGAAAAATTGAGATCTTAAGCGATAGATTTAAAGTCGGGCCATCTTTTTGTGGGGGTGCGCGGGTCGCGCGCGACGTCGGTATAGAACTAGATAGAATAGATTTAAACCCATACTAAAAGACCTCGGTCCAATATAGCTTTTTAAAAAACACTAAAACAGATTGAAAAACACAATCTGCCTTAGCTTTCCCTTTTATTAAACTTTTCGAAAAATTAAAACAGTATTTTTTTAGGTTGAAATTCGATTATCATATTTCTATATTTAATGGAGGATTTTTTAAGACTTAGAAATCTTTTTCATTAATTAGAGGGTATATATTTAGCAAAGAAAAGTTTTTCTGTTTTTTAGATTTTTTTCTATATCTTAAAAAGAGAATTTGATTATGGTTATTTTTTAAGGGCGAATTTCTAAAATGTAAGACATTTTTCTGAGTGTATATGTTGCTTTTTAACCAGTTGAATTATACATTTGATATAATCATAAATAAATCTAATAAATAGTAAGAAACCGAAACAATACCAGTATTAGCGTTCCGGTATGGTTCCGGACTTTTTGGTTCCTATTATAAAGGTTCCTATTTCAAAAAAAAATATAATATCGGTTCCGGTTTCGATACTGGTACTTGGGTTTAAACGGTTTATTTCGGTTAACGGTTCCGGTTAGTAAGTAAGTATATCTTGAAAATTGAGGGTAATGTAATAGAACTGATAACATATTCGGAATCAGGACAACAATTTAGTATTATCTGATACAACAGCTATCTAGAAGATGAAAAAGTGGCACTGTGTCCCTCGAGGGAATAAGGACCCAAAGAAGAAGATAAGGTGGCTAATGAATGATGCTAGAATAATAAACTTAAATTTTTTTATTTAATTTATATAAATTCTTTTAAGAGTTGCAATTGCAATTCCGTTCCATGGAATTCCGTTCTTCATGTCATATTTTTTAATCAAAACTTTTAGTCAGTGAAATCAAAACAAAGAAAACTAATACGTTATTTTTTGGTAGCAGCATTCATTAGCCACCCTAATTTAAAAAAACCCAATATACTCTTTGTACCTTCGGTACAGAGTATAATAATGATGCTAAGTTATATAGAAATCAAATTGATATAGGTACCATAAAACCCATTGCTAAACTTGTAAGGGTATAATATCTTAGGATTCTCTTAAATTTATTTAAAAGTAGAGAAATCGCCTCTTATTTTTATACACTGAAAGTGTATATTAATTTGCAGAAGTTTGTAACGCATGAAATATTCATTTCCGACCCCAAAACAAGACAGGACGACGAGCTGGTTTTCCGTCGTCCGTCGTTGTGTCTGTTCACGCGAACTAGTCCCTCAGTTTTAAAGCTAGAGCTGAATTTTGCACAGAGTCTTTACTACAACAATTGTCGGAACCGCCGGTCGTGACATACTATAGCTGCCATAGGAACGATCGGTCCAAAAACTAGTCCTAGTAAGAAAAACTTTTTTGTTTCCATCGTAGCATCAGTAATCGTGGTATATGTTAGTTTTATATGCTTCCACACATTCTGGAAAAATTTGCCAAAATCGGATGACTATATTATAGCTCCCATAGAAACGGTCGGTCAAAAATTAGTTCGGAAAAACTTTTTGTTCATCGTAGCGTCCCCAATCTTGGTATATATTAGAATTATATGCTTTCATAATTTTGAATAAATTTATCAAAATCGGATGACCATAGCTATAGCTGCCATAGGACCGATCGGTGGAAAATGTGTTTTACTAAGAATAGTTTTTTTATGGTGTCAAATTTTATTATCAATGATTTAAAAATTTTAAATATCTATACTATTATTTTCCAGTTAAATCAGTTGGATTAAAGTTTTTCAAGTGTATCAAAACTTCGGCACAGTCGAAGTTAGCTTTGCCTTCTCGTTTAAAATTAATGTCATCATTGGTCACTTTTTGATCTAGTTTGCCTAACCCATGTGTTCTATTAATCGCTTCCGACTTAAAAACAACCCAAATCGTATGGGAATTGGGTCTTTTTATACCCTTGCAGAGGGTATATTAAAATTGTCACGATGTTTGTAACGCATAGAAGGAAGCATCTCCGACCACATAAAGTATATATATTCTTGATCAGCATGACGAGCTGAGTTCATTTCCGTCTGTCCGTCCGTCCGTCCGTTCGTCCGTCCGTCTGTTTCTATGCTATCTCCTCCCTCAGTTTTAAAGCTATCTTGACCAAACTTTGCAAAATGTCTTTAAATACAAATACGCTGCACATTTGTCAGAATCGGCCGGATCGGATGACTATATCATATAGCTGCCATAGGAACGATCGGTCCAAAAACTAGTTCTAGTGAGAAAAACTTTTTTGTTTTCTATCGTAGCGTCACCAATCGTGGTATATATTAGTTTTATATGCTTCCACACAATTCTGAAAAAAATTGATCAAAATCGGATGACTATAGCATATAGCTGCCATATAAACGGTCGGTCCAAAAATTAGTTCTAGTGAGAAAAACTTTTTTTGTTTTCCATCGTAGCGTCACCAATCGTGGTATACATTAGTTTCATATGCGTCCACACAATTCTGGAAAAATTTATCAAAATCGGATGACTATAGCATATAGCTGCCATATAAACGGTCGTCCCAAAAACAAGTTCTAGTGAGAAAAACTTGTTTGTTTTCCATCGTAGCGTCACCAATCGAGGTATATATAAGTTTTATATACGTCCACACAATTCTGGAAAAATTTATCAAAATCTGATGACTATAGCATATAGCTGCCATATAAACGGTCGTCCCAAAAACAAGTTCTAGTGAGAAAAACTTTTTTGTTTTCCATCGTAGCGTCACCAATCGAGGTATATATAAGTTTTATATACGTCCACACAATTCTGGAAAAATTTATCAAAATCTGATGACTATAGCATATAGCTGCCATAGGAACGATCGGTCTAAATAAATCTATTTTTGAGAAAAACTTTTTTGTTATCTATGGTAGCGCCTTTCAAAAACTGCAAGGGTATTGTAAACATCGGCGTAGCCGATGTTAGCCTTCTATTTTTTGGATTTAAAATCGATTTTAAAAACACATGAGTTTATGTTTTAAAATATATTTATTACTTACAATCCACTCTTTGTTTTTTCCTTTCAGAATTGGCGAAACCAATGGCGATCTGCTCATCTACCATGTCATACTCACACTCAAGCCCTTTTGTCACTCACCTTTCGAGGTGGTCATTGACTTTACGCACACCTGTTCGGATAATCGTTTTCGTACCGAATTCTTGCAGAAATGGTTCTATGTTTTGCCCACGGTGGCCTATGAGAATGTCCATGCCGTGTATATATACAATTGCAATTCCTGGGTACGTGAATATACAAAATTTCATGATCGCATCTTGGCACCCCTCAAGGGCAATCGTAAACTCATGTTTTTGGAATCACCGAATAAACTGACGGATTTCATAGATGCAGAGCAACAAAAGTTACCGGGCGCCACTTTATCGCTGGATGAGGATCTGAAGGTGTTTAGCAATGCTTTAAAATTAAGTCACAAGGACACCAAGGTGGCTATTAAAGTGGGTCCCACTGCTCTACAGATTACCTCGGCTGAGAAAACCAAAGTATTGGCTCACTCGGTGCTGCTGAATGATGTGTATTATGCCTCGGAGATAGAGGAGGTGTGCCTGGTGGATGATAATCAGTTTACGCTATCCATAACCAATGAAAGTGGACAATTGAGTTTTATACACAATGATTGCGATAATATTGTACAGGCCATAATACATATACGTAATCGCTGGGAATTAAGCCAACCGGATTCGGTGACGGTGCATCAAAAGATAAGGCCTAAGGATGTGCCTGGGACATTGCTTAATATGGCTCTATTAAATTTGGGCTCATGTGATCCCAATTTGCGTACAGCTGCCTACAATTTGCTGTGTGCTTTAACTGCCACATTTGATTTGAAAATTGAGGGTCAATTGTTGGAAACTCAGGGTCTGTGCATACCCTCGAATAATACCATTTTTATTAAGTCCGTCAGCGAGAAATTGGCCACCAATGAACCACATTTGACTTTGGAGTTTCTTGAAGAGTCCATACAGGGTTTTCAAAGAAGTACCATAGAGTTGAAACATTTATGTTTGGAATATATGACACCCTGGCTTAAGAATCTAGTAAAATTCTGTAAATCCAATGATGATGCCAAGAAGTTGAAGGTATCACAGATCCTGGATAAACTCATATGCCTGACCATTGATCAGAAAGAAATGTATCCCTCGGTGCAGGCAAAAATTTGGGGTTCCATAGGTCAAATACCGGAATTGATTGATATGGTTTTGGATAATTTTCTACATAAATCGATTACCTATGGCCTGGGTTCACCGCAAGTGGAAATCATGGCCGATACCGCGGTGGCCTTGGCCTCGGCCAATGTTCAGCTGGTGTCCAAGAAGGTGATAACCCGTATGTGTCGCGTCATGGATAAATCATGTACAAATCCCACTCAATATCTGGAGCAGCATATGATGTGGGATGATATAGCCATTTTGGGACGTTATTTGCTCATGTTGTCCTTTAACAATTGCTTGGATGTGGCCACTTCGGTGCCCTATTTATTTCATACCATTACATTTTTGGTCTGTTCGGGTTCGTTGTCTATGCGTGCCTCAACCCATGGCCTGGTGATTAATATTATACACTCGCTATGTACCTGCACAAATCCCTCATTTTCGGAGGAGGCTCAACGTGTTTTACGTCTCTCACTGGATGAATTTTCGCTGCCCAAATTCTATTTGCTATTTGGCATTAGCAAAGTCAAATCGGCTGCGGTGACCGCCTTCCGTTCCAGTTGCCGTCATCCCACAGACAAATGGCTGGGCAATGAGCGTGTGACCCAACCCTTACCCGCCGATCGTGAACGTCTTTCGCTGCCCTCACTGGAGGTCATAACAGATGCCCTGCTTGAGATTATGGAGGCCTGCATGCGTGATGTACCCGATTGCGAATGGCTCACCACTTGGACCTCACTGGCACGCAGTTTTGCCTTTTGCTATAATCCTGCCCTGCAACCCCGTGCTTTGATAGTATTCGGTTGCATTAGCAAGAGTGTGACGGATCATGAAGTCAAACAATTACTTAGGATTTTGGTTAAGGCTTTGGAATCGTTTAATGATTTGATTTTGATAGAGGCTTTGGTCATGTGCCTGACGCGCATACAACCTTTACTACGTCCCGAATCGCCCATACATCGAGCTTTGTTCTGGGTGGCCATTTCTGTGCTGCAGCTGGATGAGATTACACTCTATGGAGCGGGATTGGCCCTGTTGGAACAGAATTTACATACGCTCAAGTCGCAGGGTTGTTTTGATAAGAAGGAAACCATTGCTGAGGTCATGATGAAGACACGCGAGAAACTGGAGTGGCACTTTAAGCAACTGGATCATGCTGTGGGTTTGTCATTTCGCAGCAATTTTCACTTTGCTCTGGTGGGACATCTTATTAAGGTGAGTTGAAGTTATTATTAAAACAAGGTTTGATATGGGAACCCTGAAGGGAATTTTTCAAAAAGAAAGAAAAGAAGTTAGTAAAGAAAGAGGAAATGGAAGAGTTATCGAGTCTCCCAAGAATTTTACGAGGAGAAAGAAAAGAAGTTTGGATTAAAAATTAGAAAAGAAAGAGGAAATAAATGAGTTATCGAGTCTTCCAGGAATTTTCCAAGGAGAAAAAAAAGAAGTTTGGAACGAAAATTAGAAAAGTAAGAAGAATTGGAAGAGTTATCAAGTCTCCCAGGAATTTTACAAGAAGAAAGAAAAAGAATTTTGGATAAAAATAGAAAAGAAATAAGAAATGGAAGAGTTATCGAGTCTCCCAGGAATTTTCCAAGGATAAAGAAAAGAAGTTTGGATTGAAAGTTAGAAAAAAAGAAGAATTGAAAGAGTTATCGAGTCTCCCGAAATATTACAAGGAGAAAGAAGTGAAGTTTGGATAGAAAATTAGAAAAGTAAGAAGAAATAGAAAAGAGTTATCGAGTCTCCCAAGATTTTACGAGGAGAAAGAAAAGAAGTTTGGATTGGAAATTAGAAAATAAAGAGGAAATGGAAGAGTTATCAAGTCTCCCGGAATTTTACAAGTAGAAAGAAAAGAAGTTTGGATAAAAAATGAGAAAAGAAAGAGGAAATGCAAGAGTTATCGAGTCTCCCAGGAATTTTGCAAGGAGAAAGAAAATAAGTTTGGATTAAAAATTAGAAAAGAAAGGCAAGAGTTATCAAAGAAAAGAAATATGGAAAGAAAATAAAGAGGAAATGAGAGTTTTCAGAGGGACAACGATATAAAATTTCTGATTTGTCCAATTCTCATGAAAAATATAATTTTAAATAAAACTAAAAAACGATAATACATCAAAAAAAACAAAAAAGAGTTATTTACGTTGAAAATAAAACTAAGAAATAGATATTAAGAATAAAAATAAAAATAAAAATATGAAGGATTTTAAATATAAAATGAAAAAATTATTGAGCATTAAAATAAAAATCTGAAAAAAAGATAATTAAATAAATAAAAAAAAAGAGTAAAAAAATAAAACAAAGAGTAAAAATAAAAAAATAAAAAAAAGATAACAAAAAAAAAAAAAAAAAACCAAAATAAAAACAAAACAAAAAATAGAAGATGTAAGTTGATATGGGTTAAAGAAGGTACAGCACACTAAGCCAATTTTAAAGAAAAAAATGGTAAAAATTTTCTACGTTTAT
Source organism: Lordiphosa mommai (assembly GCA_018904225.1). NCBI lineage: Eukaryota > Metazoa > Arthropoda > Insecta > Diptera > Drosophilidae > Lordiphosa > Lordiphosa mommai. The sequence continues at coordinate 180,945 of JAEIFT010000312.1, read as the reverse complement.
TTAGTTTGGTAACAGGTCAATACTATGATTTAAAAGGATCTTCTATGATGTTTTCAAAGTCATCAAAACATAAAAAAATTAATATTTAAGATAATAAAAAAAGTATATAAAAGAAAAAGGAAATTACACGACTAAATAAAGTCCAATTTTAAAAAAAATTAAAAAGTGAAAAAAGGAATAGATCTTTTCGTGTCCAGGCTGAAGTCAATAGATTGGGTTGGGAGCTATTCGATATATCGAGGCATTAAGATCTCATCAACCCCAAATTTTTTATTAAGGAATTCTGCGATTTCAACGTGGCTAGATCCAGTGTCAATCGATTTGTGTGAGACAATTCTAAATGAGTAGATCTAACAAACAGAGTAACAAATGAAAAGTTATATTTATAAGACTCCCGAAGACTTTAAAAGAGAGGATTATTAATAATCTGTAAATTACAATTTTTTTAAAGGTTTTTTAAAAATAAGAAAAAAAAAAAAAAAAAAAAAATAAAAAAAAAAAAAAAAAAAAATTAAAAAAAAAAAATAAAAAATATGTTTTAAAAAATAAATAATTATTATTTATTTTAAAATCGTAAAAACCTTATTTATAGATCAAAATTTTAAAATTATTAAGAGTTTCAAAAATCAGAAATAACATCAGTACATGTGATTGATGAAAAAAAAAATAACGTTTGTCTTTTTCAGTCTCTTATATAATAGTTTGATAGCATGCATTTCTTCCGAGTGTACGGTCACTCTATAAATCTAAACGAATCAGCCTCGTAGCTGATTTCGTTAAATCTTTGGTGTGACCTTAATTTCCTTACATTTTGTGGGCACACTGCACATTTTGTATGGATCAGCTGTGTACAGCTGTTTGACGCAATCAAAATCAGTACCGAAAGCAAATCACTTTCAGGAATCCCTCTAAAATTATTAATAATATAAAAACACGGATCACGTTGTGTTTTTTTCACAATCACGTCGTGAAAACATTGTGACACCGTGAATCGCACCTCTACTCCAAATGTCAAGTTCATAGCATAAATAATTTTTGAGATATGGCCCTAATTTTATTTTATACCGATTTTGAACCGATTCACAAACTTGGGACATAGCATAGCCTCTTTCCTCATCGACATGAACATACAGTGTAAATTTCATATCACAACTCGAACTAGTTATATTGTATTTAAAGCATTTTCCTGTAATTTCTTACAAAATATGAATATTTATAATATCTAGAAACCACGAATCACGAATGCACACGCACAAAAGGCTGTGTAACCTCACGATCACGTCGTGAAACTTCATGACACACCCTGACACGTTTAAGTTCACGTCACCTTTAGTAGGTTGCCCCACTGTCTGCTGACCAGAGTCCTGCTTATGGCCTTGTATGTTATCAGCAGCTTCTCTTTTTCCTTACCCCAGGAACTTCCAGCGATGGCCTTGAGTGCCCTTTAAAGGCTGTGTTTTCCGAGTGCCGTGCCAAAGAAGAGGAGATTGTCCAACGTCACTCGCAATATTTTTGGGTACTTGATTGTGGAAATTGTTGTTCTATCCACAGTGACGTTGAGGGTGTTCACTATTTTCGTTCAGATAGTGAAGAGGGTGGCACTGGATTTTCTGGGAGATAGGGCAAGCAAAGTGGGCAGAGACTATCGGAAGGTAGGAGTTAAGTCTTTCAACTTCCTCATAAAAGTTCCTCCCGGGACCTAGGCTAAAACAGTCATCTGCATAGCTGACTAGCTTGAATTCCGGTAACGGAGTTTCCTAACTCCTTCCAGAGACATAGAGTTTAAAAAGCAGTAGGGATGGGACTTCACCTTGGGAAATTCCTTGTTTGAGTCTCCTGTATTTTGATTTTGCCTCGCGGAATGTGTTGAATTCCGCTTGTCGACCGATTAAAAGAAGTGGGGATTGGACTTCAGCTTCGGCAACCTCTTTGTTAAAGTCTCCTGTACTTGGATTTTGCCTTGCGGAACTCGTCAAAGGCTTGTCGACCTGGCAGATAGTTGGCTATCCAAAGCTAGAGTCCGTTCGGAAGCGCCGTACCTTTTATGTCCTGGATAAGGATGGCTGAGTTAACCGTGACGAAGGCTTTTGACAGGTCGAGAGCGACCAGTACCGTAAGCTAGTGGTGGTGATCTCGTAGAGCGTTGTTGGTGGTTGCCAAATGGGAGATGTTGCTGTAGTAAGGGTGTCCAGCTCCGTTGGATTCCCAGGTTTGGGAACTGGAAGTATTTTGCCAGTTTTCCATACATCTAGAATAATGATTCTGGACATACTCAGATTAAACAGGGCTGTTAGGTACTCGACGCCTTTTTGTCTAAGCTTCTTTAGCATGTAAGTTATAGTTGTTGTTGCAGCGCCCTTCTGTTAGATTTTCTTTATTATTCACATGATTAAGCTTTTTCTAACTTACTTTTTTTACAATTCCAGGGCTTCCGTCATCCCACACCCACCACAGTATCGCGTACCTCGCGTGTACTCACCATGTTGCTGGGCATTATAGCTAAACCTCTGCATCGTGATAAATTTGAGGTTACTCCAGATAGTGTGGCCTATTTGACAGCTTTGGTGGCTGTTTCGGAGGAAGTGCGCTCGCGCTGTCATGTCAAGCATGCTTTGCCACGCTGGCCAGCTGATTTTAGTGGCAGCGTAGAGAATGGCGAGTTGTCCAATGGCGTACAGGTTGTACTTAGATTAAATCAAGAGATTACATTTATTTACCTATGATCTCTAGATTGGTCAGCCTTTGTCGCGACGTCAAAAGAGTTGGGACATACTCGATCAATCTGCTTTGCAATTCGCCCGACAGCATAAAGTTCCCACTCTGCAGGTAAGTTTCAGCCACTGAAGATTCCCTCTATGAGCTCCAAATTTGTTGTACAAAAGTTGTTATAACCATTTGCTATAGTAACTTTTGGCTATCTACATATAACTATTTGATTCTATATACCCTATATACTACTACTTATGTATTATCAATCTATCTATCGAGCTCAGCCTATGCATAACTAATAATCGTTCAATGATTTTTTTTCTTATCTCTTTTTATGTTTGTTCGAAAAAAAATAAAAAATAAAACCGTAACACATATATCACAAAAAATATATACTCGTATCTATACATACAATATATATATACGTAAATCTGCCTGCCTGGTGCTTGTTATAAATCTATAATCTATATACTACGCATGTTAATTTGATTTCCATTGGTTTTGGTTATAAATAAACAACTACAACAACAACAACTACCACACAAAACACCTTTAACTCGTAGAATGCGCGAGTTCTATTCAAAACTCAACGTTCGTTTTCGGTACCAACCACCAAAGATCCGAATAATGCAACCGGCATCGAAGAACGTCAGGTATATTTATGCTAAAAACTCTATCCACTAACCCCCCTTAGGCTTATAAGTCCACTACTAAAGAAAATTCCAAACACTTTGCTCAAAAAAAAAAAAAAACTTAGTTATTTATTTTTACCATTGTTTGGGTTCAATGCATGGCACTGCCTGAATGCTAAATAAATCATCCCACTTGGCACAAAATCAATTACATTTTCTACTTGATTTTTTTTTTTGTAGTTCAACATTTTTCACACAGAAAAAATACCTTTTCTTAACTTAATGTACATGTGTGTGTGTGTCCTTAGCTTAGCTCTAGGATTGTTGACATTAAAGAAGTTAAGCGTTATTTTAGCATTTAAAGAAAATAACTAAATAATTGATATTTAATGCTTAATTTATTATGTTGGGTGTGTTAATTATATTTGGGGTATCAAACACAGCTTGAAGTCGTTGGAATAAAACCATTTTTTTAGACCTGGGGTGGTTAGTCCCGAATTGGAAAAAACAAAACCTTTCAAGTTTCAAACCAAATTTTACATACATTTTACATACCTCAAAAACCATATTTTACTCTAAAATCGCGTTCTGCGGCTTAAAAATGAGGTGAGCCAGGAATCTCCTTTTAACCTACCTACCGAAAAGATTTTCCCAGGAGGGAATCTTTACATTTTTTATAAACAAACAACTTTAGAACTTGAACTACTCCATCTTCCGACCAAGAGGGAGGGTTTTACGATATAAGACAATTTTATGCGCTCCATTTTCTGACCTGAAGGGTGGATTTTAAAAGTAATTTGGAAATAAATTTTATTTATTTATTTCATTTTTCGAAATAAGAAAATTATTTGTTCCTATTTTGCAGCCTTAAGACTAGATTTTTTCCCAAATTAGAATGAAATCTGTCCTTGAACCCATCCACGCTCCCTTTTTTCGACCTTGTGATTAGATTTTTCCACATTAAAGAATAATTTTTCCATTTATTTGTGCCATACAGCTTAAAACGAATAAATTATAGTTCGGCTTTAAAATAACTTATTTTTCGAACCTGTGGGATGAATTTTTCCAAATAAGAGAATTGAGCTAAGGTTTCACAGGCAATTTGTTTGGACAAACTTTGATGTACAATTTTAGATACTGCAAAAACTTACGCTATGGTTTTACTCGCAAATAATTTCATCAAATATTGCCGAAAAGTTTCTTATTTAGGCCTATTTATACAAATTCTCATCAAAATTTAGTCAAGTTAATTGCCTGCGGAAACTTAGCTTAAAATTAGGGGACATGTAATAACGCGAATGTCGGTCTGAAAAAAGGGCGTTATGACATTTTTGAAAAGGACATTAAACCCTCGGGCGTTATGACACTTTTGGGAGTGACATAAGGCCCGCGGGCGTTATGTCACCGGTTGTTATTACATGCATCCCAAAATTAACTTATTTCCGACCTTGTCTGTGGATTTTCCCAAATAAGAAAATTAAGCTAAATTATTTCGACAAATTTTTTTATGTAATTTTTCAGATACTCTCAAGTATTGCCGAACAGTTTCTTATTTAGGCCTATTTAGAAAATTTTTCATCAAAACTTGGTTGATTATTTGCCTGTGAAAGCTTAGCTTAATTCTCTTATTTGGAAAAATTCACTCCTAAGGTCGGAATAAAAGTTATTTTTAAGCCAAACTATAAAAAAATGTTTTTTTTTTATATTTCCATTTGGGTTAAACATAATAGTTAATTTTTGAACCTCCCATTTTCCGACCTTTGGGACATAACGTAGCTTAACACACTTTTTAAATAATACTGCAAGATTATACTTAACAAATATCTGAATAAAATAGATGGATAATTTTAAATATGTTATATCGAATATTCCTTAAAAATGTCAGCAATCCTAGATTCCTTTATACTTGGAACCCTTTTATAACATTTTTTTTTGATCGACTTTACAGGAACGCGGTTCTCGTTCATCCGTGTCGAATGAATCGAATGTATTGCTCGATCCCGAAGTTTTACCCGATTTGTCAATACAAGCCTTGGTTCTAACTGTACTGGCCACTCTAGTCAAGTACTCATCGGATGAAAGCGAAACTCGTGTACTATATCAGTATTTGGCCGAAGGATCGGTGGTATTTCCCAAAGTGTTTCCAGTAATGTGAGTAATATAATACCTTAAGAATACATATATTTTCGAATAGAATGAATACTGCACAAAAAAAATATCACAAAATGACAAAATATGCAAAATCCGCTGTCTAGTTAGAAGCTATTGAACTATGAAAAAAATTACTGAATCTTATATTTCTTATTACAGTCACTCGTTGTTAGATCAAAAGATCAATAATATCTTATCGGTGTCCCATGATCAAGTCGTTTTGAATTCAGTGCAAAATATCATACAAAATATGTTGGCCAGCGAAGATCCCTCGCAGCAGCAATTGCACTTCCTACAAAGCTGTGGATTTGGTGGCCTCTGGCGTTTTGCTGGACCTTTTACCAAGGTAATCACTTGACCCAAATCTTTTAAATGGAATAAATTAAACAAATTTATTGTCTTTCAGTACAACATGATGGGCGAATCGTCAGAACTTTTTGTCAACTGCCTGGAGGCCATGGTGGAAACCTGTTTGCCTGGCGATGAATCGGCGCCAGTGCCACCCTCACCACGTCCCTATAACTTAAGCTCCAGCCTGAGTAGCCTGACACTGGGCTCACCCACGGACAAAGGTAGGATTTAAATATGTTTTTTTTTTTGATGTTATGCCCCACACTGCCTTAGCTGCTTTTAATCTTAGCTTTTGGATTTACTTACTCTATTATATATATTTAACCTTTTCTTTATTACACAAACTTGCGTTAACTATAGCATTCTCATCGGAATCATTAGATTTTTATGATAATTGCGCGGGCAGCGTTAGCAGCCTGCGTCGCGCCTCACACAGCAAATCACGCGCCAAACATCGAATTAACGAAAGTCCATCACATTGAAAATAAAAATCCTAACACTCAAAATTGTGTAACACACATATTTATTCGGAAAACAACTAAATGTATTTGGTAGATAACTAAGATTTTAACAAAAAAAAAAATACAAATTTGAAAAATTAAAACATTGTCCCAACCAGCGAAAATATTAGACAATTTGTATAAACTATTAATTGCAGTATGCAAATTGTTATAAAAAAAAAAGAAAACATAGAAAAACAAATGCACTTATATATACTGTACACAAACTTATTAGCAAATTTAATTATTCAAAAATTGGAGAATTGTATTAATGACACTTATTGGTACCTTAAAGCATTTACAAACAAATTTTCGATTCACTCAAAGCAAGTAGGATTGTTGTAAGTGTAAGAAATAATATATCTTCTCATTTGAAAAGCATAAAATTTTAAAAGCACGGCTAAAAAACCTTAACAAACTTTAAAACAAAGCATTGTAAGTCAAAGCACATTATTTTTTAATTTTCTATAAGTTATGTTTAATTCGTTCTATTCAAAATGGGGCCCTTCGTTGTAACACCAATAGTCAGATTAAAATATTTTCATTCTCAAGTTTTTATTTGTTCCAACCCCCTACAAATTGTCCCTCATATCATAAATTTTTACAAACGTCACAACCAAACGAAATAAACAGAATTTGAACTGTTCTCGTTTCCGAATTCGATCAAGCGGAATGGGTAAAGTTTCTTATTTCCAAAAAACGATTAAAGAATTCTGTTTAGAGATTTTAGCTTTAAGACAATCGAATGAAGAAGATATTTAGAAATTTGAGCTTACTCAGCGAATTAAACAAACGGTTTTTTGACACGATTACATTCAATTCTGATTTCGCATGATTTGATCGATATTGATAAAGAAAACAAGCCAGATTTTTAATAATAATTGGGAAATCTTTGTCAAATGGAATCATCGATACAGTCGATCAGGATTGTCTATTTGATAAAGTAAAAACAATCGATAAGGGTTGAAAAAGTAAAAACAATCGCTACAATCGATAAGTATTGACGATTTGAGTAGAGAAATGTGGTTGACAAAAACCATTGACAAATATATAGAACATAATTTTTCGTCAGAGATCAGACAGAATGAAGTAGACTATACCCACGAGAGAGTTTAGTAAGTTTTCTAATCTATAAAAAGCCGAAAGTTTACCTCGCATTGCTCAAGTATATATATCTACTACAGTTGGGCTCGTGACACTAAGAAGCCCGACATCGTGCTGCAACATCAGTTTTCGTGCGTTTTAATTTTAAGCCCTTAAAACACGAAAATGGTCAAACACGACAGAATCCATCGACTTAACGGAACATTAATTGAAATAGAAATAGAATAAAAGACTTTTATATTGTGATTTAAAAATATTGGTTTCTGACTGAGATTTATTTTCTGAGTTTAATAATAACTCTTTTTATCTGAGTAATAAAACAAAAGTCTTTAGTAACTGTTATTTATAGACTTCTTAATAAAAGTCTTTCTATGACTGTTATTTACTGAGTTATTTAATAAAAGTCTTAAATAACTGTTATACTCGGAGTCAAAAAACTCAGTTTTTTTCTGATTTCTGGGGAAGAAAAATATAAAAGTCCTTTATAACGGCTATTTAAAGCCTTATTAATTAAAACTCTAAAAATAACTCTTAAATGAACTTTTATTATATAAGTTATCATAGTTATCAGAAATATATAATATATATATTAATATAAAATATAGATAACTGTTACCTTCGCTGAAAAAACACAACATTTCAAAATTAATTAATTACCTTGACAGGAGCTCAAATAGTAAATTAAAAGGCGGGCTTAGAATATTTTGGAAAGTTGCGTGTTTGAAATTCGACATTCTTGTTTAAGTCGTGTCGCCCATCTCTAATAACTATCCAAGCGGGCATTTCATTTTTTTTTCCACAACATTTTGTTGACGACTATTTTAAATTTATCTCAAAACATTTAAGATAACAACTTTTTAATATAGGATTAATTATATCTGAAATTTTGCTTCATATTTCATACACAGACTATTCTTTCTAATTAATGGTATTAATTTCAGTACAAAGAGTTTTCTTTTTTACTGATTGGCAATCTACGCACAGTCTAAACGGTAAGAGATAGAAGCTGCAACTTGGACAGTTCTTACCATTACCATTCTTCGTCTCTATATAAGGTATATAGTAAAGAGTCTTTATGTTCTCATCGATTAGTCTTTTGGTCCTTTCCTTGGTCTTTAGTTAAGTACATGATCCTATTTATTTCTAAAGACGTTTGGTCTCTAAGTTATTAAAGTATAAAATTACTATAAACCACAGAGATATTTTTAACATATTTTCTTTCCAAAATAGTGTGATCCTATGATTATAACTGAGAAGTTAATTTGTATGCCAGTGCATTAAAAATAAAATAGTTTGCAATTAAAAAGACAAGGCAGACTATCGAAACGCACAAAATCTAAGTTAATTTTAGGTATTTTATTATAAATTTTATTTTGGACTTTTACGTTATAATAATTCTTCAACAGTGTTAAAACGCGATGTACGCTCGATGCAAACGATATATTTGCCAAAAAATAAAAACAACAATCCTACTTAAAAACAAAATAAAAATCCCCGGCACCTTTATTATAGCATAATGTAGTTGTCCTAAATATTTGTTAAATATATATATATATATATAAATCGGATCTATGTTGCTACCATGGAAAGAGGTAAACAACTAAAACGGGTATTGACAAACATTGGAAAATATTTATAAAATGAAATCGCTTTAGTAACATGGATCCAAAATATTTCTTATATGCATGCAAAACGTTATTAGAATTTTTGCAAATTTAGAGCAAACTTAAAAAGCATAAATGCTAATTCCATGCCAATGACATATTAAAGTCTATACCTAAATCAGTTGAATTGATGGTAGCTTTAATAAGTAGATTTGATAACTTAAACAAATAAAACCAAAAAAAAGATACAGCGAATTTTTATACTTTTATGCCATATTTATATTTTATGATAAAAATGTTGAACCAGTTATATAAACTAGGAAATCTAACTGTGAAATAAGCCAATAATTATTCAAATTTAAATTCTGATATAAGGAGTGTGCACAAAAAAAAAATGGTTCCATTAATGGAAAAGTGATTACACTATCTATTACACTACAATCCCAAAACGAAAAACGTGAAAAACACAAAATCAATTGATTGGTTGAAAGTTTAAAAGGAGTTACCTACCTACCTAAGCGAGGCAGCAGCAACTCAGCAGCATTATCAACATTTTTTAATGCATTTTTTGAATTTCTGTCAGAAAACAGACACAATTGCTGCTGAACTGCTGCTGCCCCGTTCAAGTAGTGATTTAGTAAGTCCCTATTTAGACGATAAAGCAAACTTACTGCAGTTTTTGTTTATAGAAAGGAGTTGTATAGGTGCAAACAACCCCACAAAAACAAGAGGTCTGCATGATAAATGATTGAGTTTTGACACACATTTTAATGAATTTAAGTGATTGTGAGTACTGGTTATAACAGTCAAGCGATGAGCGCCCGATTTAAATTAAATTGAGAATATACTTCAGTAATGAAATCGTCATTGTCATGTTAAAATAACAAGGAAAGGGTAAGCATTATGCAAGCACCACAATGTTAGCACTTCTCATAAATATTTTTGCTTACATTTATTTTGGAAGAAGCATTGGCTTACACAAATTCATGTGCAATCTTTAAACTTAATAGCTTTTAAACTAGACAAATAGACAGACTGACGGACGAATTAAGCTCAATCGATTCGGTTCAAGAATTTATTGGATTGGCAAGAAAATCATGTCGTGTTTTCATGAAATTCAAATGAAAGGAATTCATGAAATTCGTAAAACTTCTCGTTCTTTTTGGCAAAAAAGTAAACCAGTCCACATCAGAATCGTTTGTTTTAGCATTTAAATATTTCCAAAGAAATTTAAATGTGCAAGGTCGGGGCTATTCGGTGGATGTGCCATCACTTACCAATAATTTTTGACAAGTGACCAAAGATGTATGCGGTCGAGCGCATAGGAAATGTTAAATAACTTCTACAATTTTACAAATATGTAAATTAGCCAAAAACTGTGAAATTTTCAAAAAGATCGGATAAACGAGGTACCACCACACTCAAAACATTCCTCAGCTTTGGAGGTTTTACTGTTTTGGGTTTCATGGAGAGACCACTGAAATCTGGAGATGATAGCGAAACTCGCTGAAGAGGAAATCTAATCTGGTGATTTCCGAAACAGCTGTACGAGCACAGAGCATTAATATTAGAGAGAACGATTGCTCGGTCGCCATAAACTTAACAGAGAAATAATCAGCTGTTCTTTGTTATTGTCGCTTTCGCCACCATTTAACAGAGAAATTAATCAGCTGTTCTTAGTTATTGTCGCTCTATGAGTACATTCAAGACAATGTCCGTCTCGCTCTAACCATCGTGTTTTCCTATATGTGTGATAAGACCTTAGCAACATTTTGAACTCGCTGGCAACATTTCAAAAGTATCTACATGCGTATTATTGCTTAACAGCGCCACAGTTTTGAGAGGCGTCTCAATCTTTCTCTCTAATAATAATGCTCTGTGGTACGAGGAACCTGTTCTATTTGGTATGTTGGTACACCTGTTGTTTTGACTGTTATGAAAAGATAGCAAATACATGACCTAGAGCCGGCTGGTCTAACTATCTTAACAATATAAAAGTCGATAGACACTTTTAATAAACATTTTATATTTTAGGGTCACTGTGTGCTCAGTCAATCAACTTTATGTTAACACTAACATTTGATGTTAATATTAACATTTTGTGATTTAATAAAATATTTTGTATTAATTATTTTCCTCAGTTCACGGGTATATCGAAGTCGAACAGGTCCGACGTTCGTTCGTCCGACTTACGTTCTTGTTTTTTATTTATCCAAAGTCAGTACACTTTCAAATTTATGGTTAAATTCCATGACAGCAGCTCAATGTTAAAACTTTAAGTGCAATCATGCAGATCTCTAAATACTAAACTCCTTTTAAAAACTTTATAAAGAAACATTTATTTAAAAAAAATTATTTATATTAATTTGAAGAATATAGCTTTATTTTGATGCAATTCAGGTTTTTTTTTTCGTGTACACTCCTTATGAAAAAGTTTTGAATTAAATACATAAAGGGCCTTGAATCGTTCATATACAAAGTGCTGGCTCACGTATAAGAACTGCTTAAGCCCTCTCTATTTATTTTTATTTCTATTTTTCTCTTTCTGCCTAAATTATTGTTTCCTCTGTCTATATGTTTATGCATCTTTTATCTTATTTTCAGCTGCATGAATAACAACAACAAATCCGCGCACTAGACGTACCACACTAATCGCAAAAGTAATGCGTTTCTTAAATCTGTTCAAAAAGTGTTTTTAAGAAACAACAAAAAAAAAAACCCACAAAAACAAAATATCGTACAAAATCAGAAGGGAATCTTTAGAAATGTAAAAATGAAAGGATATATATTTTGAACAGAAATATTTTTAAACATGAAATTTACAAGTAAGCACTTACACCAAGTTCATCAGTTCCTGAGGAGGTCATGGCCAAGGCGTAACGAAACAAATACCAACCCAAAGCTTTAAGCAATTGTCCACTTTTTCATTTGTTGAATCTCCCCCGCATTTATTTATGTTTCTCATTTAACTAATTTATTTTATGCCATTCAAAATTAGTAAGTAAGTCGAAAGAAAATGTTTTAAAAATCGAAATAGCTATATAATAAGTTTAACACATTTGTACCTCTTATTAAAAAAGAAAACGCAATAACAAATTAATCCGTTACACTTCCTTTTCTCGCACAAGAAAGTTTTGTATTGTTATAAAAAAAACTAAAGGAAATTTGCCTAACATCATAATCGCTATGTAATTGTGTGTATATGTATGTGTATGTGTGTTGCCTATATGTGTATATGCTTGTAACAAAATACTTAAAAGATATTTATGAAATGTTAATGGTTCAAATCTATCAATGTACAACCAAATTTTGCTTTCAAATAAAAATGTTTCAATGGAAATTCGCCAAAATGTTTTTTCAAATCCACCCCCAAAACTCTCGGCTCGTCTCGACTCGGCTCTCACCCGAGCAGGTGAACCCAAAAACGCAAATTGTGCCAAACAAGTGCTGAACGCCGCCACAGCTGACCGAGAGTCAGGCTCAATCCCAATACTTGTGGGAATGCCCGAAGTAAACTTTCTCACGATGCACACAACAACAGAAAAACACCGGCTGCCGCTTGGTACGGGTGGTGGTTGCGGTGGTTGCTCCGTTCCGTAAGTGTAACGCAATGTCGCGCCAAAGAGGAAATGAGGTCTGCGTCTGTGACAGCGCGCCAAAAGGGAACACTGAAAAACCAACAATGCGTTGAGATTGGCTCTTTGGCTTAAGTGAGGACGGCACGCATGGGGCACGTTTGCCAGCGAGAGCCAAACGCAAGGAGAGCAGCCAGACAAGCAACATGGCAGGTCGAGGTCATGTCGCTGGTGTGTGTGGTGGTGCGCTGCTGGTGGTGGTGGTTTTTCTTCGTCTTGGATTTTGCTTATGCTTTGACTGTTGCGCCGGCGCACAACAAACAGCACGAGAGAGAGAAAGAAAGAGGGAGAGCGCCGCCGCCGCCGCTCAGTTAAGTATCATAAGAACGTGTTATTGGACCTTAGACATTGCACTGAAAGAAATGCTAGAGGAGGAAAACATTTTTTTGGCTTGAACCAATTGGGAATTCCAACAAATTTCACTTTTTCCAATATTTATTTTTCTAAGTGAGCTAAATATCATTTAATAACCATTATTAATAACAAATAAATAAGTCGAGTGTTCATTCATTTGTTCGAAAATCAATTTATTAAATATATTTGCAGTTTCTATAATTTTTATAAATATATCTTCTCCTACTTATCTTACAATAATTTCAATTTCTCTTAGAGAAATGCTAGTTAAGTTATTTTCCAAGCTGACCCTTAGATGGAGTCTCTTCTGTGACCATTTGGCTGATCAATCCAAAAGACGATTGTTAAAAACTCTGGTGCAGAACAATAAACTCACGTACTTTTTGCAGCGTACCATCCTTTATAAACGGACTAGCGATAGGGTGTAAATGAGTAGTGAAAGAGAATCAAAAATAGCACATTCGAAACAGAAGACAACCATATCAATTATTTCTGTTTGACTTAACTGAAAATATTTTTTTGTCTGGGCTGGTGCTTTTTATTTGCTTTTTATATATTATAACTCCGGTCAAAAGTGAGCACGTTTGTATGCGAAGGGTCCTGAAATCAAACATTTTTGACGGAAATCAGCGCCAATTATTAATTAGATCAAGCTTTTCGATTAAAACGGCCAATCAAATGACTGCTTCCTCAATGTGTCCGAGTTTATAAGAACAAACTTAAAACCGCCACCAGATTATTGAATCGCCACAAGGCAGCTTGTGCTTGAAACAACATGACAACTGATTGAAAAAATTTAATAACTTCTTTGTACTTTTGCGTAGACTTTCACAGACTATATTGTCTAATGAAAATAGTTGCGAGGATTAGAGAGAAGAAAGATTTGAGCAAGCATCCGCTTTTATTCTTAAAAAAGAAACTTTGTCGGTGGTACCTAATGGTCTAGAAAGCTGATTTTAGTTAGCCTACACAGAGATCTGGCGGTTTACACTCAGAAAAAAACGGCTGCCAGCGTTCTAGAACAAACGGGATTGAATTTATACCGTTTCGTACTTAAAATTTCAAGTATAATTCGACTTGATTGTATTTAAAATAAGTACGAATCAGTCTTAAGTTTAAAATTTATCCAAAATGTTCCTAAAATGAGAACAAAATTCTTAGATCAAGTACGAAATACTTAAATCAAGAATTTTTGTATTCAAACGGGAACGGGATATAATGAATACCGATTTGTACTTAAAATAAGTATGATTCGTTCATGGGTGTCGAGTGAGAGCGCGCACATGCCCAGCGGCGCAAATTCACATTACGGAATCGAGCACCTCCTTAACACTTCTCATGCTGTATGGCAGACAGAATAGATTACAACCTGGTATACTTTTCTATAGGCATGGCCGCTTTGTGGGCTGTGTGCTTTCAAAACCTCGTTACCGTAATCGAGAAAGTCGGCGATGGACAAACGTTCTTCGGGTTTCCATTACAACTGCATATACTAATTTAAGAATTGTAATCGACGGTGTGAACGGGCGAGCCGGTTGTAATGCATGATGTGGGCTCACCTCATTTAGCAGTGCGCCGCTGGGTGCTGAGAGCAAAATCAAATTGGCTCTCTTGGCTTCTCTCTTTGATTGTTTTGCTCTGGAGCAAACGTACTTGTATGTAATTTGGCGCCTAGTCTCGTACACGCGGTCGAGTGCGCTAAGACACAGCCGTTCTTGTGCTTCAGTCCCGAAGTCCCGAGTTCGATTCCCAAAGAAAGGGTAAAGTAAGCTATTATTAATTTATAAATTATTATATGTTTCAGAGAAAAGAAGACTTCAGTGATTTTGTACTTGTACAAGTATTTTCGTACTTGGCGTAAGTACAGAGTTCTCGGTTTTTTTTCTGAGTGTACTTCCATTTTTGCTCAGAAAGTGTGTCTTCTACACCGGCAAGGCAGATTTATATATGCTGTGGCGATGACAGAAATGTGTAAGACAGACAAAAAACCATCCCAAGTTTTGCGTTTCGATCAAGCAAACAAACAATTTGAGGGCTCAGCCCCTATCCAACTTCAAAATATTTAGGCTTGCTGAGTTTTATTACCCCATATAAACGGTAAGGTTGTAGATACATGTAAGCTCCTGAAGGCTAATTTATCATTTCCTAAACTAACACATAACAGTGTAAAATTTAGTTTTATCTGACACTAAGCAGCTATCTCGATGATGAGAAATCGGCCCTAAACATTATTTTTTCTACTTATATAAAAATTAAGAAATTCTTAGATTTTACTGTCAAAAATTGATTATAACAACCCTACAAAAACTACAGTGTTTGGAGCTAGGATCTAATATTAATAAGAAATCTAAGAAAAATTGAACTAAAATTAGGAATTTTTTTTTTGGAAACCAAAAAAAAAAAAAAAATAATTTCGGATAAAAAAACTGGGAGATCCAAAATTAAGAACAAGTTTTTTAGGAAAAGAAATGGGAGAACCAAAATTAGGTTTAAATTAGGAATCCAAAAATAAGAAAAAGAAAAATTACGAAAAGTATCGCGATTTTTAATTAAATATTTTTCATTTCGACTTTTTCTAATTTTTACTTTATCCTACTATATTTGGACTCTGAACTCTGACTCGAAGCAGTTAAAAACACAATATTTTGTTGTCCTTCTTGTGCGCAAGGCTTTACGTTCTCTTCTAATCGGCAAAGATTTTTAAGAACTTTATAGTTTAAAGTTTAAGACTTTATTTAGTTTAAACATTAATATTATGAGCCACATTATCCAAATAGGGAACGAACCGATCTTTAGTTCCTTTCTCATAGCTATTAATAAGAACGATTAACCTGTTGTCAGAACGATTGAATTTTTATTGTTTATTTTATGAGACCCTTATAAATCTATATTATTTTAAGGTCCTTTTCATCTTGTTCCTTTTTTAAAAGTCTCGATTATTGCTCGGATGTTTTTCCATTTTTTTCTGATTAACAATCTGAGTTTACACCTTCTAGACGCCAGAATAAAATGGATACTTTTTGGAGAGTGAATTTTTCATTTTCTAAGATTAATTTTTGGTTTTCTCATTATTTTTGATAAAAATTACGGAGTTCGCATAATGTACTGGGATATTTGCATTACTAAATGGCTAAATCAAAATGTACTTCAGGTAGTTTCTAATCAAATATTTACAGATTTTTGATTCTCTTTCACTCCTCATTTATACTTTTTCGTTAGTCCGTTTGTTTAGGACTGTACACTAAAAAAGTGGTTGCGTTTAAAGATATTGAAAATAAATAAACTGTTTTTTTCACAGCAACCAAATTTCAGACCGATCGGTTGTATTGCAGTTATAGAATATAGTCAAACTAATAAGAGTTTTCGCTTCATACTTAAAAAAGGAGAATTATATTTTTACTTATGTCAAACAAGTTTTTCAAACATTCCCTAAAACAAGTAAAGTTAATGCATAAAATTCTTAAGACAATTCCGATTAGTTCTTAAAGGCTGATATACTAATTTCTAAAATATTTCCAAAAATTGTTCAACAAACATTTCTTTTGTCTTAGGTTCATATGTTTTACCAACTAAATATCTTGCAGTGTAAAAAACCCAAACGGCTTCCGCTCGATTGCCGTTGGGCTGATACAGTTTTTGATGTTGCACACGTGCAGGGCCCGAGCGCCGAGTGGAATCTTGCCACAAGCAGAGAGACAATATTGTAGATCGACCCCGACCCGATTGATGCTTCGTTCGACTTGTGATCGTCGGAGTGCGTGGTAGCAGTTAGGGAGGATTTTGCAAGTGTACGCATCGGTGCTGCTGCCGCCGCCGACGCTGCTGTGACTACAAAAAAGGATCAGTTTACCTTGCGGCAAGATCATTTCTCAAGCGACTACCGTGCAGTGCGGTACAGTGCCAAATTCCAAAATTTACAAATTTATTTATTATTAACATGGCCGTGCAGGGTCAAAGATTCATGACCAAAACGCAACATTATCGTAAGGTCACCAAGCCTTTGCTGGAGCGCAAAAGACGTGCTCGCATGAATCTCTATTTGGACGAACTGAAAGATCTGATTGTGGATACCATGGATGCGCAAGGCGAACAGGTCAGCAAACTGGAGAAGGCGGACATATTGGAGCTAACGGTTAACTATCTGAAGACACAGCAGCAACAGCGTTTGGCCAACAGCACGAGCACTTGCGCACCCACTTCTCCAACTGCTACAGCTTCATCCCAGGTTAATTTTGACAAATTTCGTGCTGGCTACACTCAAGCTGCCTACGAAGTTTCGCATATATTTTCTACGGTGCCCGGCTTGGATTTACAATTTGGCACACATCTAATGAAACAATTGGGTCATCAGTTGAAGGATATGAAGCAGCCCAGTGAGGATGAACCCGTCAATTTGAGTGACCGTCAGGTGGAGCAGCAAGCGGAAGAGGATAATCACAATGGCGAAGAAGAAGTGTGGCGGCCTTGGTGAAAGCGACTTAACCATAGAATACAAACATATGTAGACATTGACAGCTTTATTACTCTGGTTTTTTTTTAGTATTAGAGACAAACGATCCAAGTTTTCCAAGCATTTAGTTATGATATGATGTGATGTTCCTGTGATAGTTTTTAAGTGTGTACTTTTATTTTGCAGTTGATCTCCAGTAGCCTTAGATAATAATTTATTTTTTCTTAATTTTAACCACGAGCTTCCCCTAGTTTTTAATGAATTTTGTATACCTTGACATAATATTAAACGCTTTAAAACTTTTTATGCATAAGAAGTACAAAAATTACACACAAATAAATGAAAATTTAAATATGAAGTACCTTCAAATTAAAGTGTTTTGATATTAAATTTCAGATAATAAAACCAAAGGGTGTAGAATTTCAATTGGCTACCGAAGACTTAAATGACTTTTCAGAATGTTAATCGACTTCAATACTTATTGCAGATTAAGAAAAATAAATTTCATATAAATCATAAAAATGAAATGAAGTGGAGAAATTTATGACTCAAAGAATAATACGGATATTAGGGTTGATTTTTTATCCATCTGTGTTGCATTTGGAAATCCGAAACTTAAAAATTTTACTCATAAATAAAAAATTCCATAAAAACCACGCATTTTTGCAGTATTTAAAGTCTTTTCACATCGGGGCATCACGGCTGCCCCAAAATGTAGGCAATGCAAATGGCAGTCCCCAATGTCATATGACTCCTGGAAGTAGGCAATACATTTGTTGGTTCGTTATTCCTTAGAAGCCCCAAAATGTAGGCAATATTTTTTTAATTTCATCATTTCCAAGTAAATGGATAACAGAAAATAAGTAATATAAAATGTTAATAAATAAAATGGTAAAATTTAATAAATTAAATTGTTTCATATAATTTATTTTAAAGCTACGGAATATTTTAGGAAAATATAGTAAAGGTTTCCGCAAAGCATGACTTAAAATGCTCTACAAAAGCGGTTTTACCAACTTAAGGCCCAAATTACCGAAATCCTGACGTGATGAATCATTTTGCCAAACAAATTCGGTTTGCACGCAAATAAAAAAACCACCGTTATTTCTATAAACTGAAAAAAGATGAATATAAAAAATATACCAAAAATTTTACAAATATCATGTTTTTTTTTTAAAGAATTTTTATCAGTTTGGTTTTTAAATAAAGTTACTTTTAAGCAACTTATAATAGAGGGATTCCTGAAAATGATTTGCTTTTGATTTTGATTTCGCCGAACAGCTGTTCACAGTTGCTCCATACAAAATGTGCAGTGTGCCCAGAAAACGTAAGGATTTTAAGGTCATACTAATAGATTTAACGAAATCAGCTCCGGGGCTGATTTCGTTTTGCTTTCTAGTGTGGCCGTATTCTTCGAAGAAAATTATGCTGTCAAACTTGATGCCTGCTGTGTATAAACCATCAACCATTCTGAACCTACACGCTCTGCTATTTAACTATTATTTAAGAGGCTGACAAAAATTGGGTTTACACTTTATTTCGACGTTTTGTGATTTATAACCTTTGTTTACTTCAGCGCTAATTGTCAATCAGCTGTTCACGAAATCAAAATCAAATCAGTGCTCAAAAAAGGTCGTTCCGTCAACTGATTTTGATTTGCTTTCACGAAATCAAAATCAAAAGCAAATCACTTTCAGGAATCCCTCTAATGTAGTGTAGTGTTTAGTTGAATTAGTTTAGTGTTAGTGTTATGGTAAGAAAAGAATGTGGCATCGAATATAGCTTTATTGTAAAGGATGTTCCAATAATAAGTGTAATACTTTGTTATCGAATAAAATTTCATTATCGTTTTTTCGCCATATTTTGTTTCCAGTGAAAGTATAGAATTTTAGTTAATTTTAGAAATTGTCAAATTTTGAATCTTAAACTCCAAGTCGATGTTGATAACGCTTAAAAACGATTCGGCCAAAAAAGGGGGTCGCCATCACCACATTAGTGAATAAATTTGATCAAACGGGGTCCGTACTTCATGTTCCGAAGCCAACCAGAGTGCGGAATGCACGCGGTAGTGAGAATATTCCTGCCTTCGAAGATAATATTTTTTGCCGGAGGTTGAAGCTCAGGGTCTGGTCAACAGGACAGCCCACATCATGTGTTTGACGCCGTTAGACTTTTTCCTGTGGGGGATTCTTAAAGGAAAAGTCTATGTGAATGATCCAAAGACGATTCCAGCCTTGAAACGCACAATTACATCGGTAATTCGGGCCATTCCGGAGGCTATACTGCAAAATGGCATCAAAAATATGACCGTAATAGTAAGATATCTACGATATAAGTAGTCACGGTAAATATATTCGCGAAATAATTTTCCAAACGTAATCCTATTTCATCATAACCTCATTTAACGTTTTCAATTCCGATTTCCCGGAGTCCCGGAAATCGTGGCTACACCTTTTTTTGGAAGACCTTAATTGGCAGGCCGATAACTTCCAACAGTTTATGATTTTATTTTTTTATTTAATCAATAAATAACACAAAACAAAAAACCTAATTGAAAAAGCTCTTTTGGTTTTCTCTCCAGATTTTTTTTTAAATAGCACTCATAAAACCCTGTGCAAAGGTAGAAGACACCCCCTTAACGAAATCGCTTGACACTTTAGTATTCATCTGATATGGGGCCCTGGAAACGAGTTTGCGTACAGATAAGGTACTACCATCGAGCTCCTTTTAGAAAAGAGCACGATTGGGATGCCTGTGGCGACTTCACGCGTCTAGCTACAAACTGGCGGAAAAACCTTTCCTTCTGTGCGTTAGCGAGACTTAAATGGCCCACATACCTGACTGTCTTATTGGCAGATATGCTGCGTCACATTTTATAACCTCTGTCAAAGCTGCAGATACGAAGAAGAGGAGGAAACAGTACAACTCCACCTTTTCAGTTACTGCCCTGCCTTAGCAGAAGAAGACTCTCGGTCAACCTCTCCTGCTCAACCTTTCAAATACATCCAAGCTATAGATCCAGCTCTAGTTAGGTTTGTTCTATCCACACAATAGTTCGAAATTAATAGGGTTAATAGGAGGATAGTTTGACATTGGAAATGTATCTGGATAGAAAATGCTGTAAACTAAAAAAAAATTTTATAAACTTGAAAAATTCCTTAAAAAACTGTCATCTAATATACAAAAAAATTTTCGTCCTTTAACATTTTTGACTAAGGCTTAGTGATCTAAAAGCTTTCACTTATTTATAACATCAACAGTTGTCCTTTCTATTACAAGATCTGTTTACAAAACAATTGATCTGCTGGAACGTGCATAGCTTACAGTCGAAAGTGTGTCCACCGTGCGCCACACGCGAGCAGAGAGCAAAGCAACGAGGCCCCTCGGCCACGACCTCGACTTACAAACATAGCACACACACACACACACACTGATCGCCCAGGAACACATTAAGCACACTCGACGCACACGAGCAATGTTCCCACAGGATCAAGTGCGATCCAATATAAAAATACCAACACTAAACAGGAAGTTATCGTTCCCACGCCAACGTACCAAAATGAGATGGCAACACAGTTCATTATCCTTTTTTGTCCATAGGCAAATCATAACACACAAATCTAGAAACGGCAGCTGTTCCATGCCAAAAATTCCCATGCTCTGAGCACAGGGGCAGGTGAGCGCAAAAAATATATATTGGTGTGAGAAACTGAGGAGGAAAGTGTTTCCCACGATCCTGGCTGCCCCGATAAGGGTGCCCAACAAACAATAAGAAACTGAAAAAAAAAACGGACAAACAATAAGAAGGCAGGCTCAAGAAGCGGAAGGGTCGAGCAAGCAACCAACCCTCGGCGTACGCTCATACGAGAGGGACTCGATCATTTGGGGGTTGTTTTTTCGGACTATAAAAGGTAGAGCCAAGATCCAAACCGAACACACAACGTCTTGCACTGTCGCAGCAGCAACAACCTCAACAAAAATGTCTTCACTACAAATGTCGGAAATGTCCAAGACGTATCAGTACCGCAAGGTAATGAAACCCATGCTGGAGCGTAAGCGTCGGGCACGCATTAATAAATGTTTGGACGAGCTAAAAGATTTGATGGTGGCCACTCTGGAATCCGAGGGCGAACATGTCACAAGACTGGAAAAGGCTGATATATTGGAGCTAACAGTCACCCATTTGCAAAAGATGAAACAACAGCGTCAACATAAACGAGCCAATGGCGAGGAGAGCACCCTAAGTCCAGCCGAGGGTTTCCGTTCGGGTTATATACATGCAGTCAATGAGGTATCCCGTTCGCTGTCCCAATTGCCGGGCATGAATGTCAGCCTGGGCACACAACTGATGACACATTTGGGTCAACGCCTGAATCAACTGCAGCCAGCGGTTAAGGATTTGCTGCCCGTAACGGCGCCACTTTCGGTACACATAGCCCAACGTGATGCCTACTCCGTGCCCATTTCACCCATCTCCAGTTATGCGGGCAGTCCCAATTCCAGTTCCCTGCTCACCACTTGCTCCAGCAGCAGCCTAAGCATTGATGTCAGCAAAATGGATGAGGTGGATAGCGAGGATGAGGAGAATGTGTGGCGACCTTGGTAGTTTATTTTACCTAATAGAAAAATTAAAAGTCTTCCATTTAGTTGTTTAAGAATTGAGAAACAGAAAAGCTTTAGTTGAGAGTGTGATAATATGTTTAAAAAAAAATAAATTATGTAGAAAAATTCCACAGAAACAAATTTATTTTTTAATTCAACTGGGCGGAAATCTAGCACAAAAGAAAGCGAAAACAAAGCCAAGGCCGGCCTCTTGGAACACGTGTGCGCACAATAAGACCAGGTAAAGGTAACATAAAAAAAATTAGAGACTTATCTCAGCGTGTCTAATCGAGTTACGACAATGTCGCTCAGTCTTAGCAGACACAATAGCCAAAAAAAGGGATCGAGTCATCTCTCCCTTTTTTCCTTCTTTTTCCTTCTTTTTTTCCTGGCCACTCAGCTAGAAAATCGTTTATACAATGGTCAAGGCAAGGCACATAATTGCTTGGAATCTCAGGTAAATGATTGCCTTGCCTTGCCCTAGGGTTTGCTTACAAAAGATGGGGGGGACAGGATATCACTTTTTATTATGTCGACTGGGGCCCCGCATCATTTGCTTATCTCCGACTGTCGTGCAAGACCAGTAGCCTCAGACGCCTTAAACAATCAATGAGGAGAAATAGTCAAAGAAACCCAACAAGATAAATATCAGGGCTTCGCCTTTAACACAGTTGAGTTGGGATTGGGATTTTTTATTTTTTTTTTTTTTTTGAATTTCCAAGGCAAATTTTAATTGCAGTGATTAACAGGGAACTTACTTAAATATATGTAGAGAAGGGATTGAGCACTGGCAGAGATAATAATTATAATGAAATATTGTACTCGGTGGAGATCTATTTAAAAGACTATGGCCGTGTTCAGCAGAAGAACTTGCTCCCTGATCAATGATATATTTCTTGGTAATTTACGTAGCCTACTTTTCCTCTTGTGTTTTATATGTTATTTACATAAAGTTTTTCCAAATGTCAATTTAACAAGACTCCCTAAAAGTATGCTAAATAATAATAGCAGTTATATTAATTTGATCAGTGATCAAGTGTCTCTGCTGAACGCGCCCAATAACTCTATTGAGCATAAAAAATGTAACAAATTAAAAAAGGATTAGAATAATCGATCCTGACATTTCAAAGATATAAGTAAAAATATGAAGTGAAGTCACATTACATAAAACGGACTGTTTTGACTCGGATTACATAATTGCATAACTCTGCGAATTGGTGAACTTTTTTTTTTGCATGAACCT
This sequence comes from Lordiphosa mommai, assembly GCA_018904225.1. NCBI lineage: Eukaryota > Metazoa > Arthropoda > Insecta > Diptera > Drosophilidae > Lordiphosa > Lordiphosa mommai. The sequence continues at coordinate 157,610 of JAEIFT010000312.1, read as the reverse complement.
TTTTTCAGCAGTTTTTGTAAAACTATGCAATAAATTTATTTTTCAATTAACCAAATTTATAAATCTTTTCTCGTTCATTTTGTATAAGCTTTTTTTTAAATGACGTCACGTTACTGGCGTGACTTTACATAAATTTCACTTGGCAATTTTTGAGTGAAAAAAATCAATTTTAATTATAGCTAAAGTTTTGAGAAAAGAGTGGAACTGCTCAATAATTCTTAGAGCTGTAATTCGAAAAGAGAAAATGCAATGAATACCCGATATATCGCCATCGCTAAAATAATTTTCAATATTTACCTTTACTAAACTAAGTCAGAAACAAGAGTAAGTGAACTTTTAATTTTTCGGTCATGGTAGATTATATAAAATTTAGAATGAAAGGAAAGTTTATAAGAACAATGGGAAGCAATGAACTAATACCAAATATAAAATGTATCAATGATTTTTTAGATTCCTTCTTAAATTGTCATCGAAAATGATTTAAAAATTTTAAAAGGTCTTAAAAAAATATTCCACTTAGTTGTACGAGCATTTTAAACACTAAATGAACAGCTGCAGAAAGATATAATGCGGTCCTAAATCAATCCCAATCAATGACAGCTGAAGGTGGAGTACAAAAGGATAGACTTATGTACAGATTTTCCAATTTCGAAATTGTTTATTTCAACAACCTGTGTGTTGTGTTAAGTTTGTTATTCAATGTAAAGATACTGGCCAAGAAACAATTTTAAACTGTTTCGTTTATACTTAAATCTTGGTCCAGCATTATTTGATTTCCAAGTAGGATCAGTACTTGAAATGAGACTTTTTGAATTGATACAAATATTTTAGGATTGTTTCAATCCTTCGAATTCATTTAAAGTACAATCAGGTTCGACTCGTACTTGAAATTTCAATCCGAAGGGTTGACATTTAGTTACCGCATACTTTGAAAGAACAAACACATGACAAGAGACTCACCTGAGGGCCCCATATTAACCGGCACTGTGGCTCTGCCCGCAAATTCGAATTTTTTTTTTCGAAAATCCATCCTAAACGATGTCAGAGGTCGATCCCTGAATTTGTCAAACCAAGTACGAAAGGATTGACTTGAGTACGAATTTTTCAATCCCGAAATACTTGGACTAGATTTTTTAACAATCCCAGAATTCTTGTGTCAATCTGAAAATTTCAATCTGAAAAATTGACACAAGAATTCTCGGATTGTTTCAAGCCGTTCTTACTTGAAATTTGAATCCGAAGGTTGAAGGTTTATATTTATTTTATTTATATTTTTTTTCTGTGTAGAGCTCTCTTTTCCCTGCATAAGAAAAGAAAAGAAAATTGTTGCTTCTTATAAGATTAAAATTTTTTTCTTGTCTAACGTTTATTTTAAATGCATTCAAGTTGTCCAAACCGAAGTTTGTTATGCGCGAGCTTCAGGCAAATTAGATGTCCATGTGCGACCTCAAGAAGCATAGGAAAAAAATTAATAAGGGCAAACTTCAGTCTAATGTTTTAATAGCTGAAAGGGATTCCACCGAGCACAGAGGACAGGAAACTGGAATACATAGTACTACGAACTTAGTGGTCGATCAATTCAAAGCTAAGGTCTCAAAGGATCCGACCGTGTTGTCATCAATTGATTGCGACCCATCCCTAGGTATAATGCTGAGCATAATTGTGGCATGACACAAGCGACAAGAACGGACAACCACGAGTACACGAGCTGGACAATGGACAATAAGCAGAAATATGGCTATTGCAATACGGCACCAAAACCAATACGAAAAGGAAATGCCAGGCAAGTCAGGCAGGCAGGCAGCAACAACAAAAGATACTTAATCTTAAAGGTAAACCCGATGAATGATGAACGAATGGCGGCGGCAATGTAACCGAACCCCGGGACTTGGCCATCTCAGCTCGAAACGCAAGCCCAAGTCATTAAAAACAACAATACACAAACTGCATACGAATCACTCGAAGGGCCAGCGCACACGCACAGCACCGCACCAAGTACGAGACGGATGGGGGCAGGGGTAAAAAAAATATCAGAAGCGAAGATCGTGAGAAAATGGTTTGGAACGTGGTTCTCACACGATCGACACACCTGCCCTTTTTGTATGCATGTATGTGGGCTTGAATGCTGCATAAGCATAAGACCGAGTCGTTGTGTGTGTGTGTGTGTATTCATGATACAAGACCACTTACGGGCAAGATCACGACCGTACCTTAGCGATCGACATGAAAGAGAAAAGCAGCGTGCGGTAAGTGTGCGACGGCGGCCAAGTCGTTGGGCATTGGCCAACATTGTAATGACTGTGGACACACGATCGTTAAGACCAAAGCCAAAAGGGGTAGGCTAGGCTGTGGCTATGCCAGTGCGGCGCATGCGCCGTCGCAGTCGCAGTTTTGTTGAACGAACTCAATTTAGTTGGTTTATGACCGACCAAGAGAGCCAGGCGGCACACACACACACACACACACAACAGAGCACACTTATATGGTGTGCTATTGACTCTGTAATATCTTTAATATGGGATGTTGTTACACTACATTGGCACACGCTCTGGCTGCCACTGGACAAGCTGCCCACAGCTTTTGATGGGTGTGTGTGTGTGGTGTGATGGGATGGGGATGGGGATGGGTATGCATGATGCTGGCACGGGGCTCCACTCCCAGCCTCAACCTCATCCAGTCCGGTTTTGTTTTTGTTGTTATTAAGTGGTGGTCTTGCGCTTACTTTAATATCGTTGCATTAAATTTTGCAGCGTGTATATTATGACTGAAGTAGGTGGCACTACCAAGTGCCAGCCCCGCGGTGAAGCTGCGAGAGTGCCGACTTGAGTGAATGGCGGGGACCCCCCCAAAGTCCACATACAGAGGTCACGTCATAATGATGATGATCATGAGGCTGTCGATATGTGTGTGTACCGTACTGTACTTTTGATGCCTGCTAAGGCAATGAATGATGCCAAGTATTGGCATAAAAGTCTTGAAGAACCTCTTGCAGCAATCTTGCTGACCAACTGCTTTATTAGTCTAGGATGTATGACTTAATCTCACTATACTAAAACAAGAATAAAGCTTTATGCATGTTTGGCTCGCTTCCTGGCAATTACATTTTTATTCCCGAGCTCCAAAATAAAATTATAAATTCATTTTAAATCCATAAGTCTTGTAAACCTTCCACAACGGCTGGGCCAAGTCCGGACAGCAGTCATTCGATTAGAATGGGACACTTTCACACATGGAGGGAATGCCTAAGTCCCGAATTACAAATATATCCCCACAAACACCTCGATTCTCTTCATTAAAGTATTGCAGGCCGTCCTCCCAACACTTAGGGCCGTTTTCTCATCTTCATGTTTTTTTAAGATTAGGTGATTTTTGTGAACATCTATGTTGCCTACTTTTAGGCCGCGTTTAAAATCGCATCCGGGTCCTAGTAGACACAAACATAGACATTTAAAAGCGACCTAAAAAGCACCTGGATTTGAAAAACAGGAACTTGAGAAAAGGGCCCATAATGTCCCAGGAAGGACAGTAAACTACTTCAGCCGGAGAAGTCAGTTCATCTTTCAAAGTTGTAGACGGGCAGAGGCACAAACCAGGTGAGCCTCCTTTCAAATGTAACTCTAGATATGTAACGGTTTGCTTTTGAGTAATACGGACCCCGTCGAGATTGAGGTGGGATGGTTTTTAAAGAAAGGGTGAGCCGATTAAACATGTGACGAAGAAAAGTTCTTTGTGGGACAATATCACGAATAGGACGTAGCTAGTAACACTTTCAGCGCTCTTTAACCCAAAAGATCTGCCCGACAAAAAAGATAAAAGTTAAAAAAAAAAAAACAAGTCGCTTACGACGCCGAAGCCGCGATTAGCAGTCAAGACGCTGCCTATTGGATAGCTGAAAAGGCTTTGTGCGTTTTAGAACAAATAGATATTAGGCCTAAGTTAATATTTTTGAAGTCACAAGGCTTTAACTTTAAAGTTGTGGGTGTGACAGTTTGATTTGATCTGCCTACTTACATTCCAAAGCACGTGGCTCTATCTCTTATTGTTTCTGAGATTGACGCTCATACAGACAGACAGACAGATAGAAAGACAGGCAGACGGACAGACAGACAGACACTCGGCTATTGATGCTGATCAAAAAAGAATTTACTTTATATGGTCGCAAATGTGTTTACAACTTTTGCACAACTTCATGAAACCCTCATTACCAAATTACCAATTTTTATGTGTACAGGGTAAAAAAAAAGAATAAAATTCTCTTATACTTATAAATAAATTCCCCAAGCCAGACCCTATCGAAAGCTTGCCGAACATCGAAAAATACAGCCGAGCAGTAGTTCCTTTTTTAAGGTGTCGAGGATATGGACCTGTTCTAATGCCTCATGTCGGCTGCGAAACCCAAATTCATCTTCCTCTTTGGCCCGTTATATTAATATCACATCCGATTGTAGGTCTCGGCTTTTGCTAGTCTCAACCTGGGCCTCTTTTAGAGAAAGTAGAGAGCAGGCTAAAAGGGTTCTTGTCCTTTTCCGACATCATAACAAGGGCACTTATCCAAGGGACTGAAAAATAATTCACTTCCGGGACAGCATTAAACAGCCGTCATATTAGAAAACTGGACTCCTCCGGGTATAAGTTAGGTTTGCCTAAATAGGCGGTATGACTTATGGTTCCTTGCTCTGTTAAGTCTACATTTTCCTGCCATATTCCCAAAGTGTAAGAGTAGGGGGTCTAGTGGGGGCATGGTAAAGTTGCTGACTTTTTGTGTCTTAAGTCGACTCACATCTCTTCTTGGAGACCCTCGGTAACAGAGCGATATACCCGCAAAGCTAATGGTTAACAAGAGCGGCGACCCTTCTCTATAGTTTAAATAGGGTTGAATGCATCTTTCAATGAAAACTACGACAGGACTTACTTTCAGCAGTTGTGATATCAACATATCGGACCAGAGAAGAATAAGAAAAAGAATGTAGGAGTAGAAAAGTTCGTTTGGGCGTGTGTCTTGGCCAGAGAGATCGAAAGATGTACTAAACAGCTGCGATGTCCCACTGTCGATCTGCCTCGGTTTTGGTTATATTTAGTAGCTTTTCCGGGAATGCTTTGACACCAGGGTTTCCATCGTTTGGATGATCAATGAGCAACAATGTTAAGCTTTGAAGTTGATAAGAAGGGCGTAGGCACTCGCAAGTCTTCAACAACAGGACCAGCAGCTAGCTGGATTTTGTCAAACAAAGCACAATCAAGGGTATCCAATCGCATTAGTAGAGTCAAGACAGCAGTGCGCATAGTGAGCAATCAATAGCATCAGCCATGCCCTTAGATCAGAGCCTCAAGGTAGGAACCAAGGCTTGCTAGTCACCTTGTAAGCAGCTACACAAAAATACGGCAACAGAGGGTTATGGTCGATTTTTGTTCTCATAAGTCATAAATGGCAAGGAGGCTAAACCGCAATAGCTTTAGGTAGATGTCTGAAAGTGAATAGACTCGTAGGTTAGCCACCCGATACCTTGACAAGTAATCACACCACCCAAATAAGCTGGCGAGAAACTTGCTGAGAAGACAAAAGAAGAAGGCTAAAGAGAGTCCTCCCCAGGGACCTCATCTCAAGAAGACTGTAATACTACTTCACCACCGAATCTTCTAGTTATAACTAATTAATAATTAAATACTCACTTCTTCTTACCCCTTTTTCTTTCGGTAAGCCTAGCTGGACCTTGCCGAATTTGTAAATGTTCTTCATCTCCTATTAGTAGAGGCCGTCAATGCTTTAATAGCAGGATACTAATTAGTATTTTAAAACAAAAAAAATCCAACTATAGTTTTTAAGTGAATTGTTAATTAAAAAAAAAAACAAGTACTCGTAGGTTAACATATTTGCAGAACTGAACCTAAGTATGAACTTGAACCAAGGTACAACGATTTGCTGAACATTTTCCCCGAACTTGAGCCTCATGTTCGGAGCAGGTCTTTAGCAATGCACAACAAGAGTAGCTTCATTAAGGCCTGATCTCAGATGACATACATTTTATTTTTGGCACAATGCTTCATATGAATAGACACACTTTTGAAGAGCTTTAAATTCAGAAAGCTTTTGAACTGCTGTCTTATTTATATGAAAAAAGGTATGCGCAAATGTGTAACTATTCCTTGATAAGTGTACCGTTTGGTAACAAACTAAACTTCAAAATTCAATTCTCAATTCTTTCCCCTCCCCCCTCTACCGTTACCTATGTATCACTTAACTGCTCATAAATAAAGCTGTTATTTAGCCCAAAAAAAAGAAGAAAAAAAAAAACTGTAGACAAGTTACGTGACTAATCACATTTCTCAAAGATTAACAGCAATCAGCGCTAGCTTGAACGGTCCCAGACGCTCGAGTAGTCATCAACAAAGTTGAAACCGAAGTTCCGTAACTGAAACCCTCACACACATACACACATACCTAAGCTTAATTTGCCCAGACTGAGCGCGCATGTGCCAAATGGTCAAACGCAGTTAAAGCTGTCAAAGCGCCATTGACAGGCGAGCCGAGGTTCTCACACTCATAATAAATGACGTTTTTCCTAGAATTGAGTTTTTTTTTTCAGTTTTATTATTTAATTGCGGCAAAGCCAACCCGCAGCCGTTGCCTTAATGAGGCCAACGTAGCTGGCGTCCGAAGTGTGGGAAAATATTTAGCGACTTCCGGCTGTGGTTTTGATTGTGAAATAAAAAATAAGAACTCAAATTTGTGTTTTGCTTTTTTCAATATTTATTTGGACCCTTTTTTTCAACCTTTAGCCTCTGGTGGCTTTAATGGCTCGAGTACTTCCTGGGTGTCAACTCCCGGGCGCGGTTTCATTCCAGCGCCTGAGTGTGGGTAAGAGTGATTCTTCAGGCCTTTTCGCTTGAAGGCCAGCTTGGTTCATTGCCTCACCAGGGACGCCACATAGGTCCAGTTGAGCTGCTGCTGCTGCTGGCCTCACTGGGTGCTGGACTACAACTGCCACATTCCGAGGGCGGTGGCGTTACCATGACCGCCTCCTCATTATTTGGCACTCCAATGGGTAAAGTGGGTACCACCACTTGCAAATAGTTCAAACGATGTCCCAGATGACTCATCAGTTGTGTACCCAAATCCACACTGACTCCCGGGACAGCAGCCAAAGTCTTGGACACCTCATTGGCTGCATGCACATAACCGGCACGAAAACTTTCCGCTATGCTTAGCTTGGAGTCCACATTGGTATTGCCGGAGTTAGTACTCAATCTCAATTGTTTTTGAGCGCGCAGCTTCTTCATATGCTCCACGGTTAGCTCCAAAATATCAGCCTTCTCCAGACGTGTAATATGTTCACCCTCCTGGGTAAGACACTCCACCATTATGTCTTTCAGCTCGTCCAGGCATTTGTTGATGCGTGCCCGACGCTTACGCTCCAGCATGGGTTTCATTACCTTGCGATATTGATAGGTCTTGGACATTTCCATTTCCAGCACCATGATCGGATCTTATAAAAAACTCGCGTAATCCACAAACGATATTTTTTTTTTTTACGTACGTACGTACGCTTTGAAGTCGCAGCTTTGAATGATTCAGCTGGCTGGTGAGTGCTGGGCTTTATATAGGCTCGGAGCGAGGCAGATCTGGTTAGTGAGTGCGAGCGAGATGCTCGTTTTGCCTCGTGCGCGGCCTGCTGCTGTTGCTAGTGGTGGTTTGGCTTCTGTTTACGTATGCTCCGCTCGTCCCTGTCCCAGTCTGTGTGTGTGTGTGTGTGCGCGCTGTGAGGGCAATAAAATGACTTGAGCTGCGGCTGCGCCTCCGTCTCTGACTCTTTATCTAAGTGGTGTGTGTGTGTGTGTGTGTGTGTGTGTGTTGTGATTGTTATACCGTGGGAAACTGTTTCGCAGCCGATTTCCACGACGACGAGCGACGGCTGGCCTGACTTCTTCTGATTGTGCATGCTTGGGGTCTTGTACGTCCGTCCGTCCGTCCGTTTGTCCGTCCTGACGGCCCGCCTTAAGAGCTCGAGCTCTGACTCTGACTCGTTGCGACGCGACGCGACTCGGCAGCCAAGCGAGCACATGCCTTCCATCCATAACAAGATGTTTGCATTTCAATTCATTTGTTTGGTCCGGGTCTGGTCTTGGTCTTGGGTCTTGTGCCTTCACCCTTTTGCAGTAGCTTATGGCACGCTGATAATTGTGGAATCGTCATCGGGGCAGAGTATTTCTTTTTTTTTTTTTTTTTTTAACGCTTTATGGATCATTGATTGGATCGTGGGCTTCGTGGGTTTCGTGGGACGAGCATTACGCTTTTCGTTTACATGATTATTCTTGATTGTCGGCTTTTGGTTTTAGGAATTGTTTTGGGTTCGTCGCTCGCTTCTATTTGTAGACAATTACCCCAAAAAGTCAGTTAGCACACGCTATGGTGGGATCCCCCCCCGTGGGGAGGTGGCACGAGTGAGGTACATTTATTTAACTATGATTCATCTCTCATCTCTTATTAGGAATCTCTGACACAGATTTAAGTAGAAGAGCGGCGTCACACACACCGAAGTAATTAAGATTGCGACGTTTTGTACGCATTCGAAATGAGCTACAAACTTATCTAACCCCCATCGATTTGTCAGACCGCACGTTTAACTGATGATGTCAAAATGCCAAATGCTCCGGAAATGGCTAATTGGATTTTCTGTGGAACTTAAATGCACTGTGTATACAACTAGTAAGCTAGTGTTGTAAAACGGAGGGTTGTTATTTTAAGCGATTAACTAATTATTTACCGCTATTTTTTTGTTGTTATTTCAAATATTCATATATTACACTTTAGAACTTTTGGAGAATGTTGATTTCTTGAATTTGATTTCAATCATTAATTCCAATTGGTACAATTAACTGAGTTTGATTGACAGGCACGTGCCTCTAAGTCACACAAATAATTATGAATGCATCAACTCTTATTTTTCATAGTTAATCAAATGTATGCAGTTCAGTGACGGGCATTCCAGTACCCGCAGAACACTTTGTTGATGTAGCTTTTGTATGATTTTCTGTTTCTAAATTACTTTGTCCACCTCTATGGTGGCGCTTGGAACTCATAGAACCGCACCAGTCCCTGAAATCGATATCAGGTCGAGTCTTTTTCAGGCTTCGTTCATTTGTGGTTTGGAACAGGCACTCAGAAAGAGCCAGACCAGGATCCTCGTGCTTATAAGGCATTCCTATTAGGGCTGCAAACCGGTTTTGCGCCGAACCCGGAATTCCGACTTTTCTTTTACTGTGAACCGATCCTCTTGTGAAAAATAGTTGAACCTGAACCTGTTCCCAACCAATACTTTCGGTTCGGTTCAGCAAAAGTCTAATTTAAGCGTGAGTAAGGTTTTGTCTGATCAAATAACAAGAATAGACCAAAAATTACTCGAAGAATTTTTTTTTTTAAAAATTTAATTTTAAAATACATTTACTCATATGTTCAAATAAACAAAAATCCACAATTTTGGAATATTTTTATAATATTTATTAAAAATTAATAGCTTTCTATCAAAATTTGGTAAAACTTGGGGCGAACCAAGGTTCAAAGCAAATCCTTAGCACAGAAACCTTGAACCTCAAATTTCTGAACCCTAACCATTGGTAAATTTTGATTCGAACCCGCAAACCGGATCTCCGCAAAAATTTTTTAGGTTTGCAGCCCTGATTCCTATACTTGTGAGAAGTCTCGCACAAACTACGTTTATGCACAAATAAAAAATCATGATTTTTGACCTTTAAAGAATGCTATGTTTATGAATATTAATAATTTAGTAAACTATATATTTTTTAGTAGCCTTAACACATATTATTTTTTTGATACCTTTGACAATCTGAGTGAATGCACAATGTGGATTATATAAAATCCTGCCTTGACTGACTTAAAATTTTCTTTTTAATATTAATTGAAGAAAATAAAGTTTGCATACTTTGAAGAGAAAAAAAACATTTTTTTTATTAGCATAAATGTAACGCAAAAGTAACGTTCTCAGGTGTCGCTTTACTTACACAATCAAAATGATGCCCACCACGGATGTACAGTTACTCATCGATTATTCAAATTATTGTCCACTATTAGCCACTACATTTTGTAGCATTTATGAAAGAATTAATATTCAATTGAGATATAAAGCTCTTACTGTCATTTAGAAACTCTACTGGGAATAATTAGTTAGAGTTAGAGTTAGAGTGAGACAGACAGTCAACAAAAAATTTGTATAGTACCTGCCAAAACCAAATTGTCGATACTATCAAAATTTTGACATCTATATTTTGCTCTTATCTTCGTATTGAAGACAAACAAGGCGTGAATTATCGTCAGTATAAGCGGCCGCAAAGTTTTTAAACAAAATTAAGCTACGTATACTAAGACGGTCCACGAAATTTCAGGTACAGGTCGTATACGTAATTTTTGAGAAAACTTTCAAAAACGTTTTTTTTAAATACAATTCAATTTAAAACGCAAAAAAAAATTGTACTAAATTTTTCTCTAAAAAAATGTTGAACTGGTATACGTACGTATACGACATTTTTGTGAAAACTTAAAAAAAAAAATTTTAAATACAACTCAAATTAAATAGAATTGTACTAAATATTTCGTTGAAAAAAAACGTTGAACTGGTATACGTAGCGTATACGTTTATTTTATAAAAAACTTTGCGGCAACTTTAAAAGTTTTAATAACATATTTTGGTCTCATCACCTACTTAGCACTATCTATTACTACGCAAAAAAACAAGAATTCTACTAAATATTTCATTAAAAAAATCGTTAATCTGGTATACGTAATATTTTTAAAAAACTTTACGGTCACTGTAAAATTTTTAATAACATATTTTGGCTATAAAATGTATTATTAAAGACTAATTTCTCATATATTCTACTTAGCACTATATGTTTCTATGTTTATGTAGTAATGTTTGCCCTTCCAAGTATGCTATGGTTTTTGAATAAGAAAAATTAAGGAATATATGTATTTTTTGGTAGCCTTAAGGCCTCATTCCAGATGGCATAACAATTTATTTCGGCACAATGTATTATATAAATAAGACAGCTTTTCAAAACATTAGGTTTTCAGAGCTTTTAAAAAGTAATTCAATTTATATGAAATATTGTGCCTAAATAAATTTTTATGTCATCTGGAAAGAGGCCTTAAAAATCAATTATTTTCGTATATATCCATTTTGATTATGAATGATGCTGCCATAACTGACTATAAATTATCTTGTGCAAATAAATAATTCTTAAAGAAAATAAAGTTGGCATATTTTGAGGGGCAAAAATAATGATTTTTTTTAATGGCATAAATGTACTATAAACTAGCAAATTATAGAGTAAAATTTAATTTACATAGCAGCTAACTAGACCATGAGAAATCGGACCTAAATAATACCAAATTAGAACTGGAGTGCCTAATTGAGAGTCGCCCTAAGGTACTTATACGACAGGAGTCGTTCTGTTATCAAGAAGGTGATATAATATTTAAATTAAACCACCCACTATTCCATTTATCAATCCTAACATTCTTATACAATTAGCATTTATTTTTTCGCCTTATCTAATTTTGTTTATTTTTTTTTACTTCCCAAACAAGACGCATGAGTCACAATTTCACAAGATATTGCAAGTTTAAGTAGCGCATTCCCCACAGTCGCTCAGGACCGGACCCAGACCAGACCCACTTGCATATACATCCAATCTTTGCTGCACACACACACACACACACAAAAAAACCCCAACGAAGACCTCATTTCTCTCGCATTGGTTTGGTTTTATTTTATTTTTTGTTAAACAATTTTTATATATATTTTTTTTATCGATGGCATACGCACGCGCGAATTTCAGTGCCCCCACTGCGCGCCGGGGCTGATCCATACACAGGCAGGCACTCAGCACGAGAGCGTGCAAAGCAAAGCTCAGAGACCCAGCAACAACAACAACAACAACAACAGCAGCAACAACAACTATAGCGTGTTGTTGAATTAATTTATATCCAACAGTGCGCTTTCAACTTTATTGCGCCGCGAAAAGCAGCCAGCCAGCCAACTCAGAGCCAGAGTTCCCCCCCGCAAACCCACACACACACACACACATACCAAGACAGCTCCAGACCGTGGGAAACAAACTCGTGCCAGTCGTTTCATTGCTGTCAAATAATATCTTGATGGGGATCAACTTGAAAAGATTGGTTGGGGCTCTGGCGCGGGCTTTTTTTCGTTTTTGTTTTGTTTTGTTTTTTTTTTTTTTTAAGTCTCTTTTTACACATTTGTTCGTCATAGCCCAGAGCTGGCATTGGCATCTTGGTGGTGGTAATGCTGGAACCAACAAAAAAAAAATATTCAAACCAGTTTGCCATCCGCCAAAGCGAGGCTGCGACGAGTCTGTGCTGGGATGCCGACACATACTCTTGCTAAGATCACATAAAAACGAACCGGCACACCTCCTGCTGCTCCCGCTGCCCCCCCACAACATCTCTCGGTTGTGAATGGCTCTCCACCGCCTGGTTTTATGCACTGTTTGTGTTGTGTATACATTTTGAGCACTTGGCACGTTGCCCATTATCTTGAAGGCTTGAGGCTGGCTGGTTTATTTTTTGTTTTTTTTTTCTGCTTTCGAGTGCATATATCATATTACCATGAGGGCAGCATCACTCCCGCTTGTAAAGTGTAAACTGTCAATGCCCCCTGGATAAAGCATTGAAGTTCTAGTTTTTGTTTTTTTTTTTTTTTGTGGGACCCCCAACAAGTTAGAATTTAGATACGAGGGTGGATCTAATAGAATTTTGATAATGGTTTGAATCACACATACTCAAGATCTTGGCTACTTACTTTAAAAATTACGACAGGGTTGGCCGAATACTTGATGTTTTCGTCTTGCTACTGTTTTCAACGAAAACATTATTAGAAAATTGTAATTCATTCATCGATAAAGTCAGTGGTGATCAATAATTCAATGTTATGAGAGATCCAAAAACCTTTTACTGTAAGACGATGTGTAAGAGCTCGCTTTGCAAAGTTGGTGAATGATATTTGCATCAAAGTGCTTCGTTTGCCAATAAGGTATGATGACTTTTTTCTCAGGCTCAAATACAAAGTTTCTTGATTCGTCATCAGTTCTTTGATTTTTCTTTAAACTTTTAAAGCTTATTTTTTACGCTTCTTTAACTAAAGCGAGAAATCTTCTACAAATTAACGCTGGTACCCCTTAATGCCTAAGGTTATCTCCAATAGAATCGAAATATCCTTGCAATATAGCTTTTCACACATCCTGTTAACTTGTTTGGTGTGCGTACCATGTTTTTTATAGTTGAGTTCCAAAAATCCAAAAAAATCAAAAAAGTATGCTTCTTTTTCATCGATTTCAAAGCAGCTGTTGATAAGGTACCTAGAAAATATCTTTGGTACAAGCTTCATACAAGAGGTGTCCGCTGTTTGGACAAGAGAAGAAATGTCATACTATTTTAAGATAAAAGTTGGGGTTCGACAAAGATGCATACTATCTACGATACTTTTTGCGTTATTTTTGTATGATTTGCACAAAGTATTGTACGTGCGTTGCTATTTAAGTTTCTGGCCTAGGTCACTTCTAGCCATTCAAGGACCAATTGGCCTTTTCCCAAAAAAAGTTTGTACTTTTATCGATAAAAGCTCCATACAACTCTTTCATGTGTGACCACGTTTGATATCGATTAACGATTAATCAAAAACTTACCTCGGCAGAAAAATGGAATTAACTCGTGAAAATTTTTGTGCAATAATTTTTCACAACTACCAACGTGGATTATCACGACAAGAGTGCAACGATGAACTTAAATCTTTGTATGGCGATGAAGCACCATCCTATAGCACTGTGAAAAATTGGGTTAATGAATTCAATCGCGGGCGACGCTCGTTCGAAGACGAAGGTCGTCCAAAAACAGTCGTTGTGCCAGAAAACATTGATGCCGTGCGTGAACTGATAATGCAAGATCGTCATGTGACATACCGTGAGATAGAGGCATCCTTGGGCATTTCTTCCACCAGCATACATTCGATATTGCATGAACACCTGGGCGTAAAAAATGTTTGATCTCGTTGGATCCCGCACAATTTGACAATCGCTCAATCAAAAAAAGGCTCGTGTGGATTGGTGCAAAGAAATTTTGAAAAAAATATAATCGCGGTGTCTCAAAAGACGTTTATAAGATCGTCACAGGTGACGAATCATGGATCTATGCGTGTGGGTCTTTGAAGACGAGTCAAATCCAACAAAAGTCGTTTGCGGAAGAAGCACCTCGAAGCAAATGGTCGCCTGTTTCTTCGGAAAAACTGGTCATGTGGCCACTGTTCCGCTTGAGCAACGTAGGACGGTCAATTCTGAGTGGTACACCACAATTTGTTTGCCTGAAGTCTTCGGTGAAATTCGAAAAACGAACAAGAGAAGACAGATCATTGTGCACCATGACAATGTGGGCTCTCACACATCAGCTCACACCAGCGCCTTTTTGACCGCCCAAAACGTCGAATTGATGGGTCATCCGCCGTACAGCCCTGACTTGGCACCCAATGACTTCTTTTTAAGGGAAAAATGCGTGGTAAACGATTTTCGTCGCCAGAAGATGCTGTTGAAGAGTTCAAAAACCATGTTTTGGAGGTGTCTCAATCGGAGTGGAAAAAGTGCTTCGACAATTGGTTTGAGCGCATGCAAAAGTGTGTAAATCTTACTGGAGAATACTTTGAAAAACAATAAAACCATTTTTGATCATAAATATTCGCGTTTTCATTATTAGGCCTGAAATATATATAGCAACCTACGTAGTTCCAAGACAACATTAATTAGATATGCAAAATCAATGTTAAAATTGGTCATATAAATATGTAATCCCGATCAAAGTCTTTGTAGAAAATGTATAGTAAACTATTTCTTAAAAATAATTATTCTACATACTGCACTATGCTTTGGATGAAGTAATTTCTTATCATACAGCAACAAAAACACAAATTAAATAATGACATTACTTTTAAAAGCCTGCTTTACTCACAGTATTTTCAACATTCTCTACTAATCATAGAGTAAATGTAGACTGAATCCTATTTCGCTGTCTCTTTAATGACGCACCATTTTAGATCCCTCCCCCTTTTATTTTGGACCCCACCAAGTCAACTTTTGACATAAACATTTTGAGTTAATCTCCTAGGGGGAGCGAAGTACTGCCCAGATAAGACATACCAATTGTCTCCCAGCGCGCTTCACACACACTTCAAGTCAACCAACTGCCTATCTACAAAAAATCCCTCCTCACACTTTCAGCACACTTGGCGAGGCCAAAGAAATGAAATTAATTAAAATATCTATACGATTCCTTCCCTCCCCAGAGGTTACTGAAATCGAAGACAAGTGGCAGCCACACAGTTCATTTTGGTGGTGGGTTCTTTTTTTCCGAGCCTTGTGGGAAAGTTGGAAATCAAAACATTGGGAACAAGTGATTTGAGATGCCTATACAAATACAAATATAATTTCCAACCCCAAGAGCCAGGACGAAATGCGTGGGAATGCGCTGTCTGATTGCCCATTAGGAATACAATTTGCAACTCCTTTTTTTTTTTGTCTGTAGTGATCCTGAGTCGTGAGAAATTTTTCGAAGGAACACCTGCCCTTTTTTTTGTTTTTGGTTTTGGTTTCTTTAGGGGGATTTCTTAAGGCTCCGTTGAATACATTTCCTAAAATTTTTGAGGGCACCGAAAAATTGTTTCCCACACTCGTGGCGAGTTGGGATTCAGTTGCAGTTTTTAGTAGGGGTACGTTTCCTCTTCAACTTCCTACCTGCTGCTGGTGCCCTTAGGAGCGTCGTATTTCAGGTTCTCTCTGCACTGCTCCTGCTTATCTTTCACTCTCTCGGCTTGTGTGTGCGTTTTTCAATGAGGGTGTGGGTACGACACACTTGAACCGGGTCTGGGTCTGTGGTGCGTACCAATGTACGGGGTCTCTCTCTCTCTCCCTCCCTTCTGCGGCTGCGGCACAGGAAATGCATTTCGAGCCGGGCTATAAAAGCCGCTTGCCTTGCGTTTGGGAAATCATTCTGACATCGTCAGCGTTTCAAGACACACACAAAAACAAACAATTTATACAAAAATGTGCCAACAAGTCGTAGCCGTTGTAGCCAACACTAACAGCAACAACAACAACAAAATGAAGACCAGCTACAGTATCAAGCAGGTCTTGAAGACTCTGTTCAAGAAGCAACACAAGCCACAACAACAACATCAGCAACTGCCTCACCACTCCCTAGAATCTTTGGAATCGGTGGAAAATCTGCGCAACGCCCAAGTCGAGGAGGCCTACTATGCCGAAATCGATGAGAATGCCGCCAATGAGAAATTGGCTCAACTTGAAATTGAAGCTGAAGAGGACATCTATGTGCCCGTACGCTTTGCACGCACTGAGGCCGGCACCTTCTTTTGGACCACCAATCTGCAACCCTTGGCCAGCATTGAGCCTGCCTTTGGTTACTCCATGCAGTTTCAAGATCGTTGGGCTCAGGCTTAAGCCATGATCAGCGTCTAGCCTTATACTCAAGCTTTAAAAAAATATTGTGATAACAGCAGCGGCCTTATCTTACATGATAAATCTCAGCGATCCCAGCGCTTCCTTTAGTTCTTAAGATATTGTGATAGAAAATGAGAGCTTTACAAAAATACTATTTTAACAAAATACAAAACAAACAACAAAAACAAACAAAAAACAGTCTAAACATAATTGGTTTTGGGTTGGGTTGGGGGTTTCTATATTATTACCTTTTTTTTTTTGATGACTCTGCCTGCCTTGTTTATGTTTTCTTCTCTCATAAAAATTGTTTTGCCCGTCTACGTGTCTGATAAGAATAAATATTTTGTGATGCTTCGTGTGGTTGATAAAAAAAAAAAGTGGGAATTGTTTTCACTCAAGTATTTTGATTTCTTTATGACGCACTGAAACTCATTAGACAAAGTAACAAGCGCAAGATATGTACCATTTATGGTCTTCGAAGGGGACTTACCACAGTTCGATTAGTTTAATGGAAAAATGCTGGAAAATCCCAGAACACAAATTGATATAACACTTGGCAACAGTTTTTAGATTTTTTTTTGATATGAAGCATCTTCATTTTGGGACGGAAGATTTTTTTGGTAGGGGTAAAATTCAATTTCAAAATAACGCATAACGCTCACACGGACACTGCACTACAACCAAGCAATCGCCTGGCAAATCGTGGCATTTTAATTAAACTTTTATTTATTTACTTATAATTTAACAAAGTACTGAGATTCAGTAAGAAAGGACAATAAATTGTTTCTTCTATCTAACAAAGAAGATTCTGTAGATTCTGTTCTGTTTCGGAAGGATTTTGATCTGCCATGTTGCAATCGAAGCATATATATAATTCTGGCTCGTACCTCAATCAAGAGGAAAAAACATTTTTTTTTCTATTTTTGTACACTAAACTACAAAAAAAAAACTTGAAAAATCTAAATTATTTTTAAAAAAGGCCGCCAAATTTTTAAAAAAATTTGGAAAAATATGAATTGAAGTTCGGGCCAGGAATGAATACATCAATTCTGAGTTCTAACCTCATTTACCGTTTTCAAATTTTAATAACCTGGAGTCCCGGAATCATGTCCACCACCTCTACACCTTGTTTTTTGGACCTTAATTGGCAGGCCAATAGCTTTTTGAACAGCCCTCGAAATCTAAAATTGTTTTTTATACACTTGAAAAGTGTATATTAAATTTTCCAGAATTTTGTAACGCATAGAAATATTCATTTCCATGACCTTAAATTATATATATTCTTTTTCAGGACGACGAGCTGAGTTCATTTCTTTACGAAATCCGTCCGTTGATTTATTTGTTTTGTCCGTCTGTCTGTCTGTTTGTACGCGAATTAGTGCATCAGTTTAAAAGCTATCGAGCTGAAATTTTGCACAAGAGTCAAATTCTTTTTACTGCACGTAACTAATATGTACAAGGAATCGGATCGGATGACTATATCATATAGCTGCCATAGGGAACGATCGGTCTAAGAACAAGTTCTAGTTAGAAAACCTTTTGGTTTTCCATCGTAGCGTCATTAATTTTGGAATTATGTTAGTTTTATATGCTTCCAAATAATTCTGGAAAAAAATGTTTATCAAAATCGGATCACTAGAGCTATAGCTGCCATAGCAACGATCGGTCGAAAAATAAGTCGTTGTGAGAAAAAAAACATTTTTGATTTTCATCGTAGCGTCTCCAATCGTGAGTATATATTTGTTTTATATGTTTCCACACAATTCTGAAAAACCATTTATCAAAATCGGATTACTAGAGCATATAGTTGCCATATAAATGGTCGGTCAAAAAACCACTTCTAGCCTTGAGAAAAACTTTTTGTTTTTTATTTTGTTATATAGTTATTATTTTAATATTAATAACTCAAATCCAAAAATCAAACAAAAAAAGCTCTTATGATTTTCTCTCCAGAATTATTTAAAAAAACACTCATAAAACACTGTTGAAAGGTAGAAGACCCCCTTAAGAATATATATTTGTATACTCGATATATCAAATATCAATTCTGCGAATTTTGAAATTAGATATTTTACATTAAGAGTTCTTGTTTAAATTCCAACAACGCTACCATCCAGTTGATCACTGTCCTTTTTATCAAGTATTCTTTGAAGGCATGTAAAATACTTTGCAAATCAAAGTTAAAGTACTTTCCCTTATAATATCTTAACTCATAATTATGCATAATTTATCAACTGATTGGTTACAATATTAAACGCCTTTTGTTTGTATATACATATTTCTTTCTTTAACAGCTAACAATTGGACAAAATAATATACCCTTTGCATGGTTATAATAGGCAAAAACTTTCAAAGGCGATGATCTTTTGCCTTGGCATTCAATGATTCATTTAAGCATCTTGCTTATTATTGTGTATTCATTTGACTCATTGGCAGATTAGGGTGGGTGTTGTCATCTATCCAAACAGGCATTAATAACTTAGTGACCTACACCAAAAAAAAAAACAAACAATTAATGATGCAATATTTAGTCATAATTATACCCTGTACCCATAAAAATGGGAAAAAGGGTATCATAAAGTTCTGCAAATGTGTGTAACAGAAAGAATTACGTCCCTATAAAGAATATATATTCGTTCTCAGAGTCAACAGCGGAGTCGATTTAGGCATGTGAGTAGGTGTATACCATACGTAGATCAAGTTTGTTTCAAATTTGAATAATATCCTCCCACTCCCACAAACCCCAAAACACTGTCAGAGCCAGAGCCCTGTGACTTTAAATATAATAACCTAGTTCTAATATCTATCTATTAACTCGTTTATTCACACAAAATTTATCATGATAAATGCCCTTCAAAGTATGCTATGTTTATGAATAGAAATAATTATGGAACATTTTTCTTTAACATTTGCCTTAACACTAATATTATTTGTATAACTATAACTGCTCCGATAATATTAACTAATGCACAGTGTAAATTAAGTATGACGATTCCAGAACCGACTCGTTCAAATCGATAATTATGAGATTAAATAAAGTTTGCATACTTTTATGGGCATTTATCGTGGTAAATTTTTTTTCGTATAAACGTAGTATATTCTGAAAAGCATAATAGGCTCGGTTAAAAAACCCGTAAGTTTTGGAAGTAAACTGCTTTTAAGCCATCCAACAGGCAGCGGGGTGCCAGAGTCGCGTCTGCTGTAAAATGTGTTTTAAACTCAAGTACAACAAAATCTGAGAAATAGATTTAAAATGTCACGCTAATAAGGAAATTTTCAAAATTCTTTATATGACCTTAAAATTCCCAACTGGTTATGTAACTAAGGTTAATTTCTGATATATTGCTTTGCCTTATTGGTTTTTGGTTAAGTTAGGGCCTTAGGCTCTGTTCAGCCTTATTTTAATGCCGTTTCAGGGTCAAAGAAATTAGTTAAAAATATTTGATAGGCTCAAGAACATTTTGTACCGTTTCAACTAGGCAGTAAATTGGCTTTGGTTCTGTTTCTTATTTAGTTTAGGCAATTATACACCTAAACTACATATTTATGTATCTGACCCAACACATTTCAGATCACCCACATTATGTTAAAATATGTTTAAAGCAACTGAACTTAAACTCCACGGGAGCTGATCGTACCACACACACGCACACAATCGGAACGACAAATGAACCTGAGGTGCTTAGACAACAACAACAACAACAACAATAACGTCAACAACCCAGCTTGGAGCAACAGGTCTAATCACCGTTTAATGTGTTCACACACTTGTTGCTTACGGCGCCCTCACCTAGAGTTAGAGTTCGAGACCAAAAGAGCTGGCCCAACCATGTATGTATGTATGTGTGTTTGTGTGTATGTTGTTGTTGACCAATCAATGACCGCTAAACGCATGCTGGTCACGCACGCGAAGGCCGCTGTGTGGCTTGAGAATTGAGTACACACGCGCACACAGCCCACTCCCAGTCCCAGTCGCAGTCGCAGCTCCTGGACGGCTCACCAAGAGCTGGTATGTAAATGATCATGGCCCGATGACTATCTGGCTACCGCAATCATCATCAGCCTCAGCCATGGCATTCCACCCATTACGGGTTCTTTCTTCTACCAATTTCAATTCCAATTCTTTCGTGCAGACACAACCCTGGCTTTGCATACGAAATTAATTATGTGCTGTCAAAGGCAATTTAACAGAAACTTATATTGCTACTTAATTTACGTCACGGCGCTACCAGAATTTCAACATCCATTTGCATTTTGAGTGTAGGAGAAATGCGTTTGTGATTGATTGGGCGAAAGGAGCGGCGCGAAGAAGGCGGACGGGGGTTCTAGCCGAGGCGATTATCTTTTGCGGTGCGTCTTTTTATGCCCAATTTCAACGTCCGCCTTGATACACCTTGGCATGTGACTTGACTTGAGGTGTTGACGTTTACATGTTGCATTTTAATTGTGACTTTTTTTTTTTGGTTATTTTCTTTCTTTCTAGAAAAGACACATATAAATAAGTTGTACGACAAGCGGCTAGAGGCTCGTGCAAGGAATAACCGTGAAGTTATGCGCACGTTGTCCATATTTGGCAAGGGAAACAGAAATACAGGTGACGTTTGGTTGTGGCCTTAACCAAGGTAAATAGCCATATAAGTAGAAGTTGACCGATAGAACTAAAACTTGGCAAAGCCTCAAGGTAGAGCGAGAGCGAAGGCCAGTTTATGTTGAACATTGGGGTTTTCCTGGCAGGCGGCTTAGGATTGTATCGTTTGAATAGTTTTGCAATCTATATTTAAGCAAATCTTTAAGCCAAAAATAAACCCCAATGCGAGATTTACATATTAAGTACGAGCAAACATTTCCTATTGTTTTAGTTAGCTAAAAAAAAGGGTCCTCAGGATTTTCCAAAATTTTAAAATGATTTTTTAATTTATTTCGCCAATAGAGTTAGTCCTGATCAGCTGAATAATATGGTTTGACCTTAAAACTGCAATTTTCCGACCTTTGAAACACGTATTAGGCTTATTTAAAACATACAAAATAAATTATTCCCGACTTTGGGTTAGAATTTATCAAAATCCTTTCTTAGACTTTCACTACAAATGGCAGCTATTGACCAAGCTTTCATTTTCTAGCTTTTACCGTTTAGGCTGTGCGTTGATGATAAATATGAAATTTACTAAATTATTCAATGTTTATTATTCGCTAAATTCCCGAGCAGCATTTCGAGTTATCTTTGCCTTTTCATTTTAATTATAAATTGCATGTTTACGCATTTACTTATCCCACAATAACGTGGTGATTGCTATTGAGGTCCATTCGTGACGTACATGTATGCACATACATGCGTCGAATAAACCACAAAATACGCAGTTTTTTTTTTCCAACTGTGATTAACGCATTTATTTTCCCCAAACAGAATCAATGAGACTGATCCCAATAATAGATTGTTACAAAAAAATTGGAATTTGCCCAAAATATTTTACTGGGTCACACACGCATTTTTCTTCTTCAAAAAATGATTCCATTTTAAATTTCGCTATAAGTTCCGCGATTCAAAATGAGTTTCAAACAGATTTGGTCTTCTAATCGTACAGTTTTTGCTGATAGTGAAAATGGTGTAGCTATAAAATAGTGTGATATGACGGTCAATCATTTCTGAATTTTGTAAAAATATAGTTAAAATATTTTTATCACAATTTTTACCATTTTGTAGATAGATTGTTCGAAACTTCCAGACGATCACTCAAGATTTTAACCTTTAAATTTTTGCCATGCTCTAAAAAAAATACCTCATATCTTCCAAAATTTTGTAAATAGTTTGTTCGATCCTTTTATTACTAGAAAGTAATCAATATTATTCATCTATCTATCACCATACCTCGTTTCCCCATCAGATGAACTATAGTCGAGCTATAAGCAAATCAAATAATTAAGCTGGGCAGCACCAGCATTAACCGTGATGGGCAGCACTTTTTTTAGTAAGTGTGGTCCAAAACATAAATGTTATATACAAATTTTGTCGGCTAGAGACTATATTACAGTCGGGCTAGACCGAACTTCCCACTTGTTATACTCTGTACTAGAGATCCTGACCCAAGTCTATCCTGATCCCGATTTTTAAAAATTGAAAAATAATTTCGAATCCCGTCACGACAATCCTGGACTTTCTGATCCCGACTCCAAGTTTTAAATTCAGTCCTTCCCAAAATCCGTAGTTTTGGACCCGAAATGAAAATTTCGACAATTTTTGTAAAATTTGTGTCGTTTTCTTTTTTCGTTCGTGTGCCCGCGGCAATTTCAATTCTTTCAAAAATTTGAAAATTAAAAATAATTAAAATTTTCAAAACTTTCAAACATGTTCCAAATTCTATTTTCTAAAATTGTGAAAAGTATAACCTTGTCAAAATTTTGAAATAATTTTGGGAGCGAGAAAGTTATTTCGGAATACGTCACGATCGCGACCCAAGGTATCCTGATCCCGGATCCCAATTAAATTGAATCGACCGTCCCAAATCCGTAGCTTAGACACACCTACAAAATTTCGATATTTTTCAAAAATTTGCGTGCGAGAACAATTTCGAATACGTCACGTCAATATCCTGACCCAAGTCTATCCTGATCCCGACTCTAAATTCAATCCATCCCATCCCAAATCCGTAGTTTTGGACCCGCCTAGGAAATTTCGAATTCTTTTAAAAATTTGAAAATTTAAAAAAATTTCAAAATTTTAAAAACTTTCAAACATGTTCCAAAAGTTCTAAAATTCTTAAAATTCTGAAAAATTTATAACATTTGCAAAATTTTAAAATAATTTTGGGAGCGAGAAAGTTACTTCGAATACGTCACGATCCCGACCCAAGTCTATCCTGATCCCGAATCCAAATTTTAAATTGAATCCGTGCCGTCCCAAATCCGTAATTAAGACACGCCTAGACAATTTCGATATTTTTCAACAATTTGGGTGCGAGAACAGTAATTTCGAATACGTCACGTCAATATCCTGACCCAAGTCTATCCTGATCCCGACTACAAATTTTAAATTTCAATCCATCCCGTCCCAAATCCGTAGTTTTAGACACTCCTAGAAAATTTCGAAATTATTCAAAAATTTATATATTATATTTAAATTCTATTTTTTTTTTTTAAATATGGGCGCGAAAAAAATTTTCGAATACGTCACGTCAATATTCTGACCAAGTCAATCCAGATCCCAACTCCAAATTTTAATATTCAATCCATCCCGACCCAAATCCAATAATTTTGGACCCCCTAAAATTTTTTTAAATGTTTTAAAAATTTTTAAAAATTTGAAAAATTTTTTAAAAAAAATTTCAAAATTTTAAAAGTATAAATTAAAATTTTTAAAATTTTGAAAAATGTTCAAAATTGTAAAAAAAATTATGTTCAAAATATGTCATAAATTTATACAAGAAACAACATAATTCTACTAATTTCATTCCATCTTGAAAATGAACTCAGGCTAAGCTATACTCAGGCCTTTAAAATATAAATTGGAACCCGAAATATATCATTATCAAGAGTAAATACCGTTCCGATCCCGGACACATAATTTTAAATTCCCATGCCGATCCTGCAGTTTTGGAAGTGGAAGTCCTGTCCCCTTTTCTAATCTGTACCAAAGAAAAAAGGAAGTTGTAATGAGTTTGTATATACAAAATTATGCATAAAAATTGTATGATTCAGTTCATCGAAATTTTAATTCCCTAATAGTATCTGTCACTTCTTGGGAAGCCCAAGACATAACAAATAACATTTTAAATTCTGTAGAAAATATATCATTTCCGAATGATGGGCAAATTGTTTACGTAAATAAGGCATATCAAAACAATCAAAATTGTATTTTCAGTTCCATGATGACATCGCTAAAATCGTATGTTTAGATGCAGAAAATTCTTCATTAGATGTGATAAACAAGATAGTAAACTGAAGAGCAAAACATTCATGTCTGATACACGCCAATACATGCCAATTAGAGCTTGACATAAGTTAGTCACCCAGAACAGACCAGAACCAACTGTTTGGACCGAATGAAGAATTCTTTTTTTAACTTTGTTGTAGATAAGTTCTTATCAGCTTATTGCCATGCTGATAAAGTTCCGCTAGGTAGCTCCCATATATAAATAAATCAATGAAATTTGTGACAGTCAACGGCAATTGTAATCAATAGCTACCACAAAGCACACGTACTCCACAAAAAAAAAAGAAGAACGAAACTTCAATTAAAGAAAAAAAACCCAAAAATGGCCTATCAAATTGTAACACTTTGCTGCCTGCTGTTGGTCTCTGGTATTGTGGCCAATACCGTGTCCAATAACGAAACGGATTGTCCGCTTATTTGTGCCTCCATCTACAAACCAGTGTGTGCCACGGATGGCCACATTTTCAAAGAATTTGCCAGTTCCTGCAATCTGAAGTCCTACAATTGTCGCCGCGAACGCAATACCCTTCAGCGTAAGTTTAAATATTTCCAATTCAAACAAAACATTGAAGTCATACGTTATCTAATTTTCCATAGCCTATGCCGAAGCTGATACCGCCTGGTGCAGCTCCGAGTTGGTGGATAATCTTCATGAAACAATGGGCAGCTTTCCAATGGAAGTGGCCGATTGCTTTAAGCCCTGTCCAATGATCTATTTGCCGGTGTGTGTGACCAATGGCAAATATCGTGCCGTAATGAGCAATGTCTGCTCCATGGAAACCTTTAATTGTGCCCTGAAAGCAACTGGCGCCCAACCCGCTCAGCAAGTTCGCATTCTACGCGAGGGTCAATGTTAGAGCAAATCTACTTGAACGGAACAATACAGGATGAACTTTACCTTTGTGTACAATAATTGTTTTTTATTTACAAATAAATTTATTATTTTAATAATGTTTAAAGCAAACAAATAATTTGATCTACCTTCTGCTTATTAAAGTGTATTAAACCTACATCGCGGCGTGGGTTCTAACCTAATCTAACAGAGGGTGATAATATTAATTTATGGGTCAAATTTTGATTTTTATTGATTTTTAAATTGTGGCGCGCTTTTAATTGTTTTTGGAGAGTTAGGTAGCTGATCCAAAAGCCTAACAGCATACACAAAGAATTTTTTAGCACATTTTTTTAAGGGACTCTTCTCGTTTTGTAGGTTTGACAACATACTTTTAGACATTTTTTTTTATGGATTACCAAGCTGGCGGTCATTCTAATAGATAAACACCTTTTTTAAGGTGCTGAGGGTATCTGTTGCAATCCTGAGCGACAAAATAATTCTGAAACAACTAAAACCTGGATTTCCGGCATTATTTAATATATTTAACAATATATGTAGGTTATTCCACGAAAAAATTTACCACTCTGATTTTCTTTTCGGGTAAAATATGATTAAATCGCGGTCAACGATTTTTCAGAAAATGTAATTAAACAATTTGCAACGGAAAGCTATTGGTAATAAAAATTATAAAGAAACATTTTTTAAATTATTAAGAGAAATCTTTAAAATTGCATCTGATCCCAAACTTTTAAATTACTTACACTTCGGGCCGATTTCTCATCTTCTACATAGCTGCTATGTGTCCGATAAAACGAAATTTTACTCTGCTATTTGTTAGTTTATGTGACATATATTGCTATGTAGGAGATGAGAAATCGGCCCTTAAAAAATATTTATTTATTTATTTTTAACAACCAAATTTATCAAATTTTCCATTTAGCCAGTATTCCTTCATTTTTGCAGAATAATAGAATTGGACTACTCGTAGAAACAGGAAGTTCAAAATATTTATATATTTCTAAAACGTCTGCGGGGATAGGCAAGCTTCATATATTACATTATTTTCAAGTTTTTCAAGTAAAGAAATTATACAAAAATTCGAAAAGTTCATTGAAAAACATTTTTTCAGTCGCAGGACAGCGTTTGATGAAGCAGGTTTAGCGCTGCTTTGCATCGAATTATTTTCGATGTACCTTGAGCGAGAAATTTCTGTACATTTTATTGGCAAACTAATGTCCTTCTTAGGTGCTGGTTGCGATTTGCGATATTAAACGTTAACACGAAACGAAAAAGACAAAATTTTTCGTTAAATATTATTAGTGATGCATTTCTTGCAATCCCAAAATTAAAAAAAAAAAATATCCATGTTTAAATAGTTTCAGGTTAAGAAAAAGTTTCCTCTTCTTTTGCGCAGTGTAAAGCTCACCAATACACTCTCACACGCTCTTGTTGACAAACACTGCACTTTACGCACCGAAGGGCATTGCTTTTATAGTAGTTAAACTCTCTTTTTTCCTTAGCTTTAAAATTCATCTCCTTGAATGGTGGATTTAAAAATAATCCCACAAAGTTAGCAGTTAAGTTAAGGAATCGTTTTTTTTATGACTGCATAGTTCTAAAATTTAATTCTTTTATCAATTCTGAGTCAAAAAGATCAGTTGATCAAATTGCATAACTTTTTTGGACCTTAGGGATGTTCATCTGAGCTCAAATTTTAAAGCATTCCTAAAATTGTTTAGGGAGTCTTAAGTAAAGCGAAATCAAAGTTTGGTATGGATTCAGCTAATTCCGTTACTCAAAGGTAAAACAAAGATGTGCAAATGTATGTTACAGGCAGAAGAAGCATTTCCGACCCCATAAAGTATTTTGGAGATTCCATGAAAAATTTACCATTTGGATTTTTTTTGGGTTGAAATAATTTTAAATACTAGACGAAATTTTGAGAAAAAAAAAAGAAAAAAAGATACCTTTTCGCTGCAATTAATTTTTGTGTTCAAATTTTCGCGATTTGGTTGACGAAAAAATTGGCATAATTTTAAAGTGTTAGTAACTGAGAAGTTTGGGATTGAATGCAATTTTATTTTTTCCATATTTTTTTGCCAATGGTTTCTGTAGCAAGCAATTATAAATAATTTATTTTTTTAATCTTTAATTTTTTAAAAATTGTTTGACAGTTTAAATTTAAATTAACAAAGATTGCAAACAAAATTATTTCAACCCAAAAAAAAATCCGACTGGTAAATTTTTCATGGAATCACCCATATATATTCTTGATCAGGATCAATAGCCGAGTTGAATTAGACCTGTCCGTACGTCCGCAATATAAAAAGACCTCATATTTCCCATAATTTTGGAGTTGGCGTGTTCTGACCTTTTAGACAATTCTTCTACTCATAATTATTTATCGATCCACAAAATATATCATTTCCCGATCAGATAAACGATGGACATATCTCCCACAATTTTGAAGATATATATATTAAGTCATCGAACTATAGTAGAGTTATAAGCAACAAAATAATTACGCTGGACTTTTTGGGATTTAATAATAGATAATCCTAAATAATACTTTCCCGGAGTAACAGGTATATCGAAGTCGGGCAGGGCCGACTTTAACTTATGCTCTCCTTTTTGTCTAGTGAAAGATTTCTAACTTCATGTTGGACTGCATAATAAATGTTAAATTCCAACGCTTCCTTATTATCTTGCTTTAATTGTTTCTACAATTTGTTAAAATATTTTTTAGCAATTACTACGTTTATGCACAAATAAAAAATCGTGATTTTTGCTCTTCCAATTATGCTATGTTTTTATTAAGGAAATATTTATTATTTATTTTAGTATACCCTTAACTGGTCTAACAATCTGAGTGATTGCACAATGTGAATTATGTATGATGCTGCCATAACTGACTATAAATTATCTAGTTTAAATAAATAAAGTTTAAAACAAATAAAGTTTGTCTACTTTGAGGGGCAATAAGCATGATTATTTTAATATTATAAACGTAGTAAATGTTTCAATGTATATATCAAGTTTAGGACTTCTTAAGCACCTTCAGGGCCTTTTCGTGCTTATAGGGCTATCGAGCTTGTAGCTTGGGCACGAATCCAGCACGAATGCAATTTTGAGGCACGAAGCACAGTGCTTTCAGCAAGCGGCGTAAACTTCTCATACTTCCAGTTTATTATCCAATTTTTTTTCCACTTTGGCAGGTACAGAGCATATCACAGTCGGGGCTTGACTGACTTTTTTACCTGTTTATCGAATTATATCAAAAGTATTATCAAAAACTGTTTCTTTGGCCACAAGTAGAGTAAACAATTGTTGTCAAAATAAAGCAAAGACGCGTTCTCAGATAAGTGTAAAACCCTTTCTGGGCAGCTTATTTAAGGGTTAAATGATTCACTCTCAATTTCGTTTTCATCTCTTGATGTCCGTTCACCTTAAGCATCCTTTGACTTCCGTTCCACCAGAGAAGTATCAGTTTACAGTGCCATGAGGCGCATCCTCTCAGTTCTTCGTTCCCAAATAAAGAATTCTAAATTGTTTATGTTTTTTGTTTTGTTTTAATATTTTATATGCAAATTAATATCACATTAACAAAGTAAAAATATTGCGCATGAAAAAAAATAAATAATTGTGTGTGAACAATAAAATAATAAAAATCATAAGTAATAATTGTGTGTTTGTTGAGGTTTAATTCCCCAAAATTGAGATCTGAGTGAGCATAGAAAGGCCATTGGCCTTTCGTTGGGGCTAGCACAGGGTGCCGGGCAATTGGCTAAAGCTTTGACATAGCCAGGCATGTAGTAAATCATCGTCCACTCGTTCCTGTGTGTTGGTCCAAAAGAAGGTGCCGTTATCGGTGCTGATGTACTGTAAAGGCAACTGCAGGTCCCACATTGTGGCGGGCACCTGTGCGGTTGAGTTATTGCTGCTGTTGTTGTTGTTATTGTTTTGATGATGTGTGTGCTGACAGTTGCGTCCATGCTGGCAAGCCCCACAGCTTTGTGGGCTAGCCTTCTCCACATAGACACTGCTGATCAGGGTGGGCGTATTGGGTGGTGGTGTCAATTCTATTATCTCCTCCACTGACTTATCCACTGACTCCTCCAGCGTGGATTTGCTATCATCCGAGAGCAACTCCAGTTGCGTTTGTGTATTATTGAGATCCACATTGTTGGGATGCACCAGATTGAGTTGAGCGGGTCGTCCTTTGCCACCCACTGTGAGGAGGCGTCTTAGTGGCTGCCAAACCTTACGCATGCGTCGACCTGGCTTGTTGTTGCTGGGTGAAGTTAGGACTGTTGTTGTGCTGCTGCTGCTGGTGTTGCTGCTGCTGTTGTTGTTGTTGTGACTGGCTGTCAAGTTTTTCGTATCCAGATACATGGCTAGAGCTTGGGTGCTTGGAGCTTTAGTGTTGTCTTCTTTTCTTTTTTTTTGTGTTATGCAGCGAGTGTTGCGTGTGCGCACCTCGCGAGAGTTGGTCGTTTACTGATGCTGCTGCGCCCGTTGGCGCTCATATTTATATATGAGGCGCTGTCGCTGCGCTGCCAATGGCCAGTCAAGAGTGAAATCGTATGCCGGCTGATCTCACGAGCAAGCACCGTACGAAATTTGAGTGCACCACTCACACACACACACACAAGAACCAATACCAATAAGTTGAGGGCGAGGGTGAGTGTGAGGTAGAGGTACTCTGGCATTGCCTTTGCTGCCTTTTTATGTGCGCGTATTTCCCAAATAAATTCCAACAGGAATCCACAAGCTACTCTTCTTCAGTGTGTGTACTTTTCCCATGCACGTACAATCGACAAGGGCCGCTTGATGAGTTTAGTTTTTGGGCTGCAGGTAGATGAAGACAACGACGGCTATGTTGAGGCACTGGCACAGTGGTTCAAAATGCAGCAGGAAGTATTGAAAGGAGTGAATGATTCCTCTGAAATCTTTCATACAATTGATGAATGATGATGAAAGTTGAATCATCATATGGCTTATTAAAGCAGCGCAACCAGAGCCGAAATCGCATTGACTAAGCTTTTACTGTCGGTATACCAACGTCGCTGCTGCTGAGCAATTTCATATACACAGAAGATAGCGACGCGCTGAACACATTTTTAAAGCAGTGATGTATAAAATGCATTTTACAGATATTGTACCTTTTCCCAAACCGATACAATAGAAACACCAATATGTAACCGCACCCTGTAAAAACTAAGAGAAAAACCAGAAAATGTTTCCAGAAACAAATTTTTCTTTATCCTTTGCCGAAAACATAAATCGGCTTACTGTTATCTAAACTAGAGGAGCGCACGATTTACGAAATAAAAATCTCTAAGCGCACGATTCACTCACAAAATTTGTTAAGCCTTTTGCGTAACGCACGATTCATGCACGATTAAAGGAGAGGTCACGAATGAACCTTCCCCGAATTTTTGCTTGTAGAGACCTTAATTCTATCATGGGTGTCATGGCCACACTGCGCCTTTTACACCTCTAGTCTAAACGTTAAGCGTTAAGTGTAGTCATTAAAAAATACCTTCGTCTTTTCTGAGATTTTGCAAATTTACATTTATAAAGTACTGTTATGTTGGGTACTGTTATGTTGGCCAATCCAATTTATCCAATTTGACTTTTTCTAGGTCTCAGGGATGGATCTAAGTCATATAGCTTTGTTTCAGGGCAAAATATACTACTAATCCCGTAGAAATCTAACCAAAATCGATTTTGAATTAAGCAGTACGCTTCCTTCTTTTTAAATACTCATATAAGGTGGCTAATGAAAGCTGCTACCAAAAGAAAATGTATTAACTTTTTTAAAATTTAAGTAAACTGCTTAAGTTTTGTTTTATTTTGTAGATTAATCTTTAAATTTAACAAAAATTTATAACTGAGACATTGAAATCAAAATGTTTATTCTCCGCCCCTTTCACATACCGGAATACCCAGTTTAAATGGAAAAAAAGGAAAAGGGGGGGGTTAAAAAAAAAAAACACAAAAAAAAGGAAAAAAAAAAAAAAAAAAAAAACAAAAAAAAAAAAAAAACAAAAAAAAAAAAAAAAAAAAACAAAAAAAAAAAAAATTAACAAAAAAAAAAACAAAAAAAAAAAAAAAAAAAAAATATAAAAACCAAAAAAAAAAAAAAACAAAAAACAAAAAAAAAGGAAAAAAAAAAGAAATAGAGGGGAAAAAAAAAAAAAAAAAAAAAAAAAAAAAAAAGAAAAAAAAAAAAAAAAAAAAAAAAAAAAAAAAAAATAGAAAAAAAAAAAAAAAAAAAAAAAAAAAAAAAGTGAAAAACAAAAAAAAAAGGGAGAGGAAAAAATCAAAAAAAACAAATATTTTCAATTTTAAAAAGAAAAAAAAAAATTTTAAAAAAAAAAATAAAAATTAAAAAAATTTTTTTTTTATTAAAAAAAAATTAAAATCATAAAAACTTTATTTTAATTTTTTTTTTATTTTAAACTATTTCGTAAAAAGTTAATGTTTTTCTTCTTTTTTTTTTCACCTTTTAAAAAATATAAAAAAACCAAAAAATGGATCTGATTTTCCATATAAGTCATCAAACTTCACCATGATCGTCTCTTTTGAGTTTTTTTTAAATGCAGGTACCTAATGACCCCACGGTTTAATATTTTAACAATTTTTCAGAAGTTGCAAACAAACAAAGGAATAAGCAAAAAACGATGGCAAGCGATTTCCACATGTAAAGTATAAAAAATATTCAATTAAAATAAATCAATTTTTTTTTTTTTTTTTTTTATTTTTTTTTTTTATATATTTTTCATAAAAAAAAAAAAATAATTTTTTTTTTTTTGTGGGGAAGTTAAAAAAAAAAAGAAAAAAAAATAGAATATAATTATTTTTTTTTTTTGTTTTTAAAAAAATTTTTTTTTTGCAAAACCTAACTCAGGAAATGAACTTTTATTTAAACAACAACTACTTGATTATTTTCTCTGAGTGTAGGCTTACATGGCCCTTTTCTAAATATTAATGAATATAGGGCGCTTCGCCATCTAGAAAGAAAGAAAATACATCCCTAATTCGTGTTGCAACATCAAATTTCGTGCGTGCCTGTACGTGTCAGTTTTAATGCCCTTAACACGATACAATTCGGCACAACTTAGATCGGACTTTACAGAGAAAAAATTCAAAATATATACAATAAGACAGGATTTACACGAAGAAGCAAACTTCATGATGTTTTTGAAAAAGCTCTTGCTTGTACGAAAGAGGCGAAGAGGGCAAGCCATACCACCACACCTCTTTCCTACAATCAAAAGCATTTTGAGAAACTTCATGAAGAAGTAAGACGGGATTTCCATGATGAAGCAATTTCATGAAGTCTTCTTAGTAGGCGAGATATTTAAATGTATTTCAATATTATTCGCTTAAAAGGTTCGAAAGACTTCCCCTAAATTTGAAGCCTACTAAGAAAACTTCATGATGTTTGTTTCATGGTGTAAATTCAGACTATGCCATTCGTGCTAGAGTCGTGACTTAATAGGGGCCCTTACTGGACACTGCCTAATAGGAAGACTCTCCGAAAGGCTCGACATTAGACACGACTTCTGCAGAAGCTCCAACTCAGTAGATGAGGAGGGGAGTGTACATCATCTCTTCTAAAATTTCCCAGCGCTCAGCAAAAGGCGACTCACAGTTTTGGATCGTTCTTTCTTACAAGATCTCTCAGACAGCTCCGTAATAAATGTTGCTTCACTGCTAATATTCGTGCTACTTTCAAAATTGGTTTAAAAGTATAAAACTGGGATTTATTCCCAATTCGACCTAACCTAACCTAAAAGTTGTATGAATTTCTTCTGATCTCCAAACTATATAGAGGTACAAAATTTAAAGTGTGTCCTTTAAATCGCATATTGTATATTAATTACTTCTACTGACCCTCCGGCTGTACCCCCAAAAATGAAGTGGGAGGCTGGCGAAAAACAGGGTAACATAGGCCACAGATAAATTTTTCCCTGCGGCGCCTTTTTACTCTATTTACCACGGCAGAGGGTTCAAACTTCTTCGCACTCTAAAGCCAGCCGATGGCCTTTAATATTTCATAATGAAGATTATTTTCTACTGAATTTTAGTAGCTTAAATCAAACATTAACTCAATCATACAATTTAAGCGGAAGTGGAATCAAGAATCAGGCTAATCACCACCAAGCTGCAGTTCTTCCTTTATTTCGTCCCACTGTGCGCATTGCCTGTTCGTCATTTATGCACGACTGACTTTGTTTTCACATTCACACGGTACCCGGAGACGGAGCCCAGTAGTACAACATAGTTGTCCAGCCGGCTGGTTTGGGCCATAACAATAACAGTGACGTAGTCACTTTAGTTCCCAAGGGGCAGCAACAGCACCTGTTCCCCATTTCGTCTCTATAGCTAAGACGCTGTGCATTTCCGTCCTGGCGCAGGCGTCGCTGTTGTCGTCGCCGTTGCGAGTGTGGGAAAGGGCTTATAAGAATTTCACTTGGTTTTTTGGGTTTTTGGGCACTATTATTGTTGTTGTTGTTGTCGTTGCCGTTTCCTTTCTTGTGATTTTTTTGAGCAGCTGTTATTGCTACTTGTTCGCCTGTTTGTTGTCATTTATAATCAAGACTCTCAGCTCCGGCGCTGATAAGTTCATTTTAAAAAGGGTCTGGGGATTATGACAAGTTGTGGTTCACACGCTCGAGAGAGAGAGATCTAATGAGGCCATGACCTGATTCAGTGTGCAGTCCTTGCACGTTCCCACACAAACGGCTTGGCAACTAGTCGGAACAGTTTGGCCAGGCCAAAAGCAACAAACTCGTGCCAATCGCGTGTGCACCGCACGCTTGCCATGCCGAGGCTGAAGATGGAGCTGGCGAGTTGCTGTTGCCTCCATCTCCAGCTATTAATCTTGAACTCTCCGCAGCACGTCGTTGTCTTCGCAGTCGCTGTTGCCCCGCACATTTGCCCCCAATCAGCGCCTAGCTTTGAACTGCACGTTTGCTAAATTGAAAGCGACTGTCTTGGCTATGACTTCGTCTTGGACTCTATGATTGCGATTGCGACTTTGTCTGTCTGACTGAGCCAAGCATGCGCCTGGGCTCGCGCCTTATAGGTAGACGGTTGGACCGAGAGACAGACCATTGAGAGTTAGTGTCTTAGCTCATTTGTTATACACTACACAGTTTTTGGCAACGGGGCGTATGCATAATTTGAAAGATATAAGCAACTGAATCTGTGTTATTATATGATCAGTTAATTGTATAAAAATATTACTTAAAATTATTACTTAATAAACTGACAAAAGACCTCACATCACCTAAATGCGACAACTCATACAAACAAATTTGTATGAAGGGTCCTCCTGGTAGCTGCACAATTTCGTTGCCTACTTTTAGGCAAACATTTGGTTTGAATGGTACAAATAACTAATTTACTTCAACAAGTTGCTTTATTGTTCCTACTTTACAGAACTTGGCTTAAAGATTGCGCATTTAAGTATCTGGATACAGAGATTAGAAAAATGTATCTTTACAACTGAAATATAGACGCTCTATTTACATTTTTTATAACTTTTGATATTTAATAATTAAGAAAAAGTTGCAAGAAAAAACCTTAAAAGGGGATCTGAATATATAAACTTGGAGCTATGAGAGAAAGATTGGTATTTATTAAAAACTAATTTCGGAACTAGTCCTAAAAGTACCCATTTAGTTTGTATTAGCTCGAGTGATAAGGTCATCAATCAACTTAACATTTGCTGAGAAGATTTGGGCTGACATATTCAGATAAACATAAAATCTTATATTTTATGCAATCTAGACTAGATTTCAAATTCAAAGATTTAATAATTTTAGAGATCTTTTTTTTAACCACTTTCCAACCATTCCTAAAGCTGCATATCAAATTTCAAGTTCATTGTATTCAAATTTTCAACCTGTTCACTGAATTCGAAATTTCATGGCTTAAATATTTTTTCTTAGATATGGATCTGCACCAATTTCGAACCGATTTCAACAAAAATAATATATATCTGCATATTTCTAAACTACACACCAAAATATTGAGAGAAGCTCTGCTTGGCCCTTTGGGTCTGTAATAGCCAGATTTTACACACCAAATTCATGTCTCCAATGATTTCTGATATAAAGCTCTGAACCACTTTTGTTCCATTCCAATTTAGTTCAGAACCAGTCTTAAAACTCTTACTCCACATTTATTACACTAAATTGCAAGTTCGTGGCTTAAATCATTTTTAAGATATGACTACAAACCATTTTTGAAATTCCGAACCAGTTTTGAACCAAAAAATAACTAGCTTCGTATTAACAACTCAAACACGCATTTTACGAAGCTTAAATTCTTTCTGATACACTCAAGGATTAAGGTAAGAGTTAGCCAAAATGTTAGGTTATTTTAAGTCTTAAAATTGAGGTACACATTACCTAAACTTTAAGGTATGATTGAGGTATCAAATATATACATTTTTAAGTATTTGGTATTTGCTTGGATTAAGGTAAGACTTATACAAAAGTTTAGTTAATTTTAAGTCCTAAGATCGAGGTAAAAATTATCTACATTTTGGGGCATGTTATGTTCTTAGACTTTTTGCCTAAATTTGTATGTTATAGTCCATTCATTCAATTTAATTTTATTCCATATTTTCATTTCAGGCACACAATTTTCTGAAATTAAGGTACAACAATTTTGAGTATATGTATATGGATCTGTGCCACGTTTGAACCGGCTTAATCTGGTTTGGAAACTGTCTTGAAACAGTCAAATGATAAACTCCAGATTACCATACAACAAAAAACTGTTCAAGTTCATTGTTTAAATTAATATGGTTGTGAGCCCACGCTTGAACTGGCTCAATTTGTTTCGGAACTTTTCTGAGACCGTGAAAATATACAAATTTTTCCCTTATTACTAGCATACACACCAAATTTCAAGTTAAAAGCTTCAAAATATTTAAAGTTATGGCTCTGAACCATGGTTGCCACTTGAAAAAATTAAAATGCTTCAAAAAAATTTAAAAAGGCTTCATTAAAGAAAAAAAAGATCCAAAAAAGGCTCCAATGCTTATAAAAAAATGCCAAACTACATTATGTCAAAAAAGTACAGGGAATTATTGTAAGTGCCAGTGGTTTCACATATTTGGCCATAGCTTCCGTAATCCTACACCGATTTGAAAATGTAATAAACGAAATCACTGCCAATAAATAGGCCTACAAATAAGTCAAAGACACTTTATATATTTTACGGTAATCATTTTTTGGGTATATTAGCTCGAAACTTCGATTTTTTTTTTCAATTTTTTAAACAAAATTTTGACATAAAATTCGAAAAAAAAAAAATTAAAGTGGATTTTCTTCGTTGATCGTAGTAATACATCAATCGAGCGTCACACAAGCTATGGAGTGTTAAAATCTGTGGATAAATGGCCGATATATACCCATCTGAGCAAGACACTTTCTGGCAGGCTTCCATACAAAACTCTGCAACAGTTCTTTGTGAAGCTATGGCGAAATATGTAAAACCACTGACAAAAAATGGCCTACATGAAAAATAGAAAATTTTAAAATAAATAATTTTTACCACAGAAAAACCTGAAAAAGTTGTTTTTTTATTGAGAGTCCGTGTTTCCAGTAGCCTTTTTGACTTTGAAGCTGATCTAATAAAAGTAAAAAGAGTTGCATACATCGATATTCTGCCCATTTTCCGACTTTCGGGGTAGATTTGAAAATGATTCTGAATGCGATAAAAAAAACAACAACATTTTTTATCCTTTTAACTTCAATTTTCCGGATTTTCAAAATTTTAAAATCCCGATGGTAAAATTTTGATATGTAGAGCTTTAAAAAAAAAGAGTTTCATACATCAGTTTTCTGCCCATTTTCCGACTTACGTGAAATATTTTCAAAAATTTAAGATTAATGTATGAATATGAGTTGGAATATGAGTTTCAAGCAAATCGAGCAAAATTTGAAAATCAACCCAACATTTCAACGTTCGATTTAAAAAAAAAAAAGTGAATATAATATTTATGAAATTTCCATATAGAGATTTAAAAAAAATGTTGAGTCCAATCAATTTTTTGCAAAACCCTTGCAGGGGTATATTAAATTTCCGATGTTTGAGAAGCATTTCCGACCACATAAGTTTATTTCTTGATCAGCTGACGGCTGGTTCATTTCCGTGTCCGTCCGTGTCGTCGTCTGTTCGTCTGTTTCTATGCTATCTCCTCCCTCAGTTTTAAAGCTATCTTGTCCAAACTTTGCAAAAAGTCTTTAAATACAAATACGCTGCACATTTGTCGGAATCGGCCGGATCGATGACTATATCCTATAGCTGCCATAGGAACGATCGGTCAAAAACTAGTTCTAATGAGAAAAACTTTTTGTTTCCATCTAGCGGCACCAATCGTGGTATCTATAAGTTTTATATGCTTACACAAAATTCTGAAAAAATTGATAAAAATCGGATACTATAGCATATAGCTGCCATATAAACGGTCGGTCCTAAAACAAGTTCTAGTGAGAAAACCTTTTTTTTTCCATCGTAGCATCACCAATCGTATATATAGTTTCACCTAATTCGTGAAAAATTTATCGAAATCGGATGACTATAGCTATAGCTGCCATAGGAACGATCGGTCTAAAAACTAGTTCTAATGAGAAAAACTTTTTGTTATCATGGTAGCGCCTTTCAAAAACTCAAGGTATTTAAAACATCGGCGTAGCCGTTGTTAGCCTTCTATTTTTTCAAAATAAAAATTGTTTTATGTAGAGCTTTGCAAATTAGTTTGGAGCTAATCGGAAGAAAAACTTTTGAGTTTTATACAACACTTTTTCCGGCCATTTTCCGGTTATAGGGGTTTGTTTTTCCAAAATTTCAAAGTCCCATTTGGATATGTGTAGCTATGAAAATGAGTTTTCGAGCTATTCGCTCTGAAAGTAAACTTTCTAACCATTCAACCCATTTTTCACCCAGGGCAGTGTAGGGGGTTAATTTTGCAGAAAATTGGTATGCAGTCATTG
Organism: Lordiphosa mommai; assembly: GCA_018904225.1. Classification (NCBI taxonomy): domain Eukaryota; kingdom Metazoa; phylum Arthropoda; class Insecta; order Diptera; family Drosophilidae; genus Lordiphosa; species Lordiphosa mommai. The sequence goes on along the minus strand of JAEIFT010000312.1, from coordinate 119,293 downwards.
TTGAATAATAATTTCAATTTTTTGAAAATAAGTTTGAAACTGATCGGATGATAAACAAAAAAAAGTTTCTTTCAACAGTTTTCTGTGAATTTTCCAATTTTCCAAAAGCTGATATGTTAGTTTTAACTTCTCAAAGAGCATTTGCACTTCGATTTTGATTTGATCTAACTTGTTTTCAGTTTTTTTTACCCATCAGTAACTGTTTGGCTTTTTAGCTTTTGGTTCACACGACGACGACTACGACAACGGCGACTATGAAGCGATGGCGATGGCAACAAGTTTTGTGCAAAGTTAGCGCAGAGCTTAAAAAATATATATGACAAGCAATTAGTGTGCATTGAGGTTAGTCGAAAATGGCTTGTGGTTTGACTCTTGTGATTGTTGCTGGTGATGTTGATGGTGTTGACGGTGTTAGATTTTGCATACGCCACACATTATTCATACGCCACGTGTGACAACAATAGTTGAAAGTTGAGGCGTCTTGAAAGCTGAAGCAATGCCCTGAGAGATGCTGCCAGTTGGTTCGCCATCGTCAGCACATCATCATAAAGGCCAAAGCTAAAAACCACAAAGACGGCTAACGGAAGTCATGGACAAAAGACAAACAAACAGAGATTCTGCAGCATCATGGGAACTGCCAAGTCAGGCAAAAAAAAAAAAAAAAACCCTCCATGAGCCAGAATGAGATACAAAATCAGAGGCGTCCAAGCACAAGTGTCATATTGCTGTGATGGTGATAAATACACACAGGCAACATTTTATACACACTGTGGACTGCCCAGTAGCCCTGAGATCAGCGAAAAAAAAAATATCTTAGAACGACAACCGGATGTTGAAGTTTATGGCGACACCAGAAACAACATTCAGCGAAATGCTATGCAAAAAAAAAAAAAAAAAACATTTGTTTTTTTTTTTTTGGAACCCCCACAAAACTGTTACACTTTAATCGATACGCTTCAACGAAAAGTCAAGCAAAAGCCATTCTAGTTGTAGTTGTTGTCGCAGTCATCATCATCAGCCAAGCATGCGACATAATTGCGCGAGTTAAAGGCCCCCCCTCCAAACAACCAGCAGCAGCAACAACAACAGCAACAACAACATTTCAGCAATCCATCGGATCGCATCACAATCCAGCCATCCGTCCAACGTGTGGGAAACACACGACAAATCTGTTTCCCACGGTCTCGTAAAGTAGGCACAACACAACTAACACACTCACAGCTTTGGATCCCTCATCTCTCTCTCTCTCACTTGGTCACCCCATCTCTCTCTCTCACGAGACTCGAATGCGATCGACGAACGAATGGGAGCCGCCGGTTCCAAGCAGCAGCGCAACTGTCATCATTGACAATAAGTATGACATGGACAAAGGCAACGGGCGGCGACGGCAGCGGCAGCCAAAGAGACCCAGACCCGACCAAGACCGAGAGACACGCGCAGACCCAATCCAATCCCAAAGCCGACTTTGGGCTCCCTCTGACTGCAATCAATTGAAGACGACGCACGCCAGAGCACACTCTCTCGCTCACTTTGGGCGCACAAGTATTTCAAAAAAACAAAAAAACGAGCGCACTGTGGGCGAAAAAAAAAAAAAAAAAAAAAAAAAATATAAATACAAATAAAATCATAACTTCAAATCTAGGTGCTTTTTGAGAAAAATGTATGACGGATATGATTTTAAACGCATCCTAAAAATAAGCTATATTATTTTTAAAACATGAAGATGAGAAAACGGTTCATAATATATATTTTTTTCTAGATTTTGATCGCTGACAGAATGTAGCTTTTAATAATGACAACTTAATTGCCGCAATAGATCAGTTTATTCTACAGATTTTGATATTTTTTTTAAATATTGAAAATATGGATAACTCAGATCGACAGCATTAAACTAAAGATAAACACAAAAATCGGCCTGAAAAAAATATAACCGGCGATTGCTTGGAGTGTGAGCGTTATGCGTTACGCGTTATTTTGTAATTGAATGTACCCCTACCAAAAAATCTTCCGTACCGAAATTAAAGATGTTTCACGTCAAAAATGGATTTTTCTTTAATTTTGACAGTAATGCTAATTTAATTTTCTTTTTGGTAAAAAAGACATAATTGTAATTTAATTAAGTGCAAAGTTATTATAAAAATTGAGTAAACTAATGTATAATTAACTATTTATGCCCCAACTTGCCCCATTTTTTTATAAATCTGGATTAATGTATAGTCAAGTTCAAGATCGGTTATTTGGCAGCTACATGAAATTGTTATCCAAACCAAACCAGATTTTGTAAGTCGTTTAAGGAGCTAAAAATGTGACCAAAAACCGAATTAAAGATTGAAAAACAACAAAGTTGGTATAATTTGGCATGATCCCTTATATGGCAGCTACATAAAATAATGGTCGAATTTCGAGCAAGCGAATCTTGGAATTGGTCGCCAAAAATAAACGAATAAACTAAATTTGTGGCAAATTTACAAATAAGACAAGTCAACACTCTATACCCAGAGGGGAGATAAATCCATTCTTTAAAAAATTGATTTGATCCCAACCTTCGAATTAAAGTTTTAAGAAAGAAAGAATGACTTGCAACAATCCCAGAATTCTTGTATTAATCCCATAAGGCTCATTTCAAATTCTAATCCTACTTAAAAATAAAAATTGATAAGTTCTTACTCAAGTCATTCCTTGCGTACTTGATGGAATTACTTCTGGCATAGTTTAGGATTGATTTTGGTCTGGTTATCTCGAATTTTTCTCTGTGTACTTAAAGTTACAAATTGAACTAAATTTTTACAAAAAAAGCACAAAAGTTTGACTTAAAATATTTACGAAAAAATTAAAAGTATTTTTGTTTCGCTCTTGCTTTGAAATTTGAAGCAAGAATGTGAATTTGAATAGAATGTGAAGGTTGTTTCATATAAGAGGGGAAATTGGTTTCCCCCCGTTTAAGTACATAAAATCTTTAATCAGTAAACACTATTCGTATATGCCTTTATTTCATGATTAATTAGGTCGTCTTCAGATTCGTGAGAAAAAGATCATACGAGCTGGATCATTCCAAACAGTTCATTTAGATCGGGGGTGCCCACTGAAAGCATATAAAAGAGCAGAAACGCATTTTTCAATCGAAATCATTGGCCTACAAGAACCGCAAGCTCTATGCTGACTCGAAATTGCCAACAAATTAATTTGATTTCGTTTGAAAAAATTCGATTCTGCTCTTTCATATGCTTTCAGTGGGCACCATTTGTCCCGATTTGCTGGGCAGTCGCAGGCAAGAAAGTGATAAAGAAGAAAACTAAATCTGGTTGTTGGTTTTTTTTATTTGTATGTTCGCGACTATAGCGATGAGTTATGCAACCACATAAGTTAATTTTAGGCTCTTCAGATTTAGATCATGCCTCATGCTAGGGATTTGGTAAGCAATGACTAAGAAACTCATACATAAATAGATCAAATCATTCCCAAAAGTCATGGAAAACTTTGATTCTGATTAAGATTCTGTTTAGGTTCTAGTTCATTAGGAAAAACCTTGGCTGTTCTGTAAGTTAATGTGAGATGAGAAATCGGTTTTAGGAGTTCTGAAAACAAAAATCACTTATTAAAATTAAAGTCCCACAGTGCCTGATGTAAAGTGTAAGGGGGCAGCAGGCAACCCCCAAATACTCACATGCCTTGGGTCTTACAGTAGCCGGCTCTCTTTGTGCCGAGCATTTAGCTACCGAGCCGAGACCGAAGGCAAAGTCTCACGAATGCCACCACAGTCGCCACCACTGTTGGGCCAGTACCTATGCGTGTGTGTGTGTGTGTGTGTGTGTTGAGCAAACGATCTCGTTGCGGGAGCCTAGTGTACCAGGGAGAGCCAGAGTCAGAGCCCGTGGCAAGGCGAGCAACGAGCTGCCGAGCATGGTCGTATAAAAGTAACGTTGGGAACTTGTTTGCCACTCATTTCACAAACGTACCGCCTGTTGAACGCAACACGAAACACGCGACGCATGCGCCGCCGCCACCTCCAACCCAAAGAAGAGAAGTTACGCAAAAAAAAACCCGACGCGATAATGTGCATCAAGTGTTCTCTGCTTTAAATCGCGTCCAAGTCTAAACTAAAACTAAACATGGTCATGGAGATGTCCAAGACCTATCAATACCGCAAGGTGATGAAACCATTGTTGGAGCGCAAAAGACGCGCACGGATCAACAAGTGTTTGGATGATCTCAAGGATCTGATGGTCGAGTGTTTGCAGCAGGAGGGCGAACATGTCACACGCCTGGAGAAGGCGGACATACTCGAGTTGACAGTGGATCATATGCGCAAACTAAAGCAGCGCGGTGGCCTATCCCTGCAGGCGGTCACAGGAAGCGGCGCGACCAGCATTAGCAGCAGCGGCAGCAACAGCGGCACCGCCCACGTTGAGTCCTTTCGTTCTGGTTATGTTCATGCCGCCGATCAGATTACACAAGTCCTGCTGCAGACACAGCAAACCGATGAGATTGGCCGCAAGATAATGAAGTTTCTATCGACGCGTCTAATTGAGCTGCAAACCCAATTGCTGCAACAGCAGCAGCAGCAGCAAACTGTCCCGGCCGCCGGCTTTGCCACAGGTCGCTTGGCCTTTCCCTTAATGGGCGATTATGGGGCAGCCGCCGCTGCCGCTGTCAACTACAGTGCCTATTTGGCCGGCAAGGATGAACTAATCGATGTGACCTCTGTGGATGGTGCCGCCCTGTCCGAAACGGCTTCAGTTAGTTCCCAGGAATCTGGCGCCTCCGAACCCGTCTGGCGGCCCTGGTAAAATTTAATTTCTAGATCTTATCCTTAGTATTCCCACATGGCTATTTGCAACAAGATCAGTTGTCTTCCAAAGTAATCTAGCAAAACCGTTTCAGTTCAGATTCGGTGAATTTGTTTATTTTTTGTGTATTAAATACTTTGTAAGTTTTTTATTCGATAATTTGTATATGATTTCTTCTGAACTGTGATATAGTGCGCCACCTTCCTAATTCGCTTAAACAACAAAAAAACAAAACAAAAAGTTTCCTAATTATGTATGTATGTATGCTTGAGCGCCGCCTTATCCCACAATGTATGAGTGTAAATATAATTAAGCTTTAAATAATTTATAAATGTTAATTTATGAGCATGACGAAAAGACAAGTTTAAGTCCTGATATCAAATAAATAAATAAAATTATATGTAAACATTTGAAAGAAATTTGCTTCATATTTTATTCAATGTTTTTTAAAAGGATTTCAGCTACAGCCAAATGGAATACGCTTGAAAAATGATGTTTGAAAACGAGTTAAGTTAAATGAAACTCACACTTATTTGAGTATCAAAGCTAGACAACAACGTGAACTATATTGGATCGATATATAGCAAAGGAAAAAAAATATTTGATATGGAAATTTTTACAAGTTATTTGCTGCCATTGTTGATTATATGGTTAAACATTTCCCTATCAAGGCTTCGCTGGAGCGAACCTTCAGAATTCGAAGTAAGTCATAACCCTTCCCAAAACTTTAGGCTTTAAGTAATACTGAACCCAGACTTTTAATTGCAATATTAGTTATATATTAGCTACAAAATATTGAGTATTAACTTATTCTTTGAAATCGCTTAAGAGGGTCTTCTACCATTGAATTTTTTTTATTTTCGATTTTTTTTGTTTTGCATTTTTATTATAGCTTGGACATTCCCCTTTCATCCGCTTCAAACTATTCTTACAAATTCGAAATAGCTATTGCCATTTAACTGGAGCAATGTTCTTGCTAAAGTGAGTATTTTATACGTTGCTCAAAACTTTAAGCGGGTTTTTCTTGAAACCACGTTTTTTGACCCGGTAGCCATGATTTTTGAACAGCCCTCGAAATCCAAACTTTTTTTTTATATTGTATTATATACTTAATTAATAACACAAATCCAAAAACAAACTGAAAAAGCTCTTATTATTTTCTATCCAGAATTAAAAAAAAAAAAATCACTCACAAAACCCTGTTCAAAGGTAGAAGACCCCCTTAAAGGTGTAAAGGTGGTGGCCATGATTCCGGGACTTCAGGTTATCGGATATGAAAACGGTAAATGAGGTTATGATCAGAGTTGATGTAATTCTGGCCCGTACCTCAATTATATTTTTCAATATTTTTTCAATATTTTTTTTTAAAAAAGCGGCCATTTAAAAAAATTTTGAATTTTTTAAGTTTTTTTGTAGTTTAGTGTAAAAAAATAGTTAAAAAATGTTATTCCTCTTATTCCTCCTATTTTTTTTTTTAAATAGCGGCCATTTAAAAAAAATTGGAATTTTTTAAGTTTTTTTTTGTAGTTTAGTGTAAAAAAAATAGTTTAAAAATTGTATTCCTATTGATTGAGGTACGGGCCAGAATTACATCAATTCTGTGTCGATTACAACTTGGCTGATTAAAATCGGTTTAGTACAACTGGCCTAATCATGGCTACTAGGTCGCAAAACGTGGTTTCGAGAAAAACGCACTTAAAGTTTTGAGCAACGTATAAAATACTCCCGTTAGCAAGAATATTGCACCACTTTAATGGATATATCTGCTAATCTATATCAAATATTTGAAAATGGTTTAAAGGGGATGAAAGGGCAAAGCCCAAGCTATAATAATAATGCAAAACAAAAAACCGAAAAAAAAAATTTTCGAAGGTAGAAGACAACCTTAAGTTCCCATGAAATTTCAAACAATTTTCTAATTTTTTCAAGCTTGTTGATTAGACAATCGATTATCAAATGGTTTACTTTGGTATTTCTGGCTCGAGTTGTCTGTTGCTTAAAAACTGACGACCCATTCTAAGGACTCTTAAAATGCCTGAACTTCGAAATCGACCGAAATTAAAGAACGCTGAAAGTGTGCCCTACAAATGGGCCACATTGCAAGGAGTACAGTCTCGCTGCGTGTTATTCCTGGGCAATTCGCAGTTAAGGCTAAGAGTTTTACATCTGGACCTGAAACAGCGCTGATCCTGTTAACCTCCCCCACTGTCAGAGAAGTAGGTTTTTACTCCGAAGTTAAGTATAAGGGATTTATACTTTTTTCTTTCAGTGCTTCTTTTTGCTTGTGTAACAAATCGGTTCATTTCTACTTCACATATATTTTGGCGACTATTTGTGCTTGGGTTTGTTGCCAAAGAAAATGGTTACCAAATTCGATGCTTACTCCGCAATCATTTGAGATACTAACCCATCTTTCAAAGAACTGGAACCTTTCGCTTAGAAATTGTCAAGTTATGATCTTGAACCTGCCATATTAAATATCTTCTTCATGTAGTTAGATTACATTTTTGTGTGGGCAGATCAGTTTCGATGAGTATTGCCTAATTTGAAGAAGTTGGTGGTAGTCTAAATTCTTTTTTAATTAAGAAGATTAGTAGATGTTCAACATGTTCATTCGATGTGTGACCCCATACCTGAGATTGCTTGAAAGACGGAAATTTTATCTGCTAAGCTGAGCTTTTCATGACGCATTATAGCCACTTTTCCATGATCTTAAGCGGACTTAATTTACAATCAAAAAAATATGTAGAAAGGTCGTAAAACATATTCAAGAAGTATTTTTATATTTTGCTTAAAATTGTAGCTATTTAATATTAAGTGTAACTCCCCAATGTTTGCCACATATTAGTCTCGAATTTTTAGGGGATGTTCGTGATCATGTGTCATTTTGAACATTATTTAAAAAATTAAGGATCTGGATCAGTTTCAGAATGTGGAGATCACGAAAGTCTGATTTCGTAATTTAGTTTCAGAGTGCTTCGCAACCCGAGCGGCACAATCAAAATGTTGAGACAAAATTGTTAGTATGACAATTTTCCGGGCAAAATATCGTGTAAATCGTTACAAAAAAAAACAAAATAAAGATAGACTTAATTTAATATAAATATATAAAAATGTAAAATAAAAAGAATTCGAACCATCGTCTCCCATATGCGAACGTCAAGTTCCGACACATAGCTCGACCCGCTGGTCTGGTGATTCTTCAAATTTAAATTCAATTCTTCAAAAATCTCCAGATTTCCAAAATTTACAAACAAAAATGAAAGTACCGTCTTCGTTGTTCAAATTTTTTAGTTACTTACGAGGCGTATGAGTATTTTTAGCATTAGCGTTGCCTACTTTTAGGCACTTCTGGCATTTTGGGATTCAAAATGGTTTATTTTTGTTAAAAATAATCGCAGAATTGTTAAAAATAATTTATTTTGCTGCTAAGGAATAATCTTCTTCTTCTTTGGCCCGATATATCAATATCACAACCGATTGTCGGTCACGGCTGGTGCTAGTAAAGACTAAGGAATAATACTTTCCGATAATATTAAGGAGGGTCAAAATAAAAGCATATTGTTACCACAAAACCTGCCTTAAATAATCAAAATATGAAATTTTGTATTCAGCGGACAACATAAAGTCAGCTGATGAGAGCGTGGCCTGCGAAACTGTACTATACAGACAAACTATCAAAAATTCTTGTGGACTTTTCGTTGATTACTCTAGTTTACAGCCAATTGAAGACATGCCCTAAATGTGGAACTCAAAAATCATATTCAAACATTTTTTTAAGAATCCGTTTTTGAAATATACATTTTTTTAGTTTTTCGGAAGGTTCTCTTACATTTTGATTGATTGATTGAGAAAGCCTGTCTTCTGACAGGGTTCTATATTAAACCCTGTAACAGTTCTCTGTTAAGCTACTGTTAAAAAATGAGCTCTGTTTTAAATTCCTTTAACTTTGTCGATTATACCCAGATTTTAATAATCGATACCTTGTTCGGTTCCTAATAAGTGTAAGCCAGTTTAAATTTATTTCAATTTTTCATAAATTTTTAAAGTAAAAACTTTCTGAGAAAAAATACTTTTTTTGAAGTTGGAAGCCAAAAAACTTGAGAATGGTAATCTTTACGTAAAAAGTGTCGAAGAATTTTTTGTATGCTTTTTTAAAAGCTGCAATTGCGTACATACCGTTTTAAAATCAGTAAAGTTGTTCGGAAGTTTTAATGGCTTACGGCCAAATACCCAAAGAAAAACAGCTGATATTTTCAAGCTAGATTTAAAAAATTCTTTAAAAACTAATTTTACCACTAAAAAATTAATAAAATAAAGTGTTCGTCTTTTTGTAGACCATATATAATCAAAAAAAATCGGTTAACATAAAATGGTCTAATGTAAGTTGAAAAAAGTTCGATAGATAGATTAAAGTTTACATTTGTCCGTTTTTGAAGAAAATTTTTAGAAACTGCGAGTTTCCGAATGTATACAGCGGGTTTTGCACATTTTTTAATTGGATTCTAATCCTAGTTGGTCAGGGTAAAGGTAATGAAGAGGCAATAAAATACACCAAATGTATTTTAAACGTATTTACCCAGGCCTACTAGGATAGAATTTAATGTGCAAATAATCACCCAATAAATACTTTTAAATTCTTTTCAAACACAAAACTGTTTGCTTTATTTATCTAGCAATTAAGAACCTTTCCGGCTACCGTAATATATTCAACTGAATCATTTATGTAATCAGCTCGACATGATCGAAGCTTCCTATTAGCACCCAAAAAAAAAAACAAGAATTCAACTCAGATCATTAAAAATGACAAGACAATCTAATTGGACTGCTGGCCTGTTGATCTTCCACTGATCATTTTCTGGTTAGCTGGGCCACTACCTGCGTGCTGCTTGGAAACTGGTTGGAATCCCTAACATAACAAACAAACAACCCCTAAGATAAGATGCGCCTTTGGGTATCTGTGGATCGGCTGGTTGCTGGTTTTACCTGCCAGCGGCAGGTATGGGATAAGCCTTTTGGGCTCATTTCTGTGTGAGTCATGTTAATTAACATGACGAACCAACCAAATGGTATTAGTTATGCCCAGCTGTAATTGAAAAAGGAAAGACAGATTTTTTGGATTTTGTTTTTGTTTTTTATAATTTTTTGTAAATGTTTAACTAAAAAAAATGTATCACAATTTTTTATGTAAAGCTTTTGAGTGTAGTTGCTCGGCTTGCAGGTTAATTGTTAAATTTAAATTAACGGAAGACGTTGTGGGTTTTTTTTTTAAAGCTGATTGGAAGACAATGTGGCGAGGGGGTTGACACAGTTATTTAGGCCTGCACCCAACGATCGTGGAACTGAGACTCAGCAATTTCGTTGGCTGTGCTGCAGTAGAGTGGCTCAATCAGATCATTGTCGGCGGGTAAATCGGAGACGGCGGTCCAGAAGAAGGTGCCATGAGCGGTGCGCACAAAATGTACTGGAACTGTGGGCATTTGCTCGGACTCGTAGTCCTCCATTTCACAGGAGGCCGATAGACGTTCGTTGGCTTCATTCTCATAGGACTCGAGGGAGTTGTTTAGAGAGGCAGATTCGATGTCAGCATTGCGGCTATTCTCAATGGATTCCAGAGATTCCAAAGAGCTGGCTTTTTGTGAGTTCTTGAAGTTCTCCAGCTCCTCAACCTTTTGTTGCTGCTGCTTGAAGATTTTTTGCAGGAGTTTCTTGACGCTGTAGGACAGCTTCTTGTTTGATTTGATGGTGGACATGTTGTTGTTGTTGTTGTTCTGGCACATGGTTGTTTAAGTTGTTTACTGTACGAAGCGTTGAGCTCGAATGATGTCTGATCCTCTGAACTGTCTGCCTTTTATACCCTGAGCACCAGGACCCGACAGTGTAGAAACCCAAACCGACAGCAGGTACTCGCCTGCGAGTGTGGGAAAGTACAAGGATACGTGCTGCTCGGGTAGCCAGAAAATCCTGCTTACAAGAGCAGCAAAAAAAAAAACGGCAGGTGTGTTTTCTGTTGGACGGACGGCCTAAGCATTAACCTGCCTGCGTTGGAGTGTGACGGCATGTTGTTGCCGCTCTACTCGCACCTGCTGCTAGTGTATAGCAATTTTATCCTGTTGCAGGATCGTGAGAAGCAAGACTTTCTAGCAGTTCCCACACTTTTCAAGGCACCATATTTCAACCGAAGGATCCTTTTTTTTTTTTTTTTGAAAAGAGAATCTTTTTTTTTTGTTGTTTTCGTTTTGCTGATCACTTTTGGTTTTTGATGTGCGTGCACTTATCTCGGGTAAATGGAAATCCCTTTTCGATTTTTCGAACACGTGTGCATGTTGGGAACGTGGGAGAATATTTTCAATTTTCAACGCTCAAACAATTAATGTTCGTCTTTGGGATCACATAGCTGAATAGGCAAACACACTGGGACGATTTAATGCGCTGTAATTTGAAATTTATCAAAAAATTGATGTCGAGGCGTTACCCAAAAGGGAAGAAAAAAAATACGTGTCAGGCATTTTAAAGACCGAAGGAGTTGCTTTCAATTTTTTTTTTCTGCTGGCACACAATTAGCAGGAGACGGGTCCCCTGTCTGTGCCTTATTAAGGGGCTTGGAGTAGGAAGGAGCAAGAGGAGCACACGTTGTCCTTTTTTTTTAGTTTTTGGTCTCGGGTTGGACACGTGATGGCGCGTGAGTCTTTGACTTGGCCATAAATATTTGAACTCATTTTGTGTTTCTTCTATTTTTGGGTTGCTTGTTTTGGAGCTAGTACAATGGTGAGAGCCGAGCGGAGACAAATTAAGACTCCTTCGGGGTGAGAACTGGTAGGCTGGCGTTAACAGTTCGTTTCAATGGTTGTGTGTAGGTTGGGTCCTTGTAGATGGTTAGTTTTTTTTTGGGATAATTATAAGATTGCTTGGGAATTGAACTGAGGTAATTGTTTTGTTTTATGGCCACTGAGAGGATCTAAGGATGTGAAAAAAGTTATTTGTTAAAGGATAATGGATGCTTATAAAAGATGTTGCAATCTTAAGTAATTTCCTGCATTCTTTGAAATTATGTAATTAATATTAACAGGCTTCGTTTGGTTAATTGTTGACCTTTCAAATTAATGTCATCCTTGAAGTAAATATAGTAAAAATAATAAATAAATGTAGCTGCCGAAGTTTGTATATAACTGATAACATTTAATTGAGGAGCCACACGAACTAAGTGAAGTGCTAGCCTTTGATTTTGAGTCAGGCGCAGCGCTGCCCATTGTAAATGCGTGTGTATTTGTATATATGACGCTGCAGGTAATGTGACAGCGCTGTTGTTCCAAATTATTTTTATCGAATTACATAAAATGACTGCATTTTTGAATTGCAATCAACGTACAGCCAAAACCGATAGAGCAATGTTACAACTCAGCTAAGTGTGGGGAACAATTGTACATGTAATTTTTCCTCTTTAGAAAATCAAATCAAAGCACAATTTAAAAAGTTTAAAACTGTTTCTATGATCTGGAAAGATTGAACCCATGACCTCTGGATTTGGCAGCAAAGACCACACCCTCACTCTATGTCCTGCAAACAATACAACTTCTACTAAATAAAAAGTTAAATTAAAGAGATATCTAACTTTACAGATTCAAAGGGCAAATGCAAAATTTTTACACACACATACCCATTGCTACTATATCGCGAATTAATGCGCGAGGAAACATTTTTTTTTTTTTTGTTATATTATATGCTGTTTAGACCGGCCGCATCATTGAAATTTTCCGTTAAACAGAAGGTGCGAAATTGTTTCCCATAAGAAACCTGTGGATAGAAGAAGAGCCGCATGTTTATTGATGCGGCAATGATGCGGAAAGAGTGACCGTATATTGACGAGTATAGAGTATTGTTTCACGGCATCGATTGCGAACAGCTGATTTGGCCATCGAATTTCGATAAGCAGCAACAACATAATTGAACCGCGTAATTAAAAAAAATAAATGATCTGCAAAAGCAAGCTCCATTTCCATTTTGGTGAACGGAGTGCCGTTGCCAAACACACCGCGTGCCACATTTAACATATTATCGCTCATAATTGTCTCTATTTCAATAAATTACATTTGTTCTCTTCTTCTTACTAATTCGGTTTGTTTACGTTTGGCATGGCAAAAAGCTGTATCAATGATGCGGCTGCGGTCTAAACGCCTGCATCATTTTTTCGCATCTTCGACAATGATGCGCCCTGTGTAACTCCGGTATTACGTTTTTAAATTTTTTTCGGGATGTATAATTTTAATAATCTAAGATCAAAGAAAAATTTTTAAAGAAACTTATTAATATCAGCCGTGGTTGACATTATCAAAGAAATTGTTTTCAATTGATTGAATGAATTGAATATTTACTTAAAAAATTTTCTTTTAGAAAATTATTTTTCCTCGCTCATTAATTAATTGTCCCATCGGCAGTTTTTTCTAAAATATGTATACGGATATCCTTAACGAGAAAAAAAATATTTCATGAAAATATCGACTGACCCTTATTGAAGAAAAGACTAAAATCCATTTAAGATCGCTCAAACTCTACTTAAGAATTCTTTTATTTTTAAGCTCTTATTTTTTCTCGGATAGAAGACATGATTATAGTAAATTCAAAATTTGGTTCACTTAAATCGAATGCACGTTAGGGACGCAATATTTTTGTTAAGTTTTATGTTCTTTGTCAGATATCCTGAGATCATTTAGTAAAGGTAGCTGTATTTGATAAGATGATTAACTGTTTTTACATCTAATATTTTTTATAATTATTAGCATTTGTAGAATAATTGGAAAGTGCTGATTCGTAGCCAGGCATCTACATTTAAGAGGTGGATCTTATAACAAGCTGATTCTTATTGCTTGTATTTAATTTTTTTTCAAAGCCAGAAAAAAGCATCTGCGAAGCATTTCTATCTCTATATATAAAAGAGTTTGTCCTCACTGATTGATTCACTAATTCATTCAGATTGCCAGTACATATGGAAACAGAGTGAAAACAGAAACATTTACAGAAGTGTTCATATAAGTTGAAAAACGGGATCTAAGGGTGAAAACTTTCGGAATGGTTTATTTGTGGAAAATTTTGCTTTTCATCCGATTGATTTCAAATTTGTGAACCGAACTAAATGAAAGGACGAAGGCTCTTTGGGCCAAATAGAATTAAATTTTAAAATTTTATAAAATCCAGTCAGGTTTGGAAAACGGGAGATTCAATGTCAAAGCTTATTTTTTCACCTCTGGAAAGGGTTTGAAATAATAAATTCAAAAATATTTTTCAATTCGGCTATACTGATGGTGTGGCAGCGAAGCGCGCCGAGACATATGCTAGTCTTCCTATAAAGTATTTGTATATAATTTGTATATATTCTTGATCAGCATCAACAGCAGAGTCGATATAGCCACAGCCGCCTGGAGGTCTTTCCGTTCGTCTGTCCGTCTTATTTTTGACTTAAGAAAATGCAATGCTGCGTGCCGTTTTAGCTCTGCCTTGCCCAAATGAAACAGGCGATTGTAGAGCAAAACATGCAGAATTGTTGCTTGACATATTATATTCGCCTCTGGCCCTGAAGATGGTACGAATTTGATTCACTATTAATGAAATTGTTCCTTTCCCCCAAATCATATATGAACTATTTTTAATTTTAAAAGGCTCTCGCAGCTGTTCTGAAGTTTCACAATATATTTCTGCTGTAAGCTGCATTTATTTTAAAGAGAGTTCGCATCAGTTGGAAAAGTAATCTAAGAAAAACTCCACGCTATGGGTGAGGCTTAGTTTTCTAATTGAAGAAAAAATATCTCTAATTTGCGCAGTATAAATCCGGCCAAAATAATGGGCAGTATTCGGTAATTAGTAAATATTAGTTTAAATTTGGTTTTTTAAACATATTCTATTTTACGAATTCCATTTCAAAAATTAACCCAAAGAGTTGACATTTTATTATAATTAAATTAAAATAGATTATAATTAATTTTTAGCAATTATGGCATGAGAAGCCATATGATGAACTGTAGTTGTCAGGCAAAGTCTACTAAAGAAAGAAGCTTCACCTTTTTGGTGTTGTAAACGTAACTTCTAACCCTGATAATTTAAAAAGAATTTATGAACTTTCCGTTATTCAATTTGTGCTTTTAAATATTTGGCGATAACTTCCATATTCCTACACCGATTTGAAAATGTTATATAAGAAATTGTTGCCAATAAGTAGGCCTTAAATAAGTCCATGACACATTATCGGAATAAGGATAATCTATTCCGAGTTATTTAGCTCAAATCTTTCAAAATTCTTTGCTAATGTATTAAGTGACATTTGAAGTTCAATTCAATTTTAAATTAAATACTCAATCTTTTTATTTCAAGTAAACCATTTCAAGCATATCTAAATTATAGAAATTGTTTCCTAGAATTAACATTTTTGTTTCTTTTTATTTTTAAGTTGAATCATTCCAGGGCATTGTTATGATTATGCCTGATTGTGTTGATCTAATTGTGTTTCGTCCTTGGTATTTCGTTATTTTGGTTGACTCATTCCAGGGGCTTCTTGTTGATTGTCTGCCCACGTGCAGGCCCAAAACAAATAAAAAAAATAAATAAAAAAAGATTGTTAACAAAATTTCTAAGGCAAACCAAAGCCCTGTTGGGGGTCCTCTGGCTCTGGGCTACCTTTTGTGGCGTTTTGAGGCTACTGTGGTAAGGCCTTTCCCAAGAATTTTTTTGGTTTTTTTTTGGTGCTGCCCTCGTTGAACACGTGCACTGATTTCTTATCGACCGATCATTTAAAGGTTTCCCAAATTGTAGATTAGCCCAAAAAAAACCTGTGGCATACAAAAACACATAAAAATGGAAAATCAACCTGACCCCTAACTGATGATGGGCCCATTGTCTGACGGGGGTTGATGGGAACGAAAGGCGCGTCGTTCATGTTGTTACACGTGACGACCTCGTTTCGGTCACAGCAGGGTGTTTGAAATCGCGTCGCCATGCGGCCGACACGTTCACAATCTCTGGTCTGTGTTTATCTTATCCCTCATACAATGCAGCAAGTGTGAAGGCAAAAGAGACGTGCATTACTTGCTAAAAGTAAATTTTCACACACATGTGTTTTGCGGGCAAAGGATTTTCCGAAGGTCCAGCTAAACCAGGACTCTGGGTATGTTCCGGTACCAAACTTCAAACGAGCCATGCGCGAAATTAATACGAACGTAAGATGAGTAACTCTCGGTATGGTTCAATTTGAATATGGCGGTCGCTTTGGTTTTGTAATGATAAAATAACACACACACACATGTGGGGTCCCTTTTCTTGCTGTCCTCAGATTACAGACGACATGTTAAAATATCTTTTTAGTTTACAAATTAGTATGTGAGATAGTCCACCCCACATATGCGGGAGACGGAGACACACATGGTTCTTCTTGGAACACACACTTGTACTTGTCACTGTTGGTTTAGGACATTGCCGTGTCTTGCACGTGCAGCACACAAAAGGGGTTGTAATTACAGTTTAACTCAATGTCTCGATCCTCCCTAAACAAATAATAAAATAAATATAAAACAAAAAAAAAAAGAAAAACGGGACCAAGGGGGTCCGAGTGTATTTATGCAGATTCGATAACAACAACACGTGCAGGTCCCAATGAGCTGATGATCGAGGCGTAGACAGGTCTCAGTTTGGTTTTGTGTGTGTGTGTTTGCCACTCAGGGGCGTCGCTGTTCATTGGCCCCTGGATTGGGTTTCATAAACTAGCTTAGGGGCAGGACCTCCTACTTAGACTCCAGGGAGTTGTTTTTGAACTAAAACCAAAGGTGGCCGTTATGCCTTTTTGGGGTGCTGACTTATTTTTGGGATTTACACCTCCCACTTGTTTAGAAGTTGTGAAAAATTTTACCTTTTTTGTGACATAAATTTTATGTTCAGAGAAGAGCCGACTCAAACCACATCAAATAGCGATATTCACCAGGGAAAGGTAATGCTTTCTATTTAGAGGAATTTATGTTAGGTGTCGTCCGCTTTGGGCTGCTGCAGCGGAATGAAATCATCCATCCGAAATTGATAAAAAAAATCAAAGAGCAGCATAACGGATTAGTTAATCACTAGGGTGGGCTTTTCCATCAGAGTAACGCTCGCACCTACATACATCTTTGGTCACTTGTCAACAAATTATCGAAGCACATCCACCCTATATCCTCGACCCTGCTCCATTCGATTTACATAAGTTTCGATCTCTTGAAAATTCTTAAAAATGGTAAAGCATTCGATTCTGGTAAAGCTGTGAAAAAGCACTTGGTCCAGTTTTTTGCTAATAAGGCAAATTCTCTTTTGAAAATATATAAGATATAGAAAACGAGAAGTCAAAGCTAACTTCGACTGTGCCGAAGTTTTAATACACTTGAAAAACTTTACTCCAACTGATTTAACTGGAAAAATATATATAGGATATAGATATCAGATATTTAAAATTTTTAAATCATTGATAATAAAAATTTGATACCATTAAAAAAACTTTTCTTAGTAAAACACATTTTCCGACCGATCGGTCCTATGGCAGCTATATGCTATAGTCATCCGATTTTGATAAATTTTTTCAAAATTATGTGAAAGCACATAAAACTAATATATACCAAGATCGTGGACTCTACGATTGAAAACAAAAAAGTTTTTCTCACTAGAAGTAGTTTTTTGACCGACCGTTTATATGACAGCTATATGCTATAGTTATCCGATTTTGATATATTTTTCAGAATTGTGTGGGAACATATAAAACTAATATATACTACGATTGGAGACGCTACGATGGAAATCAAAAAGTTTTTCTCACAAAGACTTATTTTTCGACCGATCGTTCCTATGGCAGCTATATGATATAGTCATCCGATCCGGCCGGTTCCGACATATTAGTTGCGTTCAGTAAAAAGAAGACTCTGTGCAAAATTTCATCTCGATAGCTTTAAAACTGAGAGACTAGTTCGCGTAGAAACAGACAGACGGACGTATGGACAAGCGGAAATGAACTCAGCTCGTCGTCCTGATCAAGAATATATAAGTTAATGGGGTCGGAAATGAATATTTCTATGCGCTACAAACTTCTGGGCAAAATTAATATACACTTTTCAAAACTTTTATTTGCTAAATATAAGCCCTCTAGTTAAATGTAAAGAATTTCTAAGTATTTGAAAAATCCTTGCTTAAAAATATAAATTAAAGAAATGAAATTTCTGGATTTTATTCAAATTTCGCTCTACAAAAAAATCTGGTTTAATATTTCAGAATATTTTATGATGGATATTCTTAGAACACTTTTGTAGTTCAGCCAGTCGGATACAAGCAGTGATGGGTCCAATTGCCAAAATTTGGCATAAATTAAAAAAACGAGAAGGCAAAGCTAACTTCGACTGTGCCGAAGTTTTAATACACTTGAAAAACTTTACTCCAACTGATTTAACCGGTAAAATATATATAGAATATAGATTTCGTATATTTAACATTTTTAAATCATTGATAATAAAAATTTGATACCCTAAAAAAAACTTTTCTTAGTAAAACACATTTTCCGACCGATCGTTCCTATGCCAGCTATATGCTATAGTCACCCGATTTTGATAAAATTTTTCAAAATTATGTGGAAGCATATAAAACTAATATATACCAAGATTGGGGACGCTACGATAAAAAACAAAAAAGTTTTTCTCACTAGAAGTAGTTTTTCGACCGACCGTTTATATGGCAGCTATATGCTATAGTCATCCGATTTTGATACATTTTTCCAAAATTGCGTGGAAACATATAAAACAAATATATACTACGATTGGAGACGCTACGATGGAAATCAAAAAAGTTTTTTTCACAAAGACTTATTTTTCGACCGATCGTTCCTATGGCAGCTATATGCTATAGTAATCCGATGTTGATACATTTTTCCAGAATTATGTGGAAGCATATAAAACTAATATATACCAAGATTAGTGACGCTACGATGGAAAATAAAAAAGTTTTTCTAACTAGAACTAGTTCTTAGACCGATCGTTCCTATGGCAGCTATATGATACAGTCATCCGATCCGGCCGGTTCCGACATATTAGTGGCGTGCAGTTAAAAGAAGACTCTGTGCAAAATTTCAGCTCGATAGCTTTAAAACTGAGAGACTAGTTCGCGTAGAAACAGACGGACAGACAGACGGACGGACGGACAAGCGGAAATGAACTCAGCTCGTCGTCCTGATCAAGAATATATATAGTTTATGGGGTCGGAAATGAATATTTCTATGCGTTACAAACTTCTGGGAAATTAATATACACTTTTCAAGTGTATAAAAATGTTGAATATAAGAAAACAAGTTAATTGCCCTTAAAGGTGATAGAACCATGTACCAAAATAACAGGGTCAAAAAATTTGCGGTGCATCCCTGGAATTTTCGCACGACCCTGAAGTTGAGTTTTTTTTTTCTGCAATCATTTTATTCTGCTTTTGTTGCTGCCGAAAGTGTACTTTAAAATGATGAAATCGGATATTAATATCATGTTTAATAATTGTCTTTAAATGAACAATTATTTCTGTCAGGAAATATCTTATTCTAAAGAAACAGAAAAGTTTATGCTCTTTATGTGTTTTAGTCCTTCGTTTTTATGTGATGTATGCTGTGCTCTTTTTTTAGACGAACCTAACCTAAAAGTCACGTGTTTTGTGGAGTAAAAAAAGTTTTCTAAAAAAGTTCTTAGACCCAGCATTCCTATCGCAGCTAAAGATGCAGTTATGTTCATTGGAATGTATATAATATAGAGTAATCAAACTGCTTTAGCTTATTTTTGCTCGTTGGAAAATATTTGTTTTTGTTGCTATGGCAGCTTTGAATGTCAGCCACCGCCGAAAGTTCCAAAAATGGATCGAAGGTGGTCGTAAAACGCAGACTAATTTCTGCTCGGATCTTTAAAACTGATTTAAGAGAGAAGAGAAGAGAGGGGGGGGGGGGGGGAGGAAATATATAAAATAACTAATGTTAAAAATCTGAAACCTATGGAAAATCAACTAATTCTAATCAAAATCTGTTATTATACCGCTTATATTTAAAAGAATCTGACAAAATGAATCAAACTCATTGCAAGATTCAACCAAGAACATTATAAATAGCTTTAACCAAGGTCGTCGAGAAAGATTATTTATGAGGAAATGCCAAAGGACGCCCATTTGATCTATAAAGAAGGTGGAGTGCGTTTATGAAGAATACAAGCTGCAAATATTTTCAAAGCAAAGTCAATACACTTATTTCTCACGTAATCAAAAAATATTAGGTAAAAATTTGAAAAATTTGATTTATTAGTTTGTTAGAAGAAAGTGGTTTAAACGAGAGGATCTGAGCCATATATAAAAAAGTATTGAAGCTATAAGCTAAAAATTTTGTGTGTAAGTTAGTTATATGGAGACAAATATTTTACTGGTTTATGACAGATTCCGAACTCGCTGAAGCGATTCAATAGTGGTTCAGAGCCATATCTCAGAAAATATTAAAGCTATGAACTTGAAATTTTGTGTGAAGGTAAGTTATATGGAGATAGACATTTCAGTTCAAGACCGGTTCAGAAACTGCTTAAATGTGATTCAATTTTTAAGGACGTCGCCGGATATCTATCTAGAAGCTTTGGCTTTTAATTTTGATTGCCCTGTTAACTTTTGATGTGACTTCTTTTTGCACTCAACTCATTTAAAATGTTTTTTTCTGAGTGTAGAAAAGATTGTTTTACCACATAAATGCTTATTGTCTAAATTAAATTAAACATAAATGCTTACAGAAAGAATCGTTTTATAAAAAAAGGTATACAGCTACACTCAGAAAAAATTCAACCTAAATTTAGGTGTGACCATAATTAAATTATGATCTTTTTGTTCTTTAAATTTTAACGTTATTGTGGTTTCTTTGGTGCATTATATATGAATCAGTTTTAAAACTAAAAAACAAAAAAGTAAGAGTAAATAACAATAAAATTGGAGAATCCAAATTGATTTTACTTTAAGTTTAAGTGAATTTATAATCCCGAAATGAATTTGAAATGAGAATTTTGTTCTCAGATTTGAAAATTCCGAACTTAGTTATCCTTTAAGATCGTTTATACTTGAATTTACACTGAATAAGTACGAAATTCTTGATTTTTTTCTGAGTGTACCATTTGCCAATTAGTCTAATTTGATTGAAAATGGAAACCGGCCGGGTCTTAGCTTCATTTCCATTCCTCATCCTCTAAAAGGGTTTAAATGGCCATTTAAGGTATCAGCTAGAGCGGTTTCCAATGAATTCTGATGATGTACCTAAGGCTGAAATAATTTGTACACATAAAGAAAATACTCAAAAATAGTTTGCTGTTTTTTTTGTTTGTTTAATGTGTTTAGTTTTCTAATACTATTAAAGCTGTATAAATTGTTCCTTAACTACTAATAAGTGAGTTAATTCTTTTCATTAAATACTAATAAAGCTGAGGATTTGTAAAGTGTCTTAAATTTTAAGTAAAGCTCGTATCACAGGTTATATCGAGTCAATTGGAAGACATGATTCGTGGTTGTAGGTGTTCTTGTTTACCAGGGCCGCCACATGGTATTGTTGGTTGGTTCAGGGCTGGCAGCAGACTGAGACTCCTCCATATCACTGTGATAGCCAGAAGAGGCAGGACTCAAAGGACTTGAAGAGGTTTCCAATTGGCTTTGCTGTTGATCTGGCTGCAACATGCGCTGGAACTCCATACCCAGATGTGTCATCACCGTTTTGCCCACATTAACGCTCATGGCCGGTGTGCAGGCCATTACACGTGAAATTTCGCTGACGGCATTCATGTAGCCATTCTTGAAACTGTCCATGGGCAAAGGTGAGACTGGCGCCTGTTGCTTGATGACCTGTTTGCGCATGAATACAAGTGCCGCCTCCAGCATTTCAGCTTTGTCCAGACGCAGAATGGCATCATCGCCCTGGAACTCGGCAACAAGTGTCTTCAGTGTGTCCAGGCATTTGTTCATGCGTGCGCGTCGCTGACGCTCCAGCAAAGGTTTCTTTACCTTCAAATAGTGTTGAGTCTTGGATACGAATGTCGTTTCAGTTTGGGGTGCCATTTTTAAGAATATTTTGTTGATGTGCACGGCTTGCAGGATGCTGTGTGAATGATGCTCTCTGTGAGTGCAGCTGGGCCTTTTATAGCAAGGACCTGCAGCAGGTAGACAAAAGACCAAAAAGGAAAAAAAGAAATCGTATTTCTGTTTGTGCGCGTGGGAAAGGAAATCGTTGTGCCTAGGATTTGAGGGTATTGTTTAAGCAATTAAACCGTAAGATGCTGACCAATAGAAATATCCTTTTATAGCTAGTTTTAAATCATTTCCTTAGTTTCTCCACGATTAGCTCCCCCTCTTTAATTTCCCAGCTAACCCCAATCCAGAAAGTGGCACCCGCAGTTTGCTCATCAACTCGTCACTTCGGTTTTTTTTTGTTTTTGTTTTTGTCTGCTGCTCGATTTTCATATCGTGAGAACCGCTCGAGACGCGTCGTGTGTTTCCCACGCGATGTGCACACCTGCCATTTAAGACGCTTATATGGTTACGATTACAAACACACAGAAGACAGAAGCGGAGCATGAGGGCCTCGTCGACTGTCGGCACACATTTATTGCGCCGGCGCGACGCGCATTATCAGCAAAAGTCGTGTGGCTGACTGACGACTTGACTGAGTGACGGACTGACGATTGGGATTGCTTTACTTCACTCTGGTCGTCGTTGTCGATTGTTTAATTTAAATCGCTGCTCGTCAAGACGACCGCTACTTGGCTTCAGCTTAATGATTCTGTACGCAATAGTTATTTGTACTTAACGACATGAGCTAATTGAACAACGCACCCGCAGAAGAAGTTTACGAGCCGACGACTGGCATTGATTGGCCCCTAAATAAAAATAAAAAATAAAAAAAAAAACCGAAGGTGAAATTAACTCAACTTGGCCCATTCAACAAGATTGGATTTTCTAAAACATCAACCATGTTGACAGCGGACCACATCAATAAGCAATCTGCAGGAGGATTTATATGAACGGTTGCTTCGGGGCGCACTTCAACTGGTTAATGGTCTTATCAACTCACAGAGGGCAATGGAGTGCAAGCAAAAGTCAATCAATGACAGATTCGTTTTGAATTGGAAAAGTGTCGTTAGCTAATGCTTGGGGAGGGGGAGATCACTTAAATTGTAATTTTTAAATGAAATTAAAAAATTTTGTGACGTCAAATAACAAAGTACAACACACCCAAGAAGGCGAAGAACAATTAATTAAAAAAATTATTTCGTACAATCAATCAACTAATCCAAAATGGATCCTTAATTTGAAATATCAAAATAAAAACTAAACAGTTGAAGTTACAAATGAAACTTAATATTAGTAACAAACAAAACACCCACACTATCACATATTCTGCCTATTGCGTTTGTCTATCATAAGCCAGTAAATGTGTGTGAACATCTTCCCCATCAGCCTTTGTTTAAATTAAAAATAAAAAAAAAAATCATTTTCATTGCTTGAGATTTTCACTTTTACTAAAACAAATTGTTAGAAAAAATAATATTGCCTACTTTTTGGAGCAACGCTTAAGACTGTATAATTTAAACATATTTATACACTTGCAAGTTATAAATTTATTTTTGCCCAGAAATTTACAACGCATAAATATATAAATATTAATAGCTGAAATTTTGCACGGTCTTCTTTTTATTTAAGGCGTCCAAATTAAGAATTAAACTATTAGATTTTAATGGTTATTTTGGCATGTAGCTAAATTTTTATATAGAGATGGGCGTGGGACAGAAAATTCGATCCCTTTCCGACCCTACTCCCCAGCAAGCAATGTTAGGAGCGCTCAAAATTATGTGTCTGAAAAGAGCCGAACTTAAGAGCGTTTTTGGAGTAAACTCATAAATCGGAGCGTTTTCGGAGCACATTCAGTTCTTTCTAAGAACGGACTCATAAAAAGCTCTTATGTCTGAGCATATTCAAAATTAATGTAAGTAATAAGTAAGTAAAAACGGCGCAGAAAATAACGGAATGTAGAATCGTGCGATAAGCAAGACGATAGACAATTCACAAATTTATTCAGTTACTGCAAAATTTTTCTCATTTTCTTAGTTTTTAAGTCAAATATAAATATATTAATAAAAAATTAAAATAAATTTCGTTTTAGTCTCTTATTTATCGCATTTTTGAAAATAACCTTCATAAGTGGAAGGCGATTCAAGTGCCTAAAAATGCAACTTTTATGTGCCTTTTCTGAGGGTTTTCAATGCGTCATTGGGAGGGTGAAAGCACTTATATCTGAGTTAGAAAAGAGTCAGATTGGACTCAGAAATCATCCACTTTAAGTGCGACCGTTTTCATAGAAAATAACGCTCTTTCCGGACTCTTTTTTGGACACATTATGACGGTGAATGCTCATAAAAAAGTGTCTGAAAAGATTCAGAAAACGCTCATATTGCTTGCTGGGTGTATCCCGAACTCAAATTTGAAATTGTATATTTATATTTTTGCTAGTAAATATTACTAGCTTTAAATCCGATCAAAGTCCAATCATGCTATATGGAGTATTAGTGTGGTAGCAAGCAACGATGTAAAAGGCGTACTTCAAGCTCATGGAGAAAGTGGAGTAGCTACTGGTCTGCATCACGGGGCCGCCGATAGCACTCGAGATCATTCTCGGAGTCGATGATTACATACAATCAAAAATAACCGAACAAAACGCGGCACAAGACTTAGCAGGAGACTAAGCAGGAGCAAAAACATTCTTTGCTAACAAGATACGTGGGTTCCTATTTAAGTTGGCCTTTTCCCAAAAAAAAAGTTTGGACTTTTATCGATAAAAGCTCCATACAACTCTTTTATGTGTGACCACGTTTGAAAAACTTACCTCGGCAGAAAAATTTAATTATCTCGTGAACATTTTCGTGCAATCATTTTTCACAACTTTCGACGTAGATTATTACGACAAGAGTGCAACGATGAACTTAAATCTTTGTATGACGATGAAGCACCATCCTATAGCACTGTGAAAAATTGGTTCAATGAATTCAATTCGATATTGCATGAACACCTGGGCGTTAAAAAGGTTTCTTCTTGTTGGATCCCGCACAATTTGACAATCAAAGCTCAAAAAAAGGCTCGTGTGGATTGGTGCAAAGAAATTTTGAAAAAATATAATCGCGATGTTTCAAAAGACGTTTATAAGATCGTGAGACCGAAACAAAACAGCCAGTCTTCGAAGACGAGCCAAATCCTACTTAAGTCGTTCGTGGAAGAAGCACTTCGAAGCAAATGGTCGCCTGTTTCTTCGGTAAAACTGGTCAGGTGGCTACTGTTTCGCTTGAGCAACGCAGGACGGTCAATTCTGAGTGGTACACCACAATTTGTTTGCTGAAGTCTTCGGAGAAATTCGAAAAACGAACAAGAGAAGACAGATCATTGTGCACCATGACAATGCGCGCCTTTTTGACGTTCTTGAATCAGTTGAAAAGAATTCGGCTTTATTTTTAATTCTTTTTACTTTTAGTAATGTAAACATAACTCGCATGACCTCCAGCCAGCTTAACTTGCTAATTAGGTATTGTATTAGTATTATCAATTAAAGGTAATAAAATCTTTAAGTTCATTTGTGTGTTTAACTAGCACAACAATTGAACAAATTAAGACACAAAACATTTGACAATATTATTTAATTTTGTGTTAAAGTACCTACCTATATAAGCAGCTTAAGATGCACATACACACATATGTAATGTAATGTAATCCCAACCAATCAGCATTCCTTTCCCACCACATTTTCGTAATATTTTCTTAAAGATTTTTATTGGCTTAAAAACTAACAACATTTAGGCTATATCTAGGCTAAGCTTTGTCTTGTTTAATATCACAAAAGTATTTTTTTTATAATATTAGTTATTAAATCATTCGGATGATGATGATGATGATGATGATGTTGTCAACATGTCGGTTAGGGACTGGCAACTTGTTGCCTGACATTGGCACGCAACTTGTTTCGCACGATGTCGGAGACAGCTTCACTCACTCACTCATTCATTCGTACGTTCGTTCATTCATTGAATGAAATGTTTTGGCCATTCATGCACTTCTAACTACCGGTTTTTAGTGTTGTTGTTGTTGTTGTGGCTAGTGAGAATGCCAATAAAAACTGCCGGCAGCGGTTTCTAAGCAGAACACCAGTTGATCATCCAATTCCAATTCCATTAACATGCGCTCATTGGCCTGATTCTGGGCAATCTCCTTCAGACTGTTATTGTTATTGTTGTTGTTGTTATTAATTTGCTGACTTTTGCCAAAACGTTGCAACATTTTGGCAAATAAATTTTTAACTTTGGACATTTTTCCTTTCGTTCTGTTCACTTTGAAGCATAAATTGCCACTGTTTGTGGCTGTGAGCAAGTGCAGCCTTTTTATACTCCCAACCACCCAAATAGCCACCCCCTTTATATGCCTACAACAAGTGCCACATGTTAAGCACATGTCCTCATCATCCAAAAAACTTGACAACGTTCGCCTGCCACGCTTTCCGATACAGCCCGAAAGCAAGCTCAACACGTGCAGGGATAATGATAATCTGTAGTGTCCCTTCGCCTTCGCCTTCCCCTTTTTCCATTTTTATTTATTTCAATATAACGAACGCACAAAATAAATATTGAGAGCGTTGAGCAGTTGTGGTTCCCATGGTTAAGGTTCGCCCGTCCCTTCCTTGTACACAAGTATCTCGCGTATCTCGTTTTCAGTTTCAGCCTAGAGAGGGAAAAAAAGTATCCCACGGTTCGAGTGGCAGCTGTTGGCAATTTAGGCCACAGCCCCTCACAGTTCTTTCAGTTCCTTCCAGTTGGTGGTGGTTTTCTGGATGCTGTTGTTGTTGATGTTGTTGTTGTTGTTGATGTTGCACTTGCTTCGTTGCGAAAGTCACTTTAACTTTGCTTAATTGCCACGCGTTTAAATATATCAAATGCTGCTGCCCCTCACCTGGGTTGACCCAGGCCCAGTGAAAGCGGCAGCTTTAGACGCGTGTCGGCACGAGACCTGATCAAGTGCAGCGCGCTTTGCTTCTGCTCCTGGCGGTGCGTTGGGCGTTGGGCGGTCACGTGTCTCTCGAAATGTTGTATATATATTTTTGTGTAAGGTGCACAATTTGTGGTGTGTGGCTTTGATGGATATTTAATTGAATTTATGTTGGATTATAATTTGAGTGCTTGTTCAATAAAAGTGAATAAGAGTCGAGTGGGTGGAGCCAGGGGCTGGCAATTTAATTACTAGCAAAAGGGCTTACATGTGGCCAAACAAAGGATTGGTGGAGCACTTTTTCCGTTTTTTTTTTAAGAATTTTTTAAGGTTTTCTTTAGATTTAAATGGGCTAGTCTGGGCAAAAAGAACACCCTTTTGGTTTGTAATTTAAATGAGTTAATTGGAAAACTGAAGAATTTGTTGGAAAGGCGGTATAAAGTTGGGCTTATGTCGTGACACTTAAAAGCACGACTCAACACGACTTGTTTGCTGGGATTAATCCCGAAACGAAACGGTTCCGATATTCAGGTTACTTCGGTTTTCGGTTCCGATACGGTACTCAGATCTTATTTCGGTATACCGGTACATACCGGTACAAGTAAACATTTTTTATATTCAGAAATTTAAATTTTTTCAAGATATCCAAAATATTAAGGGATTTAATGGAACTAACAAATTTTGTTCTAAAAATATGCGTTCTTAACGTCTTTTTAAAATATACAGATTTTTGGATAAGACTAAAGTCCAATATAGCTCATAATACGCTGGTAAAATACTCAAAGGGGTATTCCAGCTTTAAAAACATAATAACTTTTTGAAAGATTCAATCTGCCTCGTTTTCCTTGCATTACATTTTGCGAAATATTAAAACAGATTTTTTTTCAGGGCGAAATTTGATTAAAATCCAAAAACTCAATTTCTAAAATTTTTTGTATCATTCCTTCAACATTTCAATATTTAAGTGAGGATTTTTTAAGTCTATAAAATCCTTTATACTTACTAAAGAATTTTTCTACTTTTTAGGAATTTTTTTCCATATCTAATACATCTTAAAAAGATAATTTGATTCTGGTTATTCTTTAAGGGCGAATTTCTAAGAAGTAAGACCCATTTTCTGAGTGTATTTATGGCTATTTTACCATTTGAAACATATATTTAAAATAATAAAAAATTAATAAAATAAATAATGAGAAACCGAAACAATACCAGTATTAAAGTTTCGGTATGGTTCCGTTTTTTCGGCCCATAATATATATCAAAAAATTTGTAATATCGGTTCCGGGTTTGATATCGGTACCTGTCTTTAAACGGTTTAGTTCGGTTAACTGTTCCGGTTACAGTATTATTCCCTGCTTATTTGTGTTGCTATATTCAATTTCGTGCCATTTAGAAACACAAAAATATCTTAAGGCAGATAATGTAAGACTGGGTTCATACTGTTCGACGCATGAGACATGACAATCTAGTATTCCCCTTTGTTGTCTTGTTATCATTGTGAATAGCTTGTCATTTGACATTTAAAAGAATACAACATGAAGGCTTGCTAGATTATCATGATCAAGATCAAGATCAAACGGCAAACCGTTTAGAAATTGTGACTGGTCCGGTCTAGTAGTTCTCAGAACTATTAAACAACCGTTTGGGCTTGGTTATAAGGGCCAATAGTGGTTCAGGCTTGATATATCATCTTGCCTGTTTTTGTTTTCGAGTTTGATCCAATCGGAAATGCCTAAAGTTTTAATTTCTATGTAAAAAATTCGAGTTTGGGAGCAGTCCAACAACAACAATTACAATATTAAACCTTATAAGCGAGCCTCGAGTCGAGCTTGTTGCGATCACAACCACTGCGTGCATTTTGTTTTTGTTTTTAATTTCGAAGCATCGTCAAAATAACCGCCGGCTTAGAGAAATAACGGATTGGGCTAGGCTGAGCCACAAGAGCTAAGACCTCCCATTTAAAATGATTAAATAATTCGCTTCAATTATTTTGAGGCATTTAAATAATCATCAATTAAATCAATCCCTTGTTCTTAAGATTAGCTCAAAATTCGGTTATTAGTTTTAAAATAAAACTAAAACTAAAAAAAGAAAGTCATTGCTTTGATAGCTTCATAATAATTTTACCTTGTAAATGTTGACTCTGTTGCATTTCACACTTTTTAAATGATTTACTCACATATTTGATGTTTATTTTTGGTCTTTTAATAATAATGAAGAGCAACAATTGATCACTTATCGTTGAGCTAAATGATCATCTAAACAATTTAACTTGAAAGATAACCCATTCAGGTACTTAACATTGATGGGAATTGATGTGCGTTCAAGGGAATTATGTGTAAAAAAAACAAGCCATTGGAAGCCACAATTTTAGGAACCAAAGTGAGAAGCAGAGTGTAAGCAGTCGGTTGCTTGTAAGATTAAACTTTTCAGGGGCCCGTAGAACAGCGTAGCTGATCCGATGTGTTTGGAACTATTGAGAGGTTGTGCTTATAAGTCCTTTCACATCTTAACGCCACTATTTAAATTAGTTCTGTGCTCCAGGCTTTCCAACACTTCTGGCTTCTCGCATTTCCTGCAGTTGTTGTCTTTGGTGATGCCTAGTCTGACCTCAGAGGCGGGCACTAGCGCGATTTGACAGCTGATTGTTGTTGAAAATCGTTATTTTTTTCAAACAAGTCAACAACAATCAGCTGTCCAAACAAAAGAAAGTACAGCTACCAAAGTGCCAAGGAATTAAATTTGCTCCTGTGCAAGTTCGGTTCTAACTTCACAAAAATTCCGAAGATCTTCTCTCCGAAGTTGAACCACACCGGAGTGGGAGTCTTCGAAATTTTTGTGAAGTCAGAATCGAACTATAACAGTAGCAAATTTAATTTTACTATCTGAACCCGAACCTGAACTGGAGCAAACAAAAACCTGAAAACGGTTATGGTTCAAAACTATTTTTATTTTTAAAATAAAAAGAAAATTCTTCCTAAATTAAAAACATCTTTTTCTTAAGAGTCTAAGCTTAAAACTCTTAAGCTTTATGGTATCAAACTCTTTTTTAAAATAAAGCGTAAAGTACTATTCCTTCGCTTTAAAATATATTATCCAGATAATTTTGTGATTTTTTTAAACATAGATATACCATTTTGAATGCATGTGTCAGAATTTACAAAATGTCTGACTTAATTTTGCTGTCAAAAAGTATGCTAAGCCAAAAACAATACATCGCCTAGAAATTTTTATTGAATTATAATGAAAGTTCTCAACGACACCCATTGCATACTTGTGGGCAAGGGAACATTTAGTCAGCTCGAGTAAAAATTCAAAATGGTATATCTTTGTTGAAAAAAATCGTAGAAATGATTGGGATGATTTATTTTAAAGCTAAAGAATATATATATCAGATAATCTAAAGGGTAGTGAAAACAAACGTATAGGTTGCCCACAAAACATGCCTTAAAATGCTCATTAATGGCACTTTTACGGACTATTGGTTCAAATTGACAAAAATCCTGACGTGATGGATCATTTTGGTAAATTGATTTGTGTTAAGCACACGAAAATCATCTAGAATCACCAACACTTCTTCTATAAACTGGACCATTTTGCCTAGTATATTTTGCTCTCATTTTCACTTTCGCAAAACTTTTGAAATTTTGCAACCGAATTCCGGTTTAAAATCTCAACAATTTTACATAAAACAACAAACAAGAAAACAATTGTATAAATTATTTAATTATCAGCTTAGGAAAAATATTCCTCGAGATGTGGGCTAATAGCAGTACACGAATCTCAAGGTCGATCTAAAATCTAAAATACAAATTAGGTTAATAAAACATTTTTCTGCCAAAGTGTTATGCAGATTACATTAAGCTCTGTCCATTCTTTCTAAACTTTTACACATGTTTGACAATTTCCTGTGCAATTTCACAATTGAATGAAACTTCTGGCAAGCTTGTACTACTCAATGAACTTTTTTTTTGTTGCGCATGCTCGCCAGCCCTTTACGAAATTTCTCATTTTTTTATTTTTTGCGTGTGTCTGTCGCGAGTTTGGCGTGCCAAGCATGCGCACATATTCAATTACACAGTGTGCACCGCAGCAGCAACAACAGCAGCAACTCCGCATTGACAATAAGCCAACCCCCGTTGCGTTCCCAAATGGGCCCCTATATAAGTAAGAAGGCCCAAGCGCGCTGGCCATGTGCAGCACAAAAAATTTTCTCACACTCAACACAAAAATTGTAACGGCTTGCTGTTCAGCACACTCTCAGCACGCAATGGCTCCCTCTCCCTGTCTCTCTCTCCCTGTCTCCGTCTTGCTTCGACTTCCTGCCTGGTTTAAACTGGCCACGTATATTGTTTATATAGTTAACGAATGCGATACATTTAATCTTTAGTGTGTGTCAATTTGCCGTACAGTCATTTAGTTTGCATGTCCCTCGATCCCTTGACGGTCCCACGATGACATCCCGACGTGCCCAGGCATGCCACTTAGCAGGGCCCAAGTGTTCAACAGAAGCTACAATTCCAGCATTCATAATTGACAACAACAACAACAAGATGGTGGGAGAGGGAGAGGGGAAGAACCTTTGGGTCCAACAAGAAGAAGAAGAAGAAAAAAAAATAAAGGGCAGGTGGTAGGTTTTTATTTTTTTGTTTTCTTCTGTTTACCACCATTCTCCATGACTCGGGACTACGGGACTCGGTCAGATTTACAGTGGTGCAAGTGAATGCCATTTAGGGGTTGAATATTTTTGAAATTAAACTTTGAACTAGAATTTTGTATATTTAAAAAAAAATGGGAGTAAACTTATTTCCTTTATAAGTAAGTATCAAGAAATCAAACTGGAACCGTATACCAAAACAATATAAAAACTCAAAATTAGTACCACCATCGAAAACTTAGAATGCTTTCTATCATGTTGAATGAAAGCAGTATTCCATATTACCCCAACTTAAGGTGTATTCCAAATTTCCAGATTTCGTTCACTTGGGACTTCGATAAGCAGTCGTACGCTTAGTTTTTCTTCGGATTTATTTCTATATTAGACAAACGACTATGAAATAAAGAATCTTTCGTTGGGCTGGCTTTCGTGACTCTGACTTATACGTAATATTTCAAAGTTGAACATTTAAAAACTCTCTTTAAAGAATATGATATTATTCAAGTTCAAAATCGACCCTTAGTAGTTTAATTATGTGCATAAATATCAAATCGAAATAGCTCGCTCGTGCTAAAATATTTAACTTCATATAACCGTAGGTTCCAAGTTCAAAGCTTAAATAATTCCTCAGATACAAATGTAAAGAGCATCTGCTTCGAAACCACCGTTGAACTGGAAAAATAAATAACTTCATATAACTAACCTACCTAAGCGGTCTTAAGCCACGCAACACCAAATTTTAAACCGTAACTCAGAAAATAAGGCTGAGGATCGCTATTAAATCGGTTCTATCGGGTCCAGAGATTGGACCACCATGAGCCATCTTTGAACCGGATTAGCGGGTTCGGAACTGGTCTTGAAAAAGTGAAATAACTGTCTCTATTTTAACAATCCTAAAATTTTTAAGGGTCTGAACCACTTTTAACCGTTTCATTGGGCTTGGAACCGTTCTTAAACCAATAAAATATGTGCCTCCATCAGGGCTGCAAGCCCAAATTATTTTTTCGGAGGTCCGGTTCGAGAGTTCGAACAAAATTTTACCTATGGTTAGGGTTCAGAAATTTAAGGTTCAAGGTTTTTGTGCTAAGGTTTTGATTCGAACCTTGGTTCGTCACAAGTTTTTCCAAATTAGTAATTAATTTGTTATAAATATAAAAAAATATTACTGATTTTCCCAATTTTGTTTACTTGAACATACGAATTCAATTTAAATTTATAAGTAATATTTTTTGAACAATTGTAAGTCTATGCTACTTTCTTTATCAATAAAATGCCCGATTAATTAAGAATTGTAACTTTTGTTGAACCGAACCAAAAGTATTGGTTCGAAACAGGTTCAGGTTCAGCTATTTTGGTCACAAGAAGTTCGGTTCAAGGTTCGGTTCTCAGTAAATAAAAAGTCGGAATTCCGGGTTCAAAACCGGTTTACAGCCATGGTCTCCATATAACTAACATAAGCACCGAATTTCAATATAATAGCTTCAATAATTTCTGAGATATAGCCTAAGACTCTTTCCTGATCCATACGAACATACTGTACAAATTTCATATAAGTCGGATTAGTGGTTAAGACCAAGGACGGAAACAGTTATACTTATATTATTTTTATAATTTTCTTTGAGTTTTGTTATATGTATTACGCTTCAAATAACAGTTATTAAGGACATTTATTTATTTAACTCCGCAGACAACAGTTATTCAAGACTTTTTTCTTGACTCCGAGTATGATTAAATAACAGTTTCAGTTAACTTTTATAAAAAACTCAATAAATAACAGTTACTAAAGAATTTTAGATTATTGCTCTTTTTTATGTTTATAATTTATTAGCGGTGCTAGGACATAAGCTGTCAGTCCCTTTTACCTGATCTAAGAGATTAAGAGAAGCTCAGCTTTGTTCTATAATATATAAAATATTGTAAGAGCTTATTTCCTGTATTACACACACTATCAAAAGGGTGCCCAACACTGTAATACATTTTCAATGTTAAATTATTTTACTAAATTGTTTATAGAACAGAGCTAAACCGCCCATTTTTAGGCCATCCAAGGTTACCTGATCTCTCACCCAACACCATAAACTTCCTTCTTTTCCTTAAACTAAAATCCCATTCCCACGCTCAACAGGCTTAACCTGACCCATAGAACACCTTATGCTTCACACCCATATACCTAGAAAATCCCTCTAAACACCGCACGAGATAAAATTAGCAGCGCATCAATGACCTTACCACCTACAATTTTCAATATTTCCAATATCCTAACTCCCATAAGGAAAATAACCATATCAAGTACACACAAAAATTGGGAAAATCCTGCTTCGACTACCTTCAACCTTCATTCAAAATCAAGTAAAAATTCCCCACACATGTTGGGTACGTTTTTCCAATGGTGTTCAGACCAGTGTGCCATGTGCATAAGGGCTCGAAGTTCGGGTCCGATTATAACTTATAACACCAACACAACGAGCGAGAAAAATCTTGTGGGAAACTTGAGGGCAAAGTGTTTCCCACGATTCGAATGTCAGTGTAAAAGAAAACAGAGAAGAGCAGACACACCACCAACAACATCCCCTGCCAAGACCAAGACCCGAACTTGTTTGTCGAGAAAAACCAACCACCACGAGGATCATTGTGAGAGCAATTTGCTCGGCAGGTGGTGGTGGCTGAGAGAGAGAGACTTTTGGGTATTGCGTGCGCTGAGCACGAGACTGAGAGCAGAGGCGGCACGTGCAGCTATAAAAGCCACGGTAACTGGAGACGGCCTCAACATTCTCAACGCATACGTCGAGTAGTGAACAACCCAAGTTACAAGTCTAACAAAAAATGGCCACCAAATACGAGTTATCCAAAACCTATCAATACCGCAAGGTGATGAAACCTCTGCTGGAACGCAAGCGTCGGGCACGCATCAACAAGTGTCTGGATGAGCTGAAAGATCTGATGGCCGAGTGTGTATCCCAGCAGCAGCAGCAGGGAGAGGCCAAATTCGAGAAGGCTGACATCTTGGAGGTCACCGTTCAGCATTTGCGTAAACTGAAACAAAATCGTGCGGCAGAAAGTTCGCTGCCCGAGCAAAGTTTCCGTGCCGGTTATATACGTGCCGCCAATGAAGTGTCACGTGCTTTGGCCGCTCTACCCAAAGTGGATGTGGCTTTTGGCACCACCCTGATGACCCATTTGGGCATGCGCCTTAATCAATTGGAACAGCCGCAGGAGCAGCAGTTAACTAAGCCATTGAGTGCTCCTTTGAGTATACAATGCAGCAGCAGCAGCAGCTACAATCGTGACTCCTACAGTCCCGTCTCCAGTGGCTATGCCAGCGACAATGAGTGCAACAGCCCGGTGGCTCAATCTTTGCTACAAATCAGCAGTCCCGGTCAAGTCTGGCGTCCCTGGTAATGGGCCTCCCATTAATGGGCCTCAACGCAATGGAACTGCAGCTTTACACATGCTTTACAATGATCCTCATTTAGTTAGGTTTTTGTTAACAAGTTTTTTTTATTAATTATTATTATCAGAGTTTTAAGTTAAGTCTGTGATAGGGCAAGCTTTAACTGACTTTTGTCTGCGTCAAGAAGTCACAAGTCTGTTTTTTTATATATATACAAATGTTTATTACACTTAAGAGATCTCAAAATGAACAAGAAAAAATCAAAAAATATTAAACATATGATTAGAAAATGAAAAAAAAATTGAGAAAGTCTTTTTTATGGGAATTTTTATTACAGCAAATCAAAATCGGAAACGGAAATGCAAGTGTCAAACTATTGCCTACTTCAAGGCTGAAGAATGTTGCTTGAATTTTTGGCTAAAGTGCACTATAGGAAAAAAGTGTCCAAATACATGACCAACTTAAGGTTTTCCCTATTTTGGACCCTGGGAATCGAACTGCATCATTAGTTTTATGAGTTATAAAATACAAAACATTTTTTTTTAAGTTTTTCATCAAGTAAAAATTTTTTCAAAATTGTAAAAAAACTTAATCTGATTATTGTGAAATCTGAATAAATAGATTTAAATGTTCTCTAATTTACTACATTTACAGATTTTCGATATCGTTGCGCTTTTAAAAGTTATGGTCCATAAATGTATGTAACAGCAAGAAGGAATCATCTCCGACCTTATAAAGTATATATATTCTTGATCAGCATCAACAGCCGAGTCGATATAGCCATGTCCGTCTGTCTGTTTGTCCGTCTGTCTGTCCGTATGAACGAAGAGATCTCAGAGAAGGTAAGAGATAGAGGTTTGAGGTGTATGGAACATATATTTCTTATACCAGCAGGCAGATCAAGTTTATTTTGGATTTTTGCCACGCCCCCTGCAAAAACGTAATAACTCCCACAATTTTAAAGATAGATAGTTCGAACATTCTAGACATATATTCTACTACTAATTATTTATCGATCCGCCATACAACGTTTTTCGATCAGATGAACGATATAAGAGCTATACGTAAAAGAAAATTAAAAGCAACAACAACGCCGCAGCGATTGGTAGAACCTACGAGAAAGAGAGAGCGAGAGGGCAAAAGCTAACTGGTAATTTCCCAACTGGATTTTTCTTGACGGCAGTATCTCAAGGGACTGCGCTGCTCCCCTCCCTCCCCTCCCTCCCCCCAATAAAAAAATTTGTAAGGAGGCAAAGACCAATTTCAATAAAAACTTAGCTAAATATGCCAAAATGGGGAATTTATCGGAACTTTTTGAGCAGATTTTTTTGCGTATATTTCCTTGGCTTTAGTTTGAAAAAAGTTTAAGTAATGGCGATTTGGATTTGGCAAAAAGGCGTTTAGGACAAATTTTTAAGAAATTTGGTCAAATTATTTGCCTTTGGAACCTAGGCTTGCAGTGTTTTATGAGTGTTTTTTAAAAAAATGGAGAGAAAATCATAAGAGCTTTTTCAGTTTAGTTTTTGGATTTGTGTTATTAATTAACTATATAATAAAATATAAAAATGTTTGGATTTCGAGGGCTGTTCAAAGTTATCGACCTGCCAATTAAGGTCCTTCAAAAAAGGTGTAGAGGTGGTGGCCTTGATTCGGACCCAGATTATCGGAATTGAAAACGGTATATGAGGTTATGATCAGAATTGATGTAATTTAACCAGTATCTCAATTATATTTTTCAATATTATTTTGGAAAAATCGGCTGCATTTTTTTGTAGTTTAGTGTAAAAAAAATAGTAAAAAAATGTTTTTCATCTTGATTGCGTACGGGCAAGAATTCACCAATTCTGCGTTGGTTGCAACATGGCTAATTAAAATCGGTTTAGTAGAAGTGTCACAATCATGGCTACCAGGTCAAAACGTGGTTTCGAGAAAACTCGTTGAAAGTTTGGAGCAACGTTGAAAATACCTACGTTACCAACAACATTGCTCCATTAAAATGGATATATCTGCTAAACTATTTCGAATATTTGAAAATGGTTTAAAGGGGATTAAAGGGGAATGTCCAAGCTATAATAAAAAGGCAAAACAAAAAAATCGAAAAAAAAAATTGTTTCAAAGGTAGAAGACCCCCTTAAGTGTTAGAACTGACTGAGTTTCCGATTTAAGTTTGCTGTCTAAAAGTATGCAATGCTAAAATCTGTACAATTGGCTAGTTAATTGTATTGAATTGTAGGGAAAATTCTTATTGCATACTTATGGGCACATTTTGTCAATTCGTACACATGTTTTTAATATTCAGTAGAACTATTTGTTAGATATTTATCTATATATATATAGAATGATATCATTTAAGTTTCTATATAGCTCATACCATCTCTGTGTAATGGATAGATATAGGGAATGGAGATTTTTTTCCAGATGCCATTTTAATGTTACTACACAGAGGGAAAAACCTGTTCAGAATATAAGTTGCCGGCAACTCAAAACAATAACAGATTTTTCTTAAAATTTTTGAGAACAAATGTTCAGAATGTTCTTGAATGAGCAAAATTCAACTCAATCGGAGTATAATTGCCTTTTGACTTCACCTGTGAGCGCGTGCCACATTGGCTTTAATATGGTGTTTCGAACTAGAACTAGTTCTTAGACCGATCGTTCCTATGACAGCTATATGATATAGTCATCCGATCCGGACGGTTCCGACATTAGTTGGTGTGTAGTAAAAAGAAGACTCTGTGCAAAATTTCAGCTCGATAGCTTTAAAACTGAGGGACTAGTTCGCGTAGAATCATATGTGACAGACAGACAGACAGACGGGACAGACAGACGGATTAGACGGGACGGACGGACAAGCGTAAATAAACTCAGCTCGTCCTGATCAAGAATATATAGTTTATGGGGTCGGAAATGAATATTTCTATGCGTTACAAACTTGGGCAAATTAATATGGGGCTAATTTTCAAGTGTATAAAAATCTCTCGGGCGTTTCTAAATTTTATGAACTTATCGGGCGACTATCCTGACATTATTGAGCCCGTTTGGCGTTGAGTTGGAGCCCTCGAATGGCACAGTTTTTTTTTTCTGTGTGAGAACGAAATTACTTCTAAATGAGTATTGTTTGTTCTTATATAAAGTATAGTATCGGGTATAAAAAGTGTCAAAAATTTCCAAAAATAAATAAATTTACCAAACATATCAAAAATAAAGAAAATACCAAAATTAAAATTTTTTTAAATATACCAAAACATGCTACTAACACGCATTAGCCTAATTAGTATTAAGTGAAGATTAAACCTGACATGACATAAGCAATATCTACTTGTCGGTAGCTCAATTAGCCTTGACTTCCTCCCCTCCCTTCATCCCCCTTAACCAATAATCCAAACTAATTGATCAATCATTAATTTCAATTACAATCAACATACCCATAAACAGGGAGGTAGACGGGAAGGAGGAGTACCTCAGGCCCACACGCGCCAACAGCACACTTTCAACGCCCGCCTGACCCCTAAATCATCGTCCCCTCCCAACCAACACACCCAAAGGTAGAAATCGCCAAAGCCAATATGCCACATCCACTAATTGTGTCCAATAAACACACACATCGAGGGATATATGGTGGGAAAGGAAGACCGCATTATGCCATCATCATCATCATCGTCGTCGTCGTCGTCGTCGTCATCTGCATGCCATTGATGAAACAATAAGCGAGTAGATGGCACGCCAGGATAACAATGGGAACGGCCCACGCACCAGGCACATCCCTACTCAGTCTCCGACCGACAGGATGAGGCAGTGAAGTATGCATTAAGGATAATAACACACACACACACACACACCGGCCCAAAGAGCAATGCGAACAGCGACAGCTGCAAAAATGTGCTCTGATCCTTAAAAACAAAAAAAAAAACAACAAAAAAACGAAGCATGTGGCCAAAAGGAAAACAAACGAGAAAAAATTGTGTGAGAAACTTACTTTCAGCTCGGTTCCCACGCCACGAGCCACAAGGATTCGGGCTCTGTACAAAATTTTGCAGCTGTTCCTGTTCGCTCTGTGTGTGTGTGTGTGTGTGTGTGTGTGTGTTCAACCGTGCCGAGGGTGGAATACCTGACAGGGACTATAAAAGGGCAGCCTCTGCCGGTTATCAACATCATTCACGATTCAACCAGCCAACGGGCAACATCCACTTTTATTTCAAACCATGGAATACACCACCAAGACACAAATCTACCAGAAGGTAAAGAAGCCTCTGCTCGAGCGTCAGCGTCGTGCCCGCATCAACAAGTGCCTGGACACACTGAAAACACTTGTCGCCGAGCTGCGCGGTGATGATGGCATCCTGCGCCTGGACAAGGCCGAAATGCTCGAATCAGCTGTGATCTTTATGCGTCAGGAGAAGAGCAAGAAATCGGAAGCAACAGCAACAACCACAACCAGTTTACCCATGGATTGTTTTCGCAATGGTTATATGAATGCCGTCAATGAAGTGTCACGTGTCATGGCCTCCACACCTGGCATGAGTGTCGATCTGGGTAAATCGGTGATGACACATCTGGGACGCATCTACAAGAATCTGCAACAGTTCCAGGAGGCCCAAAGTGAACTTCATATGGATTGTTCTACAAGTGCACCCCTCAGTCCCGCCTCCTCCGGTTATCATAGTGATTGTGAGAGTCCTGCCCCTTCGCCGATGCCTTTGCCTGTGGCAAGCGAGCAACTGTGGCGCCCCTGGTAAAGTGGCCCAGGAAAATGAAGGCAACATAACACAACTGTGATAATTCAACTGTGATGGCAACAATTAGCAAAACAATTAAATTAAATGCAACAAAAGAGAAAGAAAAACAAAAACAAAAAAATATTTTGGTTCTTTTTGTGTGTGGGTTTGAAGGTGGAAAAGGGGTTCAGGCAGCAAGGTGACTAAGGGTGACTTTTGTTTGCAGCTCCAATGGAAATTCTCCGTGATTTCTATGACCAAATAATCAGGGATTAAACCCGAAACGAATTATGATTCCCATACGCTTAAAAGTTTTAATTCGGTTCTTGATTTAATCCTGTTAAGGGGGTCTTCTACCTTTGAAAAAAAAATATTTAAAATTTTTTTGTTGACACAGAATTGATGTAATTATGGCCCGTACCTCAATCAAGAGGAAAAACAATTTTTTACTATTTTTTTTTACACTAAACTACAAAAAAAACGAGAAGGCAAAGCTAACTTCGACTGTGCCGAAGTTTTAATACACTTGAAAAACTTTTCTCCAACTGATTTAACCGGTAAAATATATATAGGATATAGATATCAGATATCTCAAATTTTTTAATCATTGATAATAAAAATTTGATACCACAAAAAAAAACTTTTCTTATTAAAACACATTTTCCGACCGATTG
Organism: Lordiphosa mommai; assembly: GCA_018904225.1. Taxonomy (NCBI): domain Eukaryota; kingdom Metazoa; phylum Arthropoda; class Insecta; order Diptera; family Drosophilidae; genus Lordiphosa; species Lordiphosa mommai. Next base: position 79,016 of record JAEIFT010000312.1, on the reverse strand, counting down.
GTCCTATGGCAGCTATATGCTATAGTCAACGGATTTTGATACATTTTTTTAAAATTATGTGAAAGCATATAAAACTAATATATACCAAGATTGGGGAAGCTACGATAGAAAACAAAAAAGTTTTTCTCACTAGAAGTAGTTTTTTGATCGACAGTTTATATGGCAGCTATATGCTATAGTCATCCGATTTTGATAAATTTTTTCAGAATTGTGTGGAAACATATAAAACAAATATATACTACAAATGGAGACGCTTTGATGGAAATCAAAAAAGTTTTTCTCACAAAGACTTATTTTTCGACCGATCGTTTCTATGGCAGCTATATGCTATAGTGATCCGATTTTGATACATTTTTCCAGAATTATGTGGAAGCATATAAAACTAACATATACCAAGATTAGTGACGCTACGATGGAAAACAAAAAAGTTTTTCTAACTAGAACTAGTTCTTAGACCGATCGTTCCTATGGCAGCTATATGATATAGTCATCCGATCCGGCCGGTTCCGACATATTAGTTGCGTAAAAAGAAGACTCTGTGCAAAATTTCAGCTCGATAGCTTTTAAATTGAGAGACTAGTTCTCGTAGAAACAGACAGACGGACAGACGGACAGAAGCCGGACGGACAAGCGGAAATGAACTCAGCTCGTCGTCCTGATCAAGAATATATATAGTTTATGGGGTCGGAAATGAATATTTCTATGCGTTACAAACTTCTGGGCAAAATATACACTTTTCAAGAGATAATATAAAAAATTTACTGGATAGATAAGAATATATAGTCTATCAAAAGAAAAGTAAGAAAGTCGGTCAAGCCCGACCTGTAATATACTCTGTACCTGTTTTATATAACTGATAATTTTAAAGTGATGGGGTCACACAAACTGTGCCCAAGTGCTGCCCACAACCGATTAAGGGCAGTGGTGCCCAGCGTAATTATTTGATTTGCTTATAACTCGAATATCGTTCATCTGATCTGGAAACAGTGTATGGTGGATCGATAAGTAATGACGATTAAAATATATGCTCAGAAGGTTCAAACAATCTGTCTTTAAAATTGTGGAAGATATTCGATTTTTTTCAAATTGTGGGGTTTGAATCGTCCATCTGATCGGAAAACGTTGTATGGGGGCTCGATAAGTAATAATGAGTAGAATATATGTCTAAAAGGTTCAAACAACCTAACTCCACAATTGTGGATATTTGAGTTTTTTTCAAATTTGTGGGGTGAACTCTACTATCGTTTATCTGATCGGAAAACGATGTATGGGGGCTCGATATATAATGATGAGTAGAATATTTGTCTAGAAGGTTCTAACAACCTAACTCCAAAATTGCGGGATTTTTGAGGTGTTTTTTAATTGTGGGGGTGGCAACTCTACTATCGTTCATCTGATCGGAAAACGATGTATTGGGGCTCGATAAGTATTGATGAGTAGAATATATATCTAGAAGGTTCGAACAACCTAACTCCAAAATGGCGGGATATTTGAGGTGTTTTTCAAATTGCGGGGGTGACAACTCTACCATCGTTCATCTGATCGGAAAACGATGTATTGGGGCTCGATAAGTATTGATGAGTAGAATATATGTCTGAAGGGTTCGAGGTTCAAGGTAAACTTGATCTGCCTGCAAGTATAAGAATTATATGTTCCATACACTTCAAACCTCTAAGCTCTACCATCTCTGAGATCTCAGTTCATACGGACAGACGGACATGGCTATATCGACTCGGCTGTTGATGCTGATCAAGAATATATATACTTTATAGGGTCGGAGATGCTTCCTTCTGGCTGTTACATTCATTTGTACAAACCCAATATACTCTTTGTACCTTCGGTACAGAGTATAAAAACCAGAGATATGTGGACTAAAATTAATCCCAATCCGATGTCAGTTCGAGAGGATTAAACTGTGTTCCCGTCTTTGGCTCGGGTATGTTTGTTTTTTACTCGATATAGGATTTTTTAGACAATACAGGAATAGATTTTAACTTTTAGTTACTTTTTACTTTACTTTTGATTCTTTCGCTGACATTTCAATTCCGAACTTGTTTTAATCTATATGCAAGAGACTATTTGTTTCTTAGGTAGGATACCTAATTGAAATGAGACTTTTCAGATTGATACAAGAATTTTAGGATGCCTGATGTTAGCCTTCTATTTATTTGATCTGAATTTTAATTTTTTGAATTATTGATCTGAAATTCTGTTTGTAGGCGAGTTTAAGGCTCCTTAGGCGTCCTTCCAAATTTTGTTTGATTTGCAGCAATATATCACGCTTAGTGCCTACTTAAATTTTTACGAAATTACGATAGGGTCCGAAACTAAAATCATTTTGTACTTTGTATTCGTTACTGAACACTAACTTACTTGAGTTTTAGGCGTGTTTTTTTATAGTGTGGTTTAAGAGACTAAACAAATTTGAGCCGAACTCAAAAGCAAAATCACAGGCCCCCTTTCGCTAGCTAAGTATCTAGTGGAGTGGCTCATTTATCCTTCTTCATTATTTTATGATTTTACTATCCATAGTCTCTCTTTGACTGTTCTCGTAGGGAAACCTATTTGTTTTCCTTATTTATTTTTTACGTTTCTTTCTTTCATGCTTTTTTAATTCCTTAGTTTTCTTTTACTTTCTCTTTAATTTCTATTCTTTTTTTTTACTGTCCTCCTCTTTTCTGCATAATAATTTCATGATGTCGAACGCGGACGTTAAAAAATAAAAAAGGCAAAATAGGTATTTTCAATTCGTTTTTTACTTTATAATGATGTAGCTTGAGTAGCACTATGAAAAAAGTGCAAACAGGTAAAAATACTGATTCCAAAATACCGGCAAAATATGAAGTGATTTGAACGGGACAAAAAAAGAAGTTGCTTTGATCAAAACATATAGAACTTAGCGAAATCTGACGCATTTCTAAACCCAAAATGTTTTAGAATCTTATGCATGAATGGTACTTTGAAATGGTTTTTAGTTGGTTCAAAAAATCTTCTGTACTTTTTTTAAAATAAATAATAATCTGATTCGTAACGGGACATTGCGAACGGGACATTTTTTCCAATATGATTCAAGTGGAAATGATTATGTATATATTTATGCATTTTAACTATAATCAGTGAACTAACACTAACCTGACGTTGCTCGGGTCTCTACAATTGTATTGAAATGGTTTTTTCAAAACAAAACACAAAAAAATATTAGTGTGCGAATTAATTTTTTAACCTTAAACTTTTACACTTACAGACGCGAACGGGACCAACTTTGAACGACATTAAAATATAACAACAAAAATTTTACCAATTGGAATTTTTTTTATTAAATTGCTGATAAAAACTCCTGTTTGTTCTAAAAACCCTTCCATGCATTCACTTCTTCAATTTGTGACACACTGATAACTAAACTTTTTAGATAAATTATAATGTAAGAGACATTTGTAGAACAGTCTTTATCATGTATGATCTTTCTTAAAGAAGATAATAACAAATAAAGCATGCAATTTAAAATGGCAAAAAAAAAAGAAAAATGCACTTTTGCAACTTTGATGTCGATTTACTCATTGAGGTTAATGACCATATGTTCACTTTAATAAAATTAGTTAAATTTGAATGATTCTTTACCATAATATGAATAAACAGAGAGATTTCAAGATCTTTTTAGATTTTTAGCCTCGGGGGACATTTTGGTGGAAATGCCCATATGTTTTCTCTCTGTTTTTCAAGATTCTTTCATTTCTTCCTTTCATTCCTTAATTTTTACTTTTATCTTCTTTTCTTTGATCTAGCCTCTCTTCAAGTATACAATTCCTTCCTTAATTAATCTTTCTTCCTCATTACTTGCTTATTTCCATTGGATTCCATTGCTCTCATATTTCTCATTTCTACTTCATTCCACTTGTCTTCCTCATTCTATTTCGAGTATTTACTGGGTAAGGGGATTATATCAAATAACTAGATACCTCTCAAAATAACTGATTTCTCCCTACATTGTACAAAATTAAAACAAAATTTATTAGATTTATTTATCAACTTAATTATATTTTATGAGCTGTCGCATCTAGTTATTGTGAATTCAATCTTAATTAAATCCAGTCCAACAGTTGAGTTTTCTAACAAGCAATCATGTATGCATACAAAATACAAACTAATTAAATTCAAAAACCGCGCGCCTTATCGATAACAATCATATGCTTTACGATAACAATAATTCGCCCTCACTTGATACCGATAACTCCATCTCGTTGACACTGTCAGCTCTAAAGTCAAAAAAATTGTGACTACATTTCTTGACGTTATCAAATACGGTCACTCTGAAAGCGGCTTAAAATCGGCATCGAAAATCACGTTTCGCCTTACAAACAACAAACGGTTCAAGCAACTCCAGCAACATCTCAAAAGTAATTAACTAATCAGCAAACAAAGGCCAAAAAGAAAATGCAGCCGCAAATCTCAAATGCAAAATACCGCCCTAAGCAGATGCGAAAAAATTAAAGACGAGAACGCCATTTACAAAGCTCCAGCGAGTGCGCGTGTAGAACTCTTTTCCGTTTTTTTCCTTTGCCGGAGAGAGAGTGAGAGAGAGAGACGCGCTCCAACATACACGATAGCGCTCTGCTGCTGGCTCTGGCTGTCAGACGTAGCGGTTTGTAGAACGAGTTTTGGACGGTCGGTCGGTGTTTGGTCAGTTTTGAAGAAGAAAAAAAATTACACATTTTTTGCAATAAAAAAAAATTCGCAGCAACGAAACGCAAGTGTTTGGCCAGTGCGTGCGTGGGCAAGCGGCCGCAAAATGTGCAAGTTAACCTTATATTAAAGGCAGTGTAAAATAACATAAAAAAAACTGGGTATTTTTTTTTTAATTGCTTTTGTTTATTTTTTGTATGTGGACCAGTATTCAATTTTTTTCCCTTTACGCTGTGTGTGTGGGGGGTGTACGTGAGTGTGAGTGTGACTGCCACTCGTTGGTGTTGAAGGTAAGTGCGCCTTTGCTGCTTCTATGGCTGGAGTTGCCATACAAAATAAAATTAAATCAAATGTTGGACATTTAATTTAAACAAAACTGTGTTTTAATTGTTTATGCGAAAGTAAAACTAATATATCAAAGTGTTAAACCGAATGTTATCGAGGATTAAATTGTGGTTATGATTTTGAGTTAATGGCCACTTTGGCAACTCTGTTTAATTGCAGTCTGTCTGTATATGTTGGTATATTGTTTGTGCAGAGGCGTGCTCATTTTTATACCAAAAATGCAACTTTCTCTTGTTAAAGTGGCCCTGGTGTAATTGTGTTCTATAAATTGTGAAAACAATTGTCATTCGTGATTAAAATTGTGATTTTTGCGTAACAAATTTTTTATACCAGGGCACATGCAACTGTGCGCTTTATTTTCGGCGGTAAACACTCACACTCGTACCCCACACGTCTCTCTCCGCTCTGTGTCTGTGTGTGTACTCGCTGGCTCGGCCATTGCTGTGTGTGTGTGTGTGTGCGTATAATTCTACGTATCGAAAAAAATGGTGCAAAAATATGATGAAAAAACATAACTAACTGCCAAAAAAAAAAAAATAATTATAATAATTCAATTCGATTTGCAGGATACGACAAAATAATATACAAACCGCCAATATGGAAACATTGGAGTTCAATTAGTTTCCGCTTGCCACGGAGGCCAGGAAAAAAAAAATTAAAAATAAAAACACCACAACAAGAGCAATAAAAACGCTTGCAAAAATACAACAACAACAACAAGAAAACACTTTTCTACGGGCAGAGGACGAGGTCTCGGTCTGCCAAAATCTCTCCTCATCAAATTCACGAAATCCAAATCGTCTTATAAATAATTATTGTTGTTTTAACCGGCACACCGTTGTTGTTGTTGGCCTTACAACAACAATAAATAATAATAACACCAACATGTATCCCACCGGTGCGTCACCCCGCCGCCGGGGTAAGTAACCACCCACCCACTTCATATTATTGTCCAGTTGTGCCTTTTGGCTTCATCATGGGTTTGCTAATTGTGTTTCTTCTTTCCCTCCACTCCACCACCTCCTGCTGCTGCATTTGTCGCCACTTCAGGGACCACCACCTCAGGGCCCAATCAAATTTACCATTGCCGATACATTGGAACGGATTAGGAGGAGTTCATTTTCTGCAGGCACAGTATCACAGGCAAGTATTCTTCAAAAAAAAAAAGTTCATGGATAGAGGATACACCAGACTTACCAGCTGGACACAGTGGATGTTTGGAAATAGTTTTGATTTTTCTCATAAAGATAAGGCTGCGGTTTCTTTCATTTTATTGACCGTTGAACAATCGAAATAGCGCATATGATGAAACCAACATATTTATACCCGTTACTCATAAGATTAACAGGCGGAAGCAAGCATTTCCGATATACATATATGCTTAAACGCCTAAATCTTAGAGTCTTATCAAGCTAGGGCAACCAAATTTGGTATATAGGCTACCATAGTCTGCAAGCAGATTCGATTTTTTATTAAAATCCGAATTTCATTATAATCAAAACTTATAAAGCTCACAGATATCAGACAGTCAGTTCAAACTAGAGATGGGCGGGCATACCGAATTTTTCGTGGGAAATTATAAATTCATCCAAAAAATTTTTTTCAATATTTCTTACCTGCATGAGGAATCATTTCAATTCGGAACTCGCGGAACTCCCTTCTCCATAACAATATAGCAATATTTTCACCTTGTTAACTGAACACACTGTTAATACTTTCCCATATATATAGAATTCGGTCACGAGCCGTCTTTACCTTAAGCTCTCGTCTTAATTCAAATTATTTTGATTTCGAGATATTAAAATGTTTTTAAGGTATTCAACTAAATGCGAAAAGTTTCCATGTGTTCTACAAATCGCTTTCGACCCCAAAAACGACCCAACTCGTATGGATCGAAACGAATTTTTAATTTAAAATAGAATAACTTAACTCATTAATTATGGGAAAAATTTGACGCGATTTATATATTTTAAAAAAGATTGAATTATACGAATTAATTTTAAATAGAAGTCGATACTTAAATCAAGTTGTGAAGCGAAGACAGTATCTACCAGTTCTTTTATTCAAACCAGCTTGGCTTTGAAAGACAGAATGCATTTTTGATTCAGCTATTTTTGGAAGGTCAGTGAGAAGAAGGATGTGATTGAGGGGGAAAATGTCAATTCGAAAAAATTGGACCGAAAATATGAAAAATCCATTAATGAATATAAATTGAGAAAATTTAAATAAAATCATATTTTGTGCTGATAAAACAAAGTTTTATCAGGGAAGTGGAAAATAAGTGGAAAATTAAATTTTAGGAATAATCTGGTTTTCACTATAACTCTCCTAAGTATCCGATTACATATAATCTACTCATCAATACTTATCGAGCCCCCATACATCGTTTTCCAATCATATGATTGTTTGTAGAGTTGTCATCCTCGATATTTGAAAAATCCGCATATCTCCCACAATTTATGAGATAGATTGTTCGGACCTTTTAGATATATATTCTACTTATCTTTGCCTATCGACCTCCCATACATCGTTTACCGATCTGATAGACGTTAGTAGAGTTTGTCCACCCCGATATTTGAAGAAACCCCTAAATACATACAGAAGAAAAAAGATTCCGCCAATAGAATATGCATATTTCTTATTTATATTGACCACTGCCTTCAAACCAAGCATGCTAGAGATAAGTATTCACAAAAAATTATTTACCAAAAACCGAACAAATTCGGGATCCTAATTTTGCGCCACTTGAATAGAACATGCATCTAGTTTGATCGTTATCCTTGGCCTATAATCCTATAATGGGTCGAGGAAAAACCTTAACCGTGGCGTAAAAAGAAAAAAATCAGTGCATGACCGATCTTTGGTTGAAATAGCTTTAAAAAATCAAGAGAAACCGACATGTTATAACTGTATTTTGAATAAATAAGGCTTACATGAAAGGCCGTACACTCAGTGCGCTTATTGATGGAGAAAGGCGACTTATATTAAGAAAAGCGTTAAATTCTCTCGATCCTTAGTCAAAAATCTGTTAAAAATTTGGTGTTAAGGGCAGTTTTACAACTATGCGCCGCGTTATTTCGAGTGCTATGCATTAGAAGCCACCTCTTAACCTGGTTCAAAAGGCGCAACGCCTCAGTTTTGTCTCGCACATGTGACCTGCACTTCGAAGTAGCATCAAGTGTGGTCCATTCTGAGCTATAGCTATTAATTTCAGAATCTCCGAACAGAAACTCATGGTGAAACTCAGTTGTGATGGCGTGGGGGAGCAATTTGTATTAAAGAACCGGAAAATTAAAGTTATTGTCAATTACAATGAATGCGTTATCTTTTAGTGGTATATTGAAAAAGGCGTTTCCATACTTTTATAACATTTTTAGTCCTCTGCCAAGGACTTACAAACTTGACGTAACGTATATAAAGAGCCAAAATGTGAAACTATTAAGCTGGCCGACATATCCACCGCATCGAAAATGTCTAGGGAAGGTTGACACATCAAGTATATGGATGAGGACAACAATATTTAGTTATACCTGAACTAATCCAATCCATAGTATCAGCTTGGAACTAGATTTTTCAAATTATTTGGCCAATTTGTATGCACCCCTTCATAACCGGATGTGTGAAGTTTTGGAGCAGAAAGGTGGCTCAACACACTTTCAAAACTTTTTTAATCTAAAATACTTTAATAACCTTGAACTTAAGCAGTTTTTGAGTTCAGAACTCCCTAAAATGGCTTTTTCGTCTTTCTATTCAAATGGCGCAAAATCAGAACCCCAAATTTGTTCGGTTTTAGGTAAATAATTTTATAAAAAATACTTAAAATTTTTGTCGCTATGTTTTCCTTACTTCCTTTAAATGACCTTTAATTTAAAGAAACAAATAAGTCTCGCATGCTTGCAGACATAAGAGGAGTCCTATTTTATTTGTGGGGGGGAGTGTATATATAACAAGGAGTTAAAGAACGATTATTAGATTCCATCGTCCTTTTTTTTTTTTTAAATGAATTAACTTGACATTGAGCAGAGGCTATTATGGTTAAAGATTTGTATACCCTTGTTATTGTCCGAGTAAGATTCTGTAAGCTTAAAATTTCCACTGTAAGCTAGTCCAGCGCACACTCCATGTCTAATCGCGTATAAGTGTGTATGTGAATGCTGCATCTACTTTGGCAGCAACAAAAAACAGAATCACAGTAACCGGTTATGGTGCGCGCCATATGCTCGCTCGCCTCTCTTGTCATAGGATTAACCTGCGCTTCCTTTAACGTCTGGCAGCAGCGCTTCCGTCGTCGTCGTCGTCGTCGTCGCCTTTAACTAATCTTTTCTTTGATTTATTTGCAGCATCAAATTGGAGTGCGAGAAGTTGGCAAATGAAAAGACCGAAATGCAGCGCCATTATGTTATGGTAAATTTTATCTGAAAATTCAATAAACTCAAATCAATTTACTAATGGTTTTTTTTCGTATATTCCACTTTCCTGTTTCAGTACTATGAAATGTCCTATGGCCTTAATGTGGAAATGCACAAGCAAACGGAAATCGCCAAGCGTTTAAATACATTGATCAATCAGCTGCTTCCATTTCTACAGGCCGATCATCAGCAACAAGTGCTGCAGGCAGTGGAACGTGCGAAGCAGGTTACCATGCAGGAGCTAAATTTGATAATTGGGGTAAGTAGTTTCTAAATTGAAAGCATTTAAATTAGGAAGAACTGAGAACATGGGTTCAGTTAAAGCAGTTTTAAGGACAATAATAATTTCATTAGGTGGCTAAAGTTTATCAGGCCTGTGTTAGTTTTCACATGGAGTGAACTTGAATTTCGTATATGTAAGAAAAATATTAGAATAATTTTAACTAAAGATCGGCGATGCCCATCCCAAATTTTTAATTTAATACGGTCCTGTTCCGACCCCGCAGTTTTTTTTCGCCCATCTTTAGTTTTAACAGAACATTAGTAGAATCTAGTGGAAGCAGTGAAAGAATATCAGGCTAGACTCGAACACAAATTGGAAATTGATCATCTCGCTCTAATGCAGCCATACAGAGGAATATAATCAGTCCATATAGGGTTATGATTTCAAAGATTCACCGATGTAGCGCAACTTAGGTCCTCACCTTCCTTCTATCGTAACATTTCCTCAATAAGCTCCTAAATTTGATAAACATAGAAATGAGAGAACGGCCCTAAGTAAGGTTCTAAGAATTTCAAAAGATGGTAAACTGATATGACTATAAGTCAGTAGGCAGGAACCTTTAATTCCTAATTTAGACGACATAATACAAAGAGTAAAAACAGTTTTTGGATTTTATATGGTTCGGGTTAAAGATGTGGCAGTGCCGTGCCCGTGACGAGTTTTTTTTTTTTTGAACAAAGGATGTATATAGAACGTTGTTTACACAAGGGTCAATTCCTTCCAATTCCGTTTAAAAAACCCAAGTACCTTCATTGATTTGATAAGTATGTATGCAGGTTCAAACTCAGTTTCCGATCTACTTCCAAAACTTTCGATTGATCTAAACGCTCTTATGTTTTGGGAAATCAACTAATTGAATACTTCACTCAGCCTGTGAAGACCTGAGACAGACCAATCATCAGGTAGATGTACAAAACAAAGTCGGCTAGATGTAAGTAAGATCAACGGTGACCAATCGAAGTCAAATACTGCTTCAAAAGTTTGTTCGTAGCCGTATCCGTTCCGTACGAATTTTTCGCTAATCAACTAATGTCATACCGCTTTGAAAGCGTCATTCGAAGACAAGTTAAATCATGGACAAGGTACACTCCAAACATACGCGCTGAAATTGTCGAGTAAGTTTGTACTCGCTCTTTAATAGCTATTTCAATGGTCTTTGGGTTCTATATAATCCTTTGATTTTGACTACTCCACAATGGAAAAACTAAAAATAATTGGAAATTCCAATTTTTAACGAAGAAATTACCCCTTCTCCTTCTTAACTTAAAAACTGTATATCAGCCAATTGAATTATATTATAAGCGAAAATCAATGAAAGTTTAGGGAGTTCGTAACTTAATAATTAATCAGAAATTTTTATCAAACATTTGAAAATGTCAAATAACATAAGAAAGTGGATAGAAGAACATCCACAAATTAATTATTTATTTTAATTTAATTTATTTCTAACTCACCACGGATTAACTTAACCTCGTTCATCCTTTTGGTTAGGCAGTCATATAATTTCTTTAATTAGTCAAGAGATATAGCCTCCCAAGGCACTTTTTGTTCTTTAAATTAGTTCCGATTTAGTTGGGTAGTATTGCCTTCCTGACTTTGCATACTTGTCGGGCATGTAGGGCAGGCAGGTCTGTAAAGGCACATTTCGGGGTTCAATTCATGACTTTACGAGCATAACTGTGTGGATACTGGAGTAATCCAGCTCGGAACTTCTATGCCAAGCAGACAAACATTTCCTTGATTGTTGGGAAAGACCTGTTTATAACACACCATTGTATGTTGTGCTATTTTTTTTCGAGAACTCAAAAATTAATTGTCCTAAAAATCTCTACAGATTTTTTATTAAAAACGCTTTAATTTTCAAATTAAAACTGGTTGACTTTAGTAGATCAGATGTCGAAAGTTAAGCGAATTGCCACTCGAAGTCAATCAGATTTAATTTTAATCATTATAATTCCATATAAGCTAGTATCTTGGCATATAAAATCGTCCAAGTTTATCTCGAAATGCTATCGTTATATACATAAACCCTTACATACTCATTCATACTCTTGATCAGGACGATGAGTTTATTCCTCGATATGCCTGTTTCTACAGTGTTAGAGCTCAGCTTAAAAACCTTATGTTGCAAACATAGGGTGCGCTGAGGCCGAAGATTAAGACGAAGCGAAGACGAAAAACTCCGCAGTAGGATTTATATGAATTCGCTCGAAATCGTACACAGTGCACGCTAAGATGAAGACGAAGCTGAAGACTAACTTTGTTCTTGTTCAGCTTCGTCTTCATCTTCGTAGCTTTGCCTTCGCGTTTTTACAGTTTTGCTTTGATATATAAACCATTTTTAAGAGTGGCCCAAACTTTAGAAGTAAAGCCCTTTACGGACCTGCGAGGTAACGTGAAGAGGTTCATACAAAATTTGTTCAAAGATGAAGCTGAAGTAATGATTCCGAAGAAATCTTACATTGTGGAATTTACATTGTGCCCATACGGAGCTGGGAAGTACTGTTGCACTTAACAGCACATGAATGGATCCTGTGTTAATAGCCTGTTACTTTGAAAGAAGCTGAAGAACCATTTTTGCAAACACTGTTCCATCACCCTACTTCTGCCTTGGAGTAAAAAGTTGAAATTAAATTCAAGACATAAAGTTGAAGTATTAATACAGTCGTAAATGCTCGCTTTAACCAGGGTTTGAATAACTCAATAAAAATAGCAAAAATCCAAAAAGTAGAAAAGTTGACTTCAGATATCTCTAAGAGATTGAATATAGAAACAGACGAAAAAGTGTTGTAAGTGGGACGGGACAGTGACAGAGGAGTATAATGTACGCTCTCCTCTAAGACGTTTCAGCCTATCTGTACCCATTGTACAAAGTGAGAATTTAATACCTCTTCATAAGATTGAAGTAACGTCATAGTTTTCAGCATCTGTGAATTTTCCTTCAACGATTTGGTGCGACTTCTGCTTGGTCATGAGCAACTTTTTATTCCTTCCAGTTTTTTTTTTTAAGAATATTTTCTTATGCTGGTAGAGAGTACCCCAAACTAGTTTTAATCACCCTTTCAACTGCCCCAGCAAACAAAAAGTGTTCCCACAATTAAATTTAGTTAGCTCCAATTTTGACTTAAGTTTTGTCATTTTTCGGCCTAATTTGTTAAACACATTTTTTTTGTTTTGTTTTAAACTTTTAACTTCAAACTTACACAAATTCGACCACCCATCCAATCTTCCTCCGCCCAATCCAATTAAAATACCCAAAAATTTGAGTGGCGTGTGCAGCACCAGCAGCAACATGGAATACAACAACTTTTAGTAAGTTTTGTTTTGTTGCAAAGAAGTTTGCTTTTTGTTTCTCTTGTGTTTTGTTGTTGCCACCGCTCTGAGCTCTCTCTCTCTCTCTTTCTCCATTCGATTAAATAATGCTTTCACAGCTGCCAAAAATACTTGTTAATGTTTGGAATAACATTGTTGTTGATGTTGTTGTTGTTGCTTGCACACATTTTAAACCCAGCTTCAATTTTTAATTGTTATGTCCCTAAAACAAATGATTGAATAAATAATTTTATGATGCATGAGAGGCTCTTGTTTATGTGTTTTGCTTAAACTAAACTTTTTTTTATTACAGCAACAAATACATGCACAACAGGTGCCAGGCGGACCGCCACAACCCATGGGTGCTTTGAATCCATTTGGGGCCTTGGGTGCCACCATGGGTTTGCCACATGGCGGGCCACAGGGTTTGCTTAAAGCGCCGCCCGATCATCATAGGCCAGACATAAAGCCCACAGGACTCGAGGGACCAGCAGGCGCTGAAGAGCGCTTGGTAAGTTTTATTAACTAATAACGAATATTTAACATAACTAATTTATGATTTTACTTTTAGCGCAATTCGGTTTCGCCGGCAGATCGTGAAAAATATCGCACCCGTTCGCCCCTGGATATAGAGAGCGACTCCAAGCGTCGAAAAGATGAGAAGCTGCAAGTGAGTATATTGAATTAACTTTCATACATTCATTCATTCATTCATCAAAATTCTATCATCTGTTGTTCTGCCTCTCAACTCACCATAAATCTTAGTAGACAACCCTTCTCTCTCTCTCATAAGTAGTTAATGTTGTACATATTGTTATTATTGTGGTTTTTATTCCTAAGCATTTTGTTTTATTTATTGTGTTTGTGTTTTTTTTCAAAATTATTTCCAGGACGATGAAGGCGAGAAAAGCGATCAAGATTTAGTCGTAGATGTTGCAAATGAAATGGTGAGTTGAGTGTCGGCCCAGATTCAATGCAACTAATCCTTAAAAAAAAAAAAAAATATCCACAAATTCATTATGTTAAAAAAAAAATGGAAAATTAACCTAAAATTTTCTATTTGTTTCCAGGAATCCCACTCTCCACGTCCCAATGGCGAACACGTGTCCATGGAGGTGCGTGATCGTGAAAGTTTAAATGGCGAACGCTTGGACAAGCCCAGCAGTAGTGGCATCAAACAGGAACGTCCGCCCTCGCGTTCTGGCTCCAGTTCATCACGTTCCACACCCAGCCTCAAGACAAAAGATGTAAGAAGATTATTAACAAAAAAGAAAAGCAAATGGAATTTTTTAAATAATTAAAAATTTAATTACCATTACAATTACTTTATTTTGTAATTAAAAATTCAAAAGTTTTTTAATTACCATTACAATATTTATGCATGTAAATTGAAAGTTCCATTTTTTAAATAATTAAAATTTTAATTACCATTACAACTTTATTTTTAATTAAAAATTGCATTACCATTACAATATATTACTATTTTATTTTGTAATTAAAAATTGCATTACCATTACAATAATTTACAAAGTTTTTTTTCATTTTAAATAATATTTTACAATTTTTGATGTAATTTAAATTTTCAACTTTTAATGAAAATTACTCAACAATTATTATTTTTAATTACCAAAAAATTTAATTCTTGGTAATAAATAAAGGTAATGAAATTTTAATTTACATAATGGTACTTGTAACGGTAATCAAATTTCGTATTTCCCAAATATTCGTATTTGTAATGGTAATTAAATTTGTAATTATCCAAAAAAATCGTAATTGTAATGGTAATTAAATTTTCAATTACCCAAAAAATCTTAATTGTAATGGTAATCAAATTTTTAATTACCCCAAAAATCGTAATTGTTATGGTAATTAAATTTGTAATAATCGTTATGGTAATGCAGCTCTGGTAGGTTGAGGTAGAAAAGAAAAATATCATTACATAAAATGAAACCGAATAGCGTTATGTCATAAATTTGACTTATATACGGAAGTTGAGTATGAATACAGATAATGAAGAAATGGTCGCTCGTATATATTTATCTACAATATTTAAATGTAGAAAACAATATATAATAACATATTTTGCAGTAAAAGCCTGTACTCAGTTAAGATAAAAACATATTACGGCACAATACTTTATATAAATAAGCTAGCTGTTTAAAATCTTTGAGCTTTCCAAGCTCTTTGAAAGTGTTTCTATCTATCTAAAGTATTGTAACAAAATAAATTTGAATCTTCATCTAAGTACAAGCCCTAAAAAGGAAAATTTAAGCTGTTTATACCACTTACTTTCACACAGCAGAGACAATTTTAGTTAGTCAAAGGATTTCGAAGATAATTTTTCCGAAAATCACCTTGATAAGTCCTATTCGAGTCTTCTTGCTGATTAAATAGAGAATAATTGCATATACGATTAAAAGAAGACTCGAAAATGACTCATTCATAAGCTCAAAATGCGATTTAACTAACAAAATCTAGAGCATTTGCAAAATATTCATGCTGGAGGAGATTGAAATGTGATTTTATTGCAGAAATATTTTGCGAAGCTGAACGATTCACACCCAGCAAGCATTTTATGAAATTTCTGATCACATTCGAGTCCTCTTTTCGATTAATATACTCAGAATGAGCTCATTTTCTTATCATAAAAGATACTTGCGTTGGAAAAGAAATGGTACCCAAGTCGAGACTCTTCTTAAAGGGTCGCTTAAAATCCACTTTTCAAATCAGTTTCGATTCATTTTCCATTGTTCAGCTTTAGATTTTGAGCATATGAATGAGTCATTTTCGAGTCTTGTTAAAATCGCTCATGAAATTAACCTCCATTTAATCATCAAGAGGACTCGAATATGACTCATCAAGGCGAAAAGACTTGAATGTGAAAACAAATTTCATAAAATTCTTACTGGGCAACCGCTTATTATTCGCTTTTCTATCAATCGATCGGTAGAAATATTACTTAAATATGGGCCGAAAAGTACTCGAAAAAGACTCAAAAAGACCCGAAAATGATCAGAAAAGCGACTCTTCAAAAAGAGTCTCGGCTATGGTACCCTTTACTCCCGACAAAAGTATCATTTATGATCAATACGAATTTATGACTATTTTAATCAGTTTGAGAACTCGAAAAAGTCTCGAATGTGATCCGGAAATTATATAAAATTCTGACTGGGTAGAAGAAATCATGTTTCTTATACCCTTTTCTCATTTCCACTTTCGCAAAATTTATTCGAAAGTGAAATTTGATTCGATAGAATTTTGCGGATTCAAACTTTTCGCTGGCTAGTAACATCAAAAAAAATCGAATTTGACCCTCTAAATCAAAAATTTAAGGTTACACAAAAATGTAAATAAATCTTCATTCTTCAATCAATTTTGAATTTTTCGGTAAATTAAAAAATTCAAATTTAAAAGTACAAAGTAAATCTTTCCTACTCTTCACTTTAAATCTTATTAACAGAGGTGCACATCCACATAATTTCAATGCAAACTGATTCATCATTGAACCGAAAAACCGCAAAAGATCACGCTTTGGTTCCATTTTATTGACAAATCAAAACTAACATTTGCCCTTTTTGGGGTACATTCTTACCCCAGTACAATTGTATGAGAATCAATCAAATTCTAATGGATTTTTAATGCGTTTGTTAATTTTTTTAACAAAACATTGTTTTTTTTTTTGATAATTAAGTAAATATATAAGACCGAAAATACTAGGTCGAATTTTTGGATTTGATAATGCTTAGGCACTTGTTTGTCGATTCGTACACAAAAAAACGGAATATTTTATGATGATCAAATGAATATTTTCCATATAAACTCTGGTGCATAACTATAGCCGCACTCAAATTTTTAGACGCTAGCGTTGACCAACAGATTCCACCAACTGCTTGTTCGGGGGTACAATTGTACCCCAAATGCGTTGTTTTCAGTATTTTTATCGCTATTAGATATATTTTTTGTAAAACACAAGTCGAACTTTCATATAGTGAATCTCAAGGGGACAAAAATATACTTCGTTATACCGAAAATTCGAAATATAGAACCAAAAATGAATACCTTACATAAATAACTACGTTATACGAAAGTTATAGAGAATTCGACTGAAATTTGGTGAATGTACTTGATACATATGCATACAAAGAATTGGCAATGCAAATCCTTTTTAATTTTGACTCCTATAATGTTTGAATCGGTATTTGAATATTCTTATATCCTGCGTTGAAAGTTTATTGGGGTACAAATGTACCCCAAGGATGGTTCTAGGGTTAAGATAAATGGATTTAAATTCCATTTTCGGATATTATAAATTAAATCCGTCGAATAAAATTGATTAACGACAAAATTATATGTAAAAGTATATTTTAAGGAATAAGTCTAATATCCAATTTCTCATTTTTTTCCTACTTAAATTTGCAGATGGAAAAACCGGGTACACCGGGCGCCAAGGCACGCACACCGACACCAAACGCTGCCGCACCAGCTCAGGGCGTTAATCCTAAACAAATGATGCCACAAGGCGGACCACCTCCAGCCGGTTATCCAGCAGCGTCGTATCAGCGGCCAGCTGATCCCTACCAGCGTCCACCATCGGATCCTGCCTATGGACGACCGCCGCCAATGCCGTATGATCCGCATGCACATGTGCGAACAAATGGCATTCCACATCCCTCGGCACTGACGGGTGGAAAGCCGTAAGTCTACTAATCTCTTAATATAAAATATATTACACACACTCACCCAATCCTTGCTCTCTCTTACAGTGCTTACTCTTTCCATATGAACGGCGAGGGCAGCCTGCAGCCGGTGCCCTTTCCGCCAGATGCATTAGTGGGCGTTGGTATACCCCGTCATGCCCGTCAAATCAATACGCTGTCTCATGGTGAAGTTGTCTGTGCCGTGACCATTTCAAATCCTACAAAATACGTTTATACGGGCGGCAAGGGTTGCGTCAAAGTCTGGGATATCTCACAGCCGGGCAACAAGAATCCCGTCAGTCAGCTGGATTGCCTGCAGCGCGATAATTATATACGCTCTGTGAAACTACTGCCCGATGGACGCACCCTAATTGTTGGTGGCGAGGCCTCGAATCTATCCATATGGGATTTGGCCAGCCCGACGCCCCGAATTAAGGCCGAACTAACCTCAGCGGCGCCCGCCTGCTATGCCCTGGCCATTAGTCCCGACTCGAAGGTCTGCTTCTCATGTTGCAGCGATGGCAACATAGCTGTCTGGGATCTGCATAATGAGATATTGGTGCGTCAGTTCCAGGGCCATACGGATGGTGCCTCATGCATTGACATCAGTCCGGATGGCTCCCGACTGTGGACAGGCGGTCTAGATAATACGGTTCGCTCGTGGGATTTACGCGAGGGTCGCCAGCTGCAACAGCACGATTTCAGTTCTCAAATATTCTCGCTGGGTTACTGTCCCACAGGTATGAAAGTTACAGTTAAAGAGATCCAAGAAATTTACTAATCCCTGAATTATCCCTTGCTTTAGGTGACTGGCTGGCCGTGGGCATGGAGAATTCACATGTGGAAGTATTGCATGCATCGAAACCGGACAAGTATCAACTGCATTTGCATGAAAGCTGTGTCCTGTCGCTGCGATTTGCCGCCTGCGGCAAATGGTTTGCCCGACAAAACAACCTGCTTAACGCATGGCGAACACCATACGGTGCCAGCATATTCCAGGTATATTAAACATTAAATGAAAAATTATATCTTTAGAGTTTCATAGAATGTAGTAGAAGGATAAATCGCTCTCTAGGATAGCTGATATACTTCGAGCCAATTTTTGCCACTAGCAGATACATTCCTAGTTCTTTACCAATCAAGGCTTTAAACCAGTCCAGAACCCAAGCCCGCAGAACAGGTTCGGTTAGGGTAGCTTTGTTTCTTCGAAGCAGACCAAGAACCGAAACTTTAGAGCAGCGGTTGGCAAGCTCTTACTCCCATAGCTTTAAGTTATTGATTTCCCAACTTGTCGGGGTCGAAATTATGTCATTTCATAAAGAAAAACAAAAGACACACAAGCAGACAGGAGTAAAAATAAAATACTCACAGTTTGCGCGTCCGAGACTTGGCCATGCTCACTTATCAGAGTATTTAATGCCGACCGCTGGTTTAGATTAATGAACTTGATCCAGACCGTGTGGGTCTTTGTTTATTTAAGACACTTTTTAAGACTTTATACTGGGTGATGAGAAAATGATCATCCTAAGCAAATGCTATCCCTCTATCGGAAGAAACCTTAACTTTTAAAAATGGCTGCACGTGTCAATTCTGCTTGTAGTACACAGTTTCATGGCTTATTAACTTTACAAATGACGAAGCAAAATTGAAATTTGACGTTTTGTTGAACAAACAGTGTGGTATAACTACCGAACAACATATATGTATTTCCAGATCAGTCCAACAGAGATAACATTGTTCTTGTCATTCTACATTGTATGTGCTATTTTTTTTGGTAGAACATTAAGCTATTTACAAATGGTTGACAACAATATAAATAATAATACAAAACAGAACTTAAACATCACGGCATTCTCCTGACGCTTTCACAGCCGTCAACCTGCCGGGGATTCAGCAGAGTGAAACTTTTTAATTAGGGGCGGTGCAATTGCCCAGTTAGTTCAAATTTATGAGACGGACCAAAGGACACCTTCCATGGACTCAAAGGTCGGAGGGATGAAGAATGTGCAGTCGTCTTCAAAGTCTGTTTATTCCTGAAGGAATGCTTCATCAGGCGGTCATGAAAGATGCTGGTGTGCAGGTTGATCTGTGCACAGATTGGGAGAATATCCAAATCCCGGTATAAAGTGGTATGCCTTACGAAGCATCTGCAAGGCGCTGTATGAGTCGGCTTAATATGGACTCCAGTTTTTTTCAGTTTGAGGGTGGTAGAGCATGCTGTACTCCATAGCGGGATTCCCCAGGTCTAGAAGGCATAATGATAGAGACCAATCAAGCTCCTTCGCCTTGGCTGCAACTTTGCTGCCCGTGTCACATGGGCTTTCCAGGTTAAGCGGCGGTTCATGGTCAGGCCATGGTACTTTACCGCAGAATTAAAGTAGGGGCTCTTGTTCCTTTACCAGGGCTCATAGCGAACGCGCGGTGGTGACTCTTTTTGAGCCATTGACAGCTAGGTTCCAACGGCTCGCCAAATGACCTTAGCCATCTAGAAACTGCTGAACTATAGCAGATGTCCTTCTGTGGCTATTGCTGAAGGCAAGAAAAGCAGTATCATCTGCATATGTAGCCATAGGGGTATTTTTGATTCCCTTTCACTCTACGTCTACCACTTGCAAAGTGTATATTAATTTTGGCCAGAAGATTCATTTCCGACCTAATCTATATATATAAAAGAGTTCAACCTGACTGATTGGTGACCGTCGCACAGCCCAAACCGTATAAGATAGCAAGCTGAATTTTTTACTGTAGTTTCATCTTACTCCGAAAGTGAGTACTAAGGCGGGGTTTTGACGGGAAATGTGGAAAATTCGCAGAAAACTTTTGTATGAAACTTTTTTGTTTATCATCCGATCAGCTCCAAACTAATTTTAACCGCAATAAAAATTCATCAACAACTGCATACCAGTTTTCCGCAAAATTAACCCACGACACCCCCATGGGTTAAAAATCAATTAATTGGCCGAAAGTATACTTTCCAAACGATTAGCTCCAAATTTATTTTCAAAACTACACATTCACGAATATGACTTTTACATTTTGGAAAAACCTACCGGAAAATGGCCGGAAAAGTGTTGTTGTTCAAAACTCACATGTTTATCATTCGATTAGCTCCAAGCTTATCTACGCGTTTTTCTCAGTGTGGAAATCCGGAAAATAGCCGGAAAATGATATATGGAAAAAACTGTTCCTTTCCGATTGATTTCAAACTCGGAAAATACATACAAAACAATAACACATTATGGAAAATAATTAGACATATTATTATTCGGTGGTGGAATTTCTGCCCCCGGTTCGGAAAATGGAGGGAGTGGTTAAGTTCATCGACAATGGTTATTTGTGAGCCGGTTGAAATGATATTCGTTTTGCTGGCTTTATTTACCGAATAATGGAATAATTTTTTATTTTGGGAAAATTTATTGCAAAGGTCGGAATATGAGTGCGGGTTCATGGCAAACCGTTATATTTCAGCTATTCTGTATTTAATTTAGTTTGAAAGTTCTATGGGTCAATTAAATAGGATCCAGCCAAGTTCGGAAAACGGGAGGTTTAATGTCAAAGCTGATTTTTTCACCTCTAGGAGGGATTTTGGAGTAATCCGTTCTATTTGAGACGAATATTGATATAATAAGCTCGGCTATACAAAGCTATGGCGAAGCGAAGCGCGCCGGGTCCTATGCTAGTAAACTATATATATTCTTGATTAGGACTTCGAGCTGAGTCTATTCAGCTTTGTCCGTACATTCGTCTATCTGTCCGTCAGTCTGTTTATACGCAAAGTAATCCCTCAGTTTTAATTTTGTATTACAATTTAACAACTTGATCTTACACTTTAGTTCTACGTCGAATTTAACCGTACTGAACTTTGCATAAGTCTGATCATTACAATTTGCTTTAAGTCGTAACTGATATTAGTAACGTTTGAATGTACTATACAAGAAACTCACCATCTATGAGTTCAATACTGAAATCCATGCCCAAAGGAAGCAAACGTCATGCAGTACTAGATCCCGTCTGTGTTAAATTCATGACCGAAAAGCATGTAAGGCCATCTAGCCTCCTTAAAGTGATATTGTTCAAACTTGAACATTTAACGTACAGATCATGAGCACTCATCGCTTGTATTAGTGTCAGTTAGAGATGGGTGCGGGACAGGAATCCCGAATTTTTCCAAAAAACTCGAATTCCGAACCTTAAAAGATTTATTTTTAAATTTAGTAATTATAAATTCATGTTGTGACGTCCCAAAGATTTAAAAAAAAAATTTTTTACCTGCCTAAGGAAGCATTTAAGTTGGGGATCCGCGCCCATCTCTTTTGTTAATAATTGTTGCTCTTGCTAACGCTACAATGTGACGGTGTCTTAATAAGAGGCGACTGCTGGCGCTGACATTTGCTTGAAGGACCCCTGGGAAAAAAATATCCGGCTCGAAGGACCAGAAAAATTTTAAAAGAGACTTAAATAATTTTCAGAAACAATTTTTATTCCGATCACAGGGGATTCGGTTCGAAAGGTCACAATTATAAAGGATTCGGCTCATGATCCGGTTCGAGGGATCGAAAAAAAAAACCCGAAACGAACCCATTTTGCTGGGATCGGCTTGCAGCCTTGCTTTGAACAACAAATTGTCCGTAATGACGCTTTACGTTTTGTCAAAAGACTCTAAAATTTTAATCAACTATCATAGGGAAATAGTATGAAGCTGGTGAAAGCTGATGTGAGATAACAACGAAGCTTGACAGACAAGAAGTAAGCATATTTCAGAGTTCAACAATTTGGTTTTTGGTTTTTAATCGCAAGTTGAAAATTGTTTATTGTAGATGAAACGTCGCTCGTTAGACAGGATTAAAAAATATAATAATGTTATGTCATATATTTGTCCTGAACAAATAAGGCTATATATGAAATCTATAGTTAGATTTCAAAATAGTTGGATTTACCTATACAAAAACGAGAAGGCAAAGCTAACTTCGACTGTGCCGAATTTTAATACACTTGAAAAACTTTTCTCCAACTGATTTAACCGGTAAAATATATATAGGATATAGATATCAGATATTTAAAATTTTTAAATCATTGATAATAAAAATTTGACACCCTAAAAAAAGTTTTCTTAGTAAAACACATTATTCGACCGATCGGTCCTATGGCAGCTATATGCTA
This sequence comes from Lordiphosa mommai, assembly GCA_018904225.1. NCBI lineage: Eukaryota > Metazoa > Arthropoda > Insecta > Diptera > Drosophilidae > Lordiphosa > Lordiphosa mommai. The sequence goes on along the minus strand of JAEIFT010000312.1, from coordinate 56,130 downwards.
TAGTCATCCGATTTTGATAAAATCTTCCAGAATTATGTTGACGCATATAAAACTAATATATTCCAAGATTGGTAACGCTACGATGGAAAATAAAAAAGTTTTTCCCACTAGAAGTAGTTTTTTGACAGATTTTTTCTATGGGAGCTATATAATACAGTCCACCGATTTTGATAAATTTTTTCTGTATCATATGAAAGCATATAAAACTAACATATACCAAGATTAGTGACGCTACGATGAAAAACAAAAAGATTTTCTCACTAGAACTTTCTTCGGACCGATCGTTCCTATGGCAGCTATATGATATAGTCATCCGATCCGGCCGGTTCCGACATATTAGTTGCGTGCAGTAAAAAGAAGACTCTGTGCAAAATTTCAGCTCGATAGCTTTAAAACTGAGGGACTAGTTCGCGTAGAAACAGACAGACAGACAGACGGAATTGAACTCGGCTCGTCGCCCTGATCAAGAATATATATAGTTTATGGGGTCGGAAATGAATATTTCTATGCGTTACAAACTTCTGGGAAAAATTAATATACACTTTTCAAGTGTATAAAAAGCTAAATCTAATGGTTACCATTTTCTAATTATAGAAATAAGTAAATCACACAATAATAATTGCAAATAAGGTTGCCTACACACTGTTCGACGCATAAGACATGATAATATAGCAGATCTTCATGTTGTCTTAATTTTAATGTCGAATGACAAGCTATTCACAGTGAAAACAAGACAACACAAGGGCCTACTAGATTGTCTTATCTCATGTTCAGAACAGTGTGAACGCAACCTTATATAACTTTACACTTACAATTTTTCTTCAATCATTTACTAATTTAATTTCTCCATTTCTTTTCTAATTCCATTTACAGTCGAAGGAAACATCATCCGTACTTAGCTGCGACATATCAACTGACGACAAGTATATTGTGACGGGTTCGGGCGATAAGAAGGCTACTGTCTATGAAGTTATTTATTAAAATCAACCACACACAAAGCAGATTTTTCATTTTGTAATAAGCGCATATAGGTTTTTATTACAACAACAACAAAAACAATGTTCGAAATCATGCAAATAATAATAATAACAACAAAAACCAGGCAGAAAAGCGAAGCAAAGAAAAATTCTAATATATACATACAAAAACAAAAAACAAAACAAAAAACTAAAACTTTAAGCGTACTTGTAGCTACTAAGCTTAAGCTAAGTCCAATAAAAACAAAAACAAACAAGTTGAACACAAAATTTGCAAACAAAATAAGTAAACAAAACACAGAGTAAAAAAATGGTTAAAGAAAACGAAGGCAATGAAGAACACACAAGTCGGCGTTACCTAAATACCTACCTAGTGCGTTCACCTAAACAAAAATTTAGGCAACTTAGGAAAGGAGTAAAAAAAAAAACTAAACCCTATTTCTTGCATGGATTAGTCATACAGATATTTTGCAGGAGCGTTGAGATTATGATGATGATGATGATGCGAGTGCTTTTAGGTTTTTTTAAAGAAAGATTTTTTGTGTAATTTAGCAGAGAGAAAATAGGCACCCCCTCCCCTTCCACTTTAAGTTGTTCCATCTCCCCACACACACACACACAAAACACATGCAAAAAGTATATATATATATATAAAATATAAATGAATATAATTAGTAAGGATTTTAGTTAAGAGTTTTTACACACAGACAGACACAAACTCTCGCAGCTTTTTTTGAAAAATGTGTGAGAATTGCAAACAAATTTTCTTCAACCAACCAACTGTAAAATCCTATATGTTTTGTGCAGCTAAACACACACACACACAACAGGACACAAGCAAGAACTATATATATATATATTTATATATAGGAGTCGAAATTGAATAGAGTGCAGCACACACACGCTTCGATTTTTAATTTTACAAAATATTATTATTATTATTATTGTGGTTATATATGTATATAATTATATTATAAATAATTGAAGCAGAAAACGAAAAAAAATAAAAAATTATATGTAATCGAAAAGCTCGATCTCTAGAAAACATCTGTGGTATAGACGCTACGCTGACGCGGCAATGGTGCTCCCTGCTGGCGTGCCAATTTGGCATGCAATTCCCTTAAACCCTCACACTGTCTGCCGGATATTTGCCGGAACTTGTCTATGGCTATGGGCAGCAGATTGTCCACCAAAAAGATTTTGTTCTTCATCACAAAGTTGGGCTGTAATTATAATTTCATTTATTAACTTTTGCCTAATTTGATTTGTTTAGAAACTTACATCAACTGCCATATCGCTGGGCGGTTTAAGGGCATGCTGCGCCACCAATAAATCCCTCAAAAGCTGCTCCAGACTCTGCAGCAATGTCTCACATTTGGCCAGACAAGCACAATGTTCGGTCAACTGCAAATAATGTCGTATAAAAACCACCGTGGATTGCGTTAGATTAATCCAAGTATCGCCCGTGGCCTGGGCACGCACATCAATGCCCAACGTATCCAGTTCTAGGAGTAAACGTTTTAAATTCGTTTTCGTTTGCAAATTATACGGTTGCCAAATCTCCTCAGTGCGTCCCACCGAATCCAAGAGACGTTGACGCGACTCCCCAATCAAAGACTCCAATGTGGTACGCAATAAACCCTCCAAATGATAACCAATATCCAGACCAATTTCGGTAAGTTTAGACGATGGTTTGCGTACACGTTCCACACACTTGGCCACCGCCTCCAATGAGGTGCCCTTGGTGAGATAATGTTTAATCAGTTGACTGGCAAAATACTGCAATTCGGCATTGCACCAAACGACCAAAGCTGAAAATATAAAAGGGAAATCCATCAAGGGACTTGGAAGAGATTTGACCTTATGAAGCTTAGGCGAAAGTGGATATAAGTACAAGTCTGTATTCTTTCAGACACAGTAACCAAGATAAAGAAGAAACACGGAAAACATAAAGTGAAACGAGAAGGCAAAGCTAACTTCGACTGTGCCGAAGTTTTAATACACTTGAAAAACTTTACTCCAACTGATTTAACCGGTATAATATATATAGGATATAGATTTCAAATATTTATTTTTTTTTTTTAATAATTGATAATAAAAATTTGATACCATCAAAAAAACTTTTCTTAGTAAAACACATTTTCCGACCGATCGGTCCTATGGCAGTTATGTGCTATAGTCATCCAAATTTTTTCCAAATTGTGTGAAAGCATATAAAACTAATATATACCAAGACTAGCATATAACCCGGCGCGCTTCGCTTCGCCACCATCAGTAAAGCCGCCAAAATGATGAAAAAACGTTTGAAAATGATCCCACCCCCGCCCCCATTTTCCGACCATCAGAAATGAGTAAATTATTTTCCACCTAGTTGGCCCATTAAGTGTACAAACGCTGAAACCACCCCCGGCACCCATTATCCGACCTTGAGGGTGTGTATGCGCAAAGCTAAAAACTTTATCCTATTTAATTGGCCCATTGAGCTTTCAAACCAAATTTAATACATATCGGCTAAAAACCCACCCCCGCACCCATATTCCGACCTTTGCAGTGAACTTCCCGAAATAAAAAAACACATTTTTCCATTTATTCTGACCCTAGAGCTTACAAAACGAATTTTATTCAGATCGGCTCACAATTAGCCATTGTCACTGAACCGAAATACGCCAACCATTATTCTTGCCTGTGGGCGGAAATTCCACCGCCTAGAAATCAAATGTCTAATTATTTTCTATAATGTGTTCACAAACCCATTTTGAAGCCAATCGGATTAAAAATAGGTTTTACCATATAGAATTTTCCAGGCATTTCCCCACTCTTGGGTCGAATTTTCCAATATCGGAAAATCTCATGTCAACTTATTTTGTATACTATCGCTACAAATCGAGTTTGACGTCAATCGGATGAAAAATAGTGTTTTCCATATAGAATTTTCCGGCCATTTTCCTTGTGGGTGGATTTTCCACAATCGAAAAATCACAAGTCTAATTATTTAGCATACTATCCTTACAAACCGAGTTTGAAGCCAATCGGATGAAAAACGGTTTTTTCCATATGGAATTTTCCGGGAATTTCCCGACTTTTCAGGCGTATTTTCCAACATCGGAAAATCTTATGTCAAATTATTTTGCATACTATCCTTACAAACCGAGTTTGAAATCAATCGGATCAAAAATAGTTATTATTAGTATTTTCCGGGATTTTTCTATGTGGGCGGATTTTCCAACATTTAAATATCTAATGTCCAATTACTTAGCATACTATTCTTACAAACCGAGTTTGAAGTCAATCGGATGAAAAATAGATTTTTCCATATGAAATTTCACCCGACTTTTCGGGTGGATTTTCCAACATCGGAAAATCTCAAGTCTAATTATTCTGCTTACCATTCTCACAAACCGAGTTTGTAGTCAATCGGATGAAAAATAGTTTTTTCCATCAAGAATTTTCCGGCCATTTTCCTTGTGGGCGGATTTTCCGGAATCGGGGAAACAGGTGTCCAATTATTTCGCTTACTTTAGTTACAAACCAAATTTCAAGTCAATCGGCTGAAAAACTAAATTTTCCCCATAGCAGCTTTTCCGGGAGTTTTCCATCCCTTAGGGGTGGAATTTTCCAAAACCCCGCATTAGTGCTCACTTTCAACTCATAAGGAAACTTCTGTGAAAATTTCAGCTTTCTATCTCTTACCGTTCAGGCTCTACGTTGATTGCCAATCAGTCAGTCAGTCAGTCAGTCAGTGAGGACAAACTCTTTTATATGTAGAGAGATTAGGGACGCTACGATAGAAAACAAAAAAGTTTTTTTTAACTAGAACTTGTTCTTAGACCGATCGTTCCTATGGCAGCTATATGATATAGTCATCCGATCCGGCCGTTTCCGACATATTAGTTGCGTGCAGTAAAAAGAAGACTCTGTGCAAAATTTCAACTCGATAGCTAAATTGAGAGACTAGTTCGCGTAGAAACAGACAGACGGACGGACGGACAAGCGGAAATGAACTCAGCTCGTCGTCCTGATCAAGAATATATATAGTTTATGTGGTCGGAAATGAATATTTCTATGCGTTACAAACTTCTGGGCAAAATTAATATACACGTTTCAAGTGTGTAAAAAGAAAAATCTACTTTCGATCCCGAGGAAGTACTTAAGTAAGTCTCCCTGCCCGCAGCGTAAGTGATCGGAAGGTATACCTAAAATTGTAGAATAGGTCCAGCTTTGCAATTGAAAGATTGTAAAGAATAAATGATCCAAGAAACTCATCGAATAAGTTTCCACTATGAAGAAGAAAGAACTTATTGTAATCCCTGCAGAGAATGCGAAATGAACAATTTAGAAGCATATGATGAAGGCGCAATCGGAAGTCACAAGTGTGTAAAACTCCGTTTGTCTGGCTGCATCAATGGGCGCATTCAGCGGAACAACCTGATACCTGATCAATAATATATTTGTTTTGGTAATTTATGTAGCCTCTGGTATTAAAATATGCTAAATAATAGGAATAGTTCTGTAACACTGTTCACTGTTCAAGCATCTCTGCTGAATGCGCCCATTTATTACCCTTTATAAGCTTGTGCAAGATCAATACACCCCAACATAGTGCGTCTATGCACAAGGGTTGATAAGTCTAAGGCTGGGTTAACATTGCCTCATTTTGTGTAATTTTGAGTCAAATTCCTGCCACATTGTCATTTTCTGTCATTTGTCATTTTATGATACAATTTATGTGTGGATATATAAGAAGGAAGTCTCAAAAGGTTATGCAAAGCAAACAAAAGGTACTGCATCTGAACAGATTCGATGCGTTTACAAATAGAGATGGGCGCGGGCTGTGCATAAAAAACTCATCCCGGCACTGCCCACGCATTAATAAATAAAAAAGAGAAAAGGTCTAAGCTGGCTGACTTGAGGAACTCCAGAAATTACAAATATCGGATTGCAAGGACAACTATTGGAAACCGCTTTCTGTGTATTAAAAACTGGAGATTATCTTGTGGAACACTTGAGTATATAAGGTTCGATTAAAAAGAACTAAAGTAAATACCAGGAGACGCAATTTTGTAACCAAAAGAGCATTAGAAACACTATAGAATGCTTTATTAAAATCTTAGAAAATATGATCAGTTCGTTTAATCTTAATCTGGCTGTTACAGCCCCATTTATAAAACTTTGGATTATTGTTGAGATTAATTTTAGTAGCTTTGTAGTTATTAACAATTTGATGAGATAATCTGGAAACTAGAATGTTAAAGCCGAGATGTTATTATTTCTTTAAAAAGTTTAGATCGCAATGGCCCCATTCGGTGATCTTGCCATAATTCAATGACTTTTTATACGAAGAACTTATGAATGTTCTTATTATCCATACTTATCTTTAAATTCCTTACCGACAAATATCAGCTTTCCACTTTGTAGAGCTTTCCGACAGACTTTTATTCAATTCTTTTAAATGAACAAATTAATTTAATTTAGAATTTATTCTGGGCAAACATAACATCAATGAACTTTCCCTGCTCATGATAACACGTATGATCGATAAATTCATCACCAAAACTGGCAGGAATCATGCTTAAATGCTTTGTAGAGCTCAGGGGAAGTTTTCTTTAAATGAATACAAAATGCCAAAATGGCTCTTATTTGTCTCAAAAACCAATATTTTCAGGCGCAGAAAAAGGAAATCAAAACGGAACCCGGAATCGGTTTATACTCAGAAGCAGAATCGGACCGGAACCGATATATAAAATTTTTTCAGATCTGGTATTTAAGAACCGATATTTTTGGAACAAAAAAAAACCCGAAACATGGTACCGACACAGTTTCAGTTCGAAGATTTTTGTCCTTTTCTAAGTTTTATAGCTTTAATTAAGGGTTTAATTAAGGTTTGTAATACGGTTACAAAATTATTTGGAAAACATACTTTTCGGTTGAATAATGTTCGAATACTTACGTACCTTTATCTACCCTGTCAACCTACTCTATAAAGTCCTCGATATTAAACGATTTTTAAATTTTAGCGTTATACCGAAATCTAAACTGAGGTTCCAATACAATAAACTAAAATCTTTATAGAACCTTCTAACAAAACTTAATCAAATTGCTTCCGACCCAAAAACGACCCATTTCGCATACCATTTAATTAAAACCGAACCGGTTCCAACCCGGAATTTCGACTTTTCTTTTACTGTGAACCGAACCTTGAACCGAACCTCTTTTAAAAAAAAAGAGCTGAACCTAAACCTGTACCAAACCAAACGTTTCGGTTCGGTTAAAAAAAATTACAAGTTTTAGTTAAGCGGGCATTTTTTTCATGAAAGGAGTAGCATAAACCAAAAATTGTTCGAAGAAATAATACTTATAAATTTTAAAAAAATATAAAGAAAAATTTAGAAAATCTGTAATTTTTTTTTTATATTTTTAACAAATTAATTACTCTTCTACGAACGAAGGTTCGAACCAAAACCTTATCACATAAACCTTGAACGATGTATTTTTGAACCTTAACCATTGGTAAATTTTGTTTTGAACCCGCGAACCGGACCTCAGAAAAAATGATTAGGGTTTGAAGCCCTGTTAGGTTCACTTTACTTTGTCTAAAGGTTATGAAGAGGAAGAGCCACCGAGTTTTTGGGTTGCGATTACAAAAAAAGGTATAAAGATGGCCTCGAGAATTCTTTGTGAGCCATGAATCGGTACTAATTTCCTACCTGTCCCGGTCTATTTCTGTTTTATAATGAAAGTTAAAATGTTGGACAAATAACTTACCCGAAACACAAGCAGGCTGCTGTTCGAAGGCGTTAAGAAAATCGCAAGCCACTTGAGTTAAGTCACAGAAGAAGAGCTCCGATATCTCAGCATTGTTTCTCCTAGCCTCGCGTTGAGCCACACGCAAACTCACCGCACACACCTTAAGCAGCGTGGCGCTAGCCTGACGATAGCGTCCCATTTCGACGAGAATTTTAAGCGGTCTCTTGGTCGCACGTAAGGCGATTTGCAAATTACGATTATGACTATTGGACAACTCTTTGAGCAGTACATTAATCAGCTTGATCTCCTGTTGCTTCACTTTATTCTCTATGCTGGCAGCTTGAGGCACTTTCTTTTTGTTTTCGCTATGCAAAAATTCTTGAGTTCGTTTGATCAGGGATTGGGCATCCTCAAAGTGACGTTGTGCCACCAAAGTTTGTATCTCTTCGCTGGCTGTGCTAAGCCATTCGGGTGTTTCATCCTCCAAGGATTTGGGCTCGCTGGGGCTTTGGGGAGTGACAGCAGGGATGACTTTCTCGGGTGTGGCGGACTTGGAGGACTGCTGCTTGCCTGCTCTAGTGGGTGGTTGCGGTGCTTGTCCTTTCTTGGATTTCTTTTGTTGATCAAAACGAAAGGCTTCTTCCAGTTTTTCAATCCATTCGGTTTTGCCAGCAGCCGTAATACTTTGATATATTTTGGAGCCATCTGGTGTGATGATATTAATGGCATTTTTAACGCCATCCAAATCTTTGATATTTATAACGGCTATCTTTTTGGGATCATATTCGGTGAGGAAGTCCAGGCGTCTGCAGGAAAAAGAGCATTAAATATTTTATAAAAATGAGGCGAAATAGCTTACTTATCATGCTTCACTTTGCACACAATGAGCACATCATTGAACAGAAAGAAGAACACTCGCTGTATGGGTCTATAATCATTCCCATCTAACTCAATCAAAGCGCCCTCATTGAGAAACGTTTTGCCCTCCAGATTGCCATTGAAACCCTGAACCAATTCTTTGACTGCACGCGTGGCATGACTATTATCCACATCCTCGCTTACACCACCAGCCGCCTGACTTTCATGCTCCACACTGTCAGCCTTTAGGTGACTGGTAGTCTTGCCGTCTGTCATTATGGCCAATATGTTGCGCTGCTCAATCAGAATATGTGAAAGTTGATACATTTCCGACTCGAGGTCTAGATGGAGGGGGAGCTTGAGATTAGCGGGTATTTGGTAACTGTGGGCGTTTACTTACGTGATATCTCTTTGGCCGTTTGTATAAACTCCATATAGTTCTTTTTGCAAGTCTGCTTGAGGGTGGCCGAAGTTTGCTCATTGTAAGTTTCTATTTCCTTTTTACGCTGCTGCAAATCACTGCCACCCACACACTCACGTGTCAGCTCCTTGGTGTCTAAAGTAGGGAGAGTGTGAATGAGAAGCTTAATTTTTAGGTTTTAATAATAATAAGACTCACATTTGTCCACACTAAAGTTAAAATCATCAAATTCCTTCATGATTTTACTGTTGCAGCTGCAGTTTGCTTTGCCATTCCCAAGGGCAGCGCTTACAAGGCAGAGTGTATTATTTGAAAGGTGAAGCCGGTTATCGATTGACCGATAATTGTATGAAGTATAAATTTGATATATTTTAATTAAATAAAATAAGGAAAATGTGTATTAATTGATAATCCATTTGCCAGTGTGACCATTTACACATAAATTAAATTTTTATTGTTTTTTTTTAAATAATAAAAAAAGTAATTTGTTTTGCTGAACTTTTGAAAAGTTTCTACCTCCAATCTTTTTGAAACTTTCAGTATATATGAATTTTGGAATGCTGATTACGAAAAAACTAGTTAAAGTTGGCGCAAATTAGTTTTTCTGTACTAAAACCGGAAAACAAACCTTTAGTTTTGATTTTTTGGCATATATCTCGGAAGATATTCACTTTTTGAAGAAATGTTTCAAACAAAAATGAAAGATATGATGAAAACACATTTGACTTTTTTTCAACAAAACTGCGGAAAACCCTGTTTGTTTTGATTTTTTGCACATATCTCAGAAGATATTCACTTTATGAAGAAATGTTTTAGACAAAAAATTAAAGATATGGCAAAAACACATGTTTTAGGTCTAGTGACTTTTTATCAAGAAACCTATAGTTTTTAAGAAAAACACAAAAAAACTATCCATCTAACAGTTGAATGAATTTGAAAATTTTTCCGTAAAGCTGGGGAAGCTGGTCAAACTGAAATTACAGCAATATATCAAAAAAGAAGGAGGTGACAAGTTGAAGGTCACGAAATATGAACTATTAACATAAGATAAAATACATAAATAATAATAAATAACGCATTGACTTTTTTTAACAAAAAATGTATAGAAGGTAAAAAGTTATAGCCTTTTTAATTCATAAAAAAAACCAGCTTATAATCGCTCTTAAACAATTGCTGAACCAAAATTTGTCAAAGCTTTTCTTTTGTTACATTTCTTAATATTAAAACAAAATTGTACTAAAATTGGCATTTTTAAATTTTAAAAATAATTGCTTTACATTTTATAAAAATTTCTAATACAATAACAACAATTTCCGACTACGCCCCTGTTTCTACTTATAATTTGTTCACCATTCACCCAGAACTGAAACCTCACCTTAAAATTAATACACTCTGCCTTTGATTGTTTTGTTGTGGTCTGGGTGGATGAGTAATTTCTTTTCATTCAAACTTCTTCCTACGTCTCAGCTTAAACTTAAAGTTAAACAAAAAAATGGATTGGCTTTTCGGCAAGAAAATCAGCCCAGATGAGATGCTGCGCAAGAATCAGCGTGCCCTGAACAAGGCCATGCGAGATTTGGATCGCGAACGCATGAAAATGGAGCAGCAAGAGAAGAAAATCATAGCCGACATCAAGAAAATGGCCAAGGAGGGTCAAATGGATGCGGTCAAGATTATGGCCAAGGATTTGGTGCGCACACGTCGCTATGCCAAGAAGTTTATGCTCATGAAGGCGAACATACAGGCCGTTTCACTAAAGATTCAAACGCTTAAATCTCAAAACACCATGGCGCAGGCCATGAAAGGTGGGTGGGGTGATGTTAATGTCTAAACCAACAGCTGATTCATTTCTTTATTTTGTAGGCGTCACCAAGGCCATGCAGAATATGAACCGTCAGCTGAATCTCCCGCAAATACAAAAAATTCTACAAGATTTCGAAAAGCAATCGGAAATGATGGACATGAAGGAGGAAATGATTAATGATGCCATCGATGATGCCATGGAGGATGAGGGTGATGAGGAGGAAACAGATGCAGTGGTCTCTCAGGTGTTAGATGAACTGGGCCTGCAATTGGGCGAACAATTGGGTGATTTGCCCGCCGCCTCGGGTTCCTTATCAATTGCCGGTGGCGCTGGTGCCCAAAAAGCACCCACGGCTGTGGCAGCCGGTGGTTTGGGCGGCGGCGGTGGTGGTGGTGGTGCAGGGGGCGGTGGAGCCGGTGGTGGTGCTGGCGCTGCGGGTGGTAGTGGCGGCTCTACGCCCATGTCGGATGCTGATGCCGATTTGCAAGCGCGTCTGGACAAATTACGCAAGGATTAACTTAGTTGATGGATAAACTGCCTGCCGTTTTCAAACCACTTTTTTACGTTTTTCCAAAACAATTTTTTGACTTAAGTAAATTTTTCTTTTTAAAGTTGTCCCTGAACTGGTGGCTGCAGTTCAACCCTTTTTTTTGTATACTAGAAGCAAATGTTATTAAATTTAATACTAAAAGCTTGGTTTTTGCTTAAATTGGAAAATCTGTAGGTACCTTACTTTCCATGCCTCGAATTTCTAATGTTTTTTGAGACTGGTAGGGGATAACTAAAAAAGGTAAAGAAAGAATTGGTTAAAATCCTAGAAATAATATTCTATGTTAGTAGAATAATAGTAAGTGAGTTGGTTGAGGCTGTAGGCAACTAATCTAAGCGGATTCCTTATTATTTAAAGCTATTGGACATATTTGTCATTAATTTGATGTAAAAACGTCCACATTTGGCGGAGAAGAACTTGCTCTTCCCATATAAAGTGTCTCCAGAATCTCTGTTTCTATAAAACAGCGCTTTTTCCATATAGAAAACCAGTCTCAGTCTCAATTTTCGTGCTTTCTGTCGTGTAGGAAGTCATGCAGCCCATCTGATGTCTTTTAGGCTATGACATGTTCCTAAGAACTAAATCAAATCCTCATTTTCTTCGGTATTTCACAGTATACAAGGCTTGTATCCCGATCTATTAAAAGTGTTCGATGCTAAACTAAAAAGTACTAGCCTAAAAACTTTGCTTATTGTCAGGTGTTGCAGTTTAAGAGCCACTGTAGGGTCGAGGTATCTATAGATTCTCAATTTGGGTGATCCGTAACGCCTAAGTGTTCTTATAGGGTTCCATTCTCACACATAGCTTAGACCATCTTTTCAGTTGAAAGTAAGAGACCCTTTTTGTGTCCAAAAAACGTTCCTTCTGATTTTTTCAGCTTTTAGGAGAGGAAGCTTATAAAAAACAAGTAAAAAAGTCGATCAAGCCCGACTGTAATATGCTCTAAACCTGTCAAAGTGTGTATCTAACTGATAACTTTGTAGTGTGGGGCCACACAAACTGTGTAAAAGCTGCCGCACATCATGATTCAGGCCAGTACCGCCCAGCCTAATTATTTGTTTTGCTTATAACTCGACCATTGTTCTTCTGATTGCGAAACGGTGTATGGAGAACGCTAAGTAATGGAGATTAAAACATATGTCTTAGAGGTTCGAACAGTCTATCTTTAAAATTGTGGTAGATATGGGGGATTTTTCAAATTGAGCGTTAACTCTACTATCGTTTATCTGATTGGAAAACAATGTATGGTGGATCGATAAGTAATGAGGAATAAAAAATATGTCTAGAAGATTCGAACCATCCATCTTCAAATTTGTGGAAGATATGGAGTTTCCAAATTGATGTGGCGGTAACTCTACTATCGTTTATCTGATTGGAAAACGATGTACGGCGGATCGATAAGTAATGAAGATTCAAATATATGTCTTAAAGATTCCAACCATCTATCTTCAAAATAGTGAAAGATAAGAGGTTTTTCAAACTGATGGCGCGGTAAGTCGACCGTTTATTATCTGATCGGGAAACAGTGTATGGTCAATCGTTAAGTAATGATGATTTAATTATATGTCTAGAAGGTTCGAACAATCTATCTTTAAAATTGTGAGAGATTTGAGGTATTTCAAAAAATTGCGGGGGCGGGAACTTTTCTATCGTTCATCTGATCAGGAAATGATATTTGGCGGATCGATAGGTAATGATGATTAAAATATATCTCTAGAGGTTCCGAATAATACATCTTCAAAATTCTGGGAGATATGAGGTTTTTCCAAATTGCGAGTATGGCAACTCTACTATCGTCCGTCTGATCGAAAAACAATGTATGGTGAATCGACAAGAAATGAAGATTTAAATGTATGTCTAGAAGGTTCAAACAGTCTATCTCTAAAATTGTGGATGATATAAGGTTTTTCAAATTGCGAGTCGGTCCCTGGAAATTCGGCGGTAACCTTAGGATTTTCTTTAAAAAGTATGTATATAGACTGTCTACGTCAAAGTAGCTGGGGAATACGACTGAACTTCTCTGCATTCAGCATAAATTTTGAAGAAAAATTAGCTAAATAGGCCAAATAGGTAATTTTTCGCCACTTTTTGAGCAGATTAAATGCGTATAGATCCATAGCTTTAGGATTAGGTCCTACAAAATTTAAGGTAATGGCGACTTAGACAAATTTTCATATAAATTTGGGCAACTTATTTGACTGTGGGACCTTGGCTTTAAAAAGGTTTCCAATTAGCTCTGATACTTACGGAGTTTCTGTATGCCATTGATACTTACTTCTTGATACTTGTTCCTTGAATGTGACGGAAAACAGACTTTAAGATATTTTTAGACGGTTGCTATTTGTATCTCATCATAGGTTCATCTGTGGGCACTTTCTAAACACCTTTATCTTCGACTTCTCTAGGTTTACTTCTTTCTATTCCCCATTTCTGGCAGTATTCCTCAAAAAATTGTGTATTATTTCTTGAATCTCCTTTACTTTATCGTCGAGAACGACGATTTTATCCGCCTACAAAGTGACATGCTGCAGGCTATCATCCAAATCCTTTAAATAAAACGCCTTTAACAGTGAGGGAAAGTATATATACTGGTCTTATACCGATTTCAGTCTCAAAATAGCTTGACAGTAGATCCGACGTCCGAACCGACGCTTCCGTTGGACTCTTTCCAAGAAATACACATACTTTGAGGAGAATCCCATAAAATATTTCTTGGAACTTCATCAAAAGAAGATCTAAAATCTAAAAAAAAAGGATTGGATGTACATTTTTCGTCTCTTGCACCGTACAAGAGTCTTTCCGAAATCCTGCTTGGTACTTTATTATCATATTATATAATTGGATCCCTCTTGTTGCAGATATCCATAAGATTTGTCAGATCCTTCTTCATAATAATTAACGATTCATTTTTTAATATCATAACAAGCGTATATTTCTAAGGGATAGGATTAGGATCTACAAACACACAAAAAGGGGGAACACACACCTACAAAAAACGGGGGAAAACCAATCTAAGAGAATTAATGTCATCTAAAAACCGCCGGCCACAAAAACGCCTTCCACCTCATGGAACACCTTATCGGCATCGGGACTGGCATCAATGGTCTTCACCTGGCCGGCCTGCTCAAAATACTTAATAATGGGCAACGAATCATTATTGTAAGTTTGTATGCGCTTCTTGAGGCTATCCATGTTGTCATCCGAACGCCCGGAGCCGCTCTGGCCCCGTCCCAAGCAACGCTGCACGCACACATCCTCGCCACAGTCGAAGAATAAGACAAATTGCATATCCACTTTATCCGACATCTGACGATTCCAGCCATCCAAATTATCCTGATTGCGCGGAAAGCCATCCACCAGAAATCTGGATTTTCCCGACGATTTCATGGCATTCTCCAGCAGCGAACATGTGACTTCAACGGGTACAATTTTGCCATCCCGTATGTAATCCTCGATTAAGGTACCAAATTCCGAACCCTCACGGGAACGTTCCTCACGTAACAAATCGCCAGCCGATAAGTGGGTAAACTGGAAACGTTCCACAATTTTGGAGCATTGGGTGCCCTTGCCAGCACCCGGGCCACCTAAGACAAACACAACCTTTGGTTTAACGCTGGACGACATGGCCTGATGGTAATTGTAGGAGGTATTGCACTTGGAATGTGGCAAGTGATGATGCGTCAGCTCTGACAATGTTCTAGGTACTCGAGTTAAAGCCCGCCACATTGACTAACTGAAACTATAGCTAATTGACGTGCGTGTTATGTGTGTGTGTGTGTGTAGATACCGGGGAGGGAAGCAAGAAGAAGAAGGTAGTATATTCCAGTGCAGACTAAAGTTGTGACGTCACAGTTGGAAAATATCGATTTTTACTATCGATAGGTTTTAGCGAGTTTGGCAACACTAAGTGAGGTGCGTAAATTTGAAATTTGAATTGATGTTAAAATTAAATTCTTTTAAGAATTGGAGGAATATTGAAAAAAGAGAGGAGAGCGGGTGAGCGGCACGCGTAAATTTGAAATATAATTTATGTTCAAATTAAATTCTTTTACGAATTGGAGGAATATAAATAAAAGAGAGGAGAGCGGGTGAGCAACATTTTATGTGACTTGAACCTGAACAGTTGCGTCGTCACAGGGCGAAACCTATCGATTGTGCTATCGATGTGTATCGATCTAGCTGGCGCTTACATTTGAAAGGCCTGAATAAATGTTTTTCTTTAATAAACAATTAAATTCTTTTAACAAAGCTTCAAATTACGAATTGGAGCAGATAAAAAATGCAAGAAATTTTGAAATAATTTTCATAAATTTTAGAGCTGAAAAAATCCCTAAGGAAAGTAGTTGAAAGTCCGTTCAGTTAATCATTTAGAAACTGGGTTTTAGGAGCCCCTAAATTTTCGAGTCTTAATGGTTATAAGAAACAGATGTTAAGTTCTGATCTTTAGAAAATCCTAATATTCTTGCCCAAGTAACAAATCCACATTTCCATATAAAATTCCATTTATTTCATATAAGCTGCGCTTGATTTTTCTGTATGAGATCGGCCACCAGTTGATAGGGTATTATATGCTGTGAACCCGGTGCCAAATCCACTTCCTCATCATCCACACCCACTATGACCGCAGGCACTGCCACATTTGCCTTGAGAAACACATGACTCATCAGATTGGGTGTCACTATTCTCTGTTCGGCCTCGCCACGCTGTTGATTGGGCATATATTGGGTGGCCACTTTGTTGAAATAATCATCCACATGTTGGCCAAAGTCTTGGGCAAATTTCGCCTCCTCGGGCGACAGACGCTTATCATCCGCTTCGCGGCCAGCCTCCTGGTTGAGTATGTGCTGGGTGAAGGTCTCAATTTTTTGCAGTCGGCATCTCAAATAGCTGGCCATAATATAACGTACACGTTCCAGTTCCATGCTATGCACCACCGCACGAAAATCATTCTTGTCCAGTTCCCTCATTTGTTCCTCCATGTGGGCCACCTGTGAGATCATCAGCTCCAGCATGTCTGTCTGATGCGGCAACAGTTCGGGTGCACACATTTCGTTAATCCAGGCGGTTTCAAGTATCTCCAATACCTGAAAAGGAGACAGTTAAGTTGGAGCTTAGTTGACATGAAGAGATTAGACTCAGATTAGATTAGATTCAAACCTTTTGTGCTGTTATTTGCTCCATGTCATCTTCATCATTTAAGTCCTCCTCTGCCAAGGCAGCCTCAGTGCTTAGGTCGGGCTCGGTGGCCAGCTCAGCCAGGTTTCATTATCGGACATGGCTAAATTGCTATTTGTTATAAATTTTGGCGCAATAAACAAACTGCAATCAGCTGTTGAGGCATCAGTGTGAATGGCAAAAACAAAAACCAGGGTTGCTTAGCTCTTGATTTTGAAACGGAACCACTTATTGGAACTAGTTTGTTAAATGTTAATATTATTCTCAATCAAAATCATAAAATGGTAATGACGAATTTTGTGGTTATAGTGAATGACAAAGAATTTTTTTTTCGGTCACACTCAACTTACTTAACAGCGCCTTTCTCATCAGAAGTGACTTACTGGCCATTGTCTGCCTACTGATAAGGAATTTTCTCAATTAGTTTTTTTTAAATACACCTGAATATCCCTTCTGTACGCTGGTATACCGTGCATTACGATACAATATCAAAAATAGAAGGCTAACATCGGCTACGCCGATGTTTTAAATACCCTTGCAGTTTTGGAAAGTCGCTACCATTGATAACAAAAAGTTTTTCTCACTACAACTAGTTTTTTGACCGACGGTTTATATGGCAGCTATATGCTATAGTCATCCGATTTTGATAAATTTTTCCAGAATTGTGTGAAGGGGTATAAAACTAATATATACCAAGATTGGTGACGATTCAATAGAAAACAAAAAAGTTTTTCTCACTAGAACTAGTTTATGGACCGATCGTTCCTATGGCAGCTATATGATATAGTCATCCGATCCGGCCGATTCCGACAAATGTGCAGCCTATGTGTATTTAAAGACTTTTTGCAAAGTTTGGTCAAGATAGCTCTAAAACTGAGGGAGGATATAGCATAGAAACAGACGGACGGACAGACGGACATGGCTATGTAGACTCAGCTCGTCATGCTGATCAAGAATATATATAGTTTATGGGGTCGGAGATGCTTCCTTCTATGCGTTACAAACATCGTGACAATTTTAATATACCCTCTGCAAGGGTATAAAAAGTGGAGTAATTTATTTTTAATTAAATAATTTTATATTTTTTGCAAAATTGTATGAAAAAATTCTATGCGGCACAACATCAGAAAGTGGAGATATTTAAAATATATGGCAATATATTTTTGTAGATCACTGTTAAGCAATTTTCTTAAAAACTGAGTAACAAATTTGATTAATTATTTCTTCTTCTTGTTCGAAAGCCATGAAAAAGCGGTTATATTTAAGAAAACGTGACAAAATATTGTTTTTTTTCAAAATTTGTATGAAAAAATTTTAAGGTTAGACTACTGGAAAGCGATTTTCCTAAAAACTTAGGAAAGAATTTTATTAATTTCTTTTTTACATACACCTGAATTTTCCATCTGTACGCTGGTATACAGTGCAATGCGGCACCACATCAGAAAGTGGAGATATTAAAAAAAAAAATGGGGCAAATTAATTTTTTTTAGATCACTGTAAAGCGATTTGCTCAAAAACTGATAGAAGAATTTGTTAAAATTTTTTTTTTTAATGGGTATACCGTGCAATGTGCAATCGGAAAATCGGCACTTTTTTTACCAAAAAGTGGAGATATTTAAAAAAAATATGGCATCATTATTATTTTATACCACTGTAAACCGATTTTCTTAAAAACTGAGAGGAGAATTTTGAAAAATTTTTTAAATACACCTGAATATCTCAACTGTACGCTGGTATGCCGTGCAAATCGCAAAAAATTCCAAAAGTGGAGATATTTAAAAAAATGTGGCAACATTTTTTTTTTAGATCACTGTAAAGCGAATTTCTTAAAAACTGGGAGGCAAATTTTCTTAATTTTTTTTTTAATTCACTAAATATTTCATCTTTACGCTGGTATACCATGAAATTGGACACAACATCACAAAACTGAGATTTTTACTCAATTGTCAAAAGTCGATATTTTGACTTCATATTTTTAGTGCCTGCAATGCTCAAATCTACCGCCGCTTGAATGAAAACCATAGTTTATGCATTTTTATACACTTGAAAAGTGTATATTAATTTTGCCCAGAAGTTTGTAACGCATAGAAATATTCATTTCCGACCCCATAAACTATATATATTCTTGATCAGGACAACAAGCTGAGTTCATTTCCGCTTGTCCGTCCGTCCGTCTGTCCGTCTGTCTGTCCGTCTGTCCGTCTGTCTGTTTCTACGCGAACTAGTCTCTCAGTTTTAAAGCTATCGAGCTGAAATTTTGCACAGAGTCTTCTTTTTACTGCACGCAACTAATATGTCGGAACCGGCCAGATCGGATGACTATATCATATAGCTGCCATAGGAACGATCGGTCTAAGAACAAGTTCTAGTTAGAAAAACTTTTTGTTTTAAATCGTAGCGTCCCCAATCTTGGTATATGTTAGTTTTATATGCTTCCACATAATTCTGGAAAAATGTATCAAAATCGGATCACTATAGCATATAGCTGCCATAGGAACGATCGGTCGAAAAAATAAGTCGTTGTGAGAAAAACTTTTTTGATTTTCATCGTAGCGGCTCCAATCGTAGTATATATTTGTTTTATATGTTTCCACACAATTCTGAAAAAATTGATCAAAATCGGATGACTATAGCATATAGCTGCCATATAAACGGTCGGTCAAAAAACCACTTTTAGTGAGAAAAACTTTTTTTGTTTTTTATCGTAGTGTCCTCAATCTTGATATATATTTGTTTTATATGCTTTCACATAATTTTGAAAAAATTATCAAAATCGGATGACTATAGCATATAGCTGCCATAGGACCGATCGGTCGGAAAATGTGTTTTACTAAGAAAAGTTTTTTTTTATGGTATTAAATTTTTATTATCAATGATGTCATAATTTTAAATATCTGATATCTATATCCTATATATATTTTACCGGTTAAATCAGTTGAAGTAAAGTTTTTCAAGTGTATTAAAACTTCGGCACAGTCGAAGTTAGCTTTGCCTTCTCGTTTTCAACAATTTATAATTTATTTTGATTCAATTACTTAAGTAATGGCTGAAAAAATTGAAAAATAAAAAAATCATATATTCCAAATTCTATCGTTCCGATTCGTCGCTAGCTTGACTTACATAAGTTAAACTTGTTCTTGCTTGCAGGTTTCATACATCCAGAAAAAAAATGTCATTCTGAATTTAAGTATGTCTATGATTGAATTAAGAACGTTTTGTTATAAACATATTTTGTATTATTTTTGTATCTGAATTTAAGTATGTCTATGATTGAATTAAGAACGTTTTGTTCTAAATATATTTTGTATTATTTTTTGCATGAATCACGCAGAAATCAGTTTACCATTTTAAAACATAAGAGTAATACGCTGTTTAGACCGGCCGCATCATTGAAATTTTCCGTTAAACGGAAGGTGCGGAATTGTTTCCCATAAGAAACCTGTGGATAGAAGAAGAGCCGCATGTTTAATGATGCGGCAATGATGCGGAAAGAGTGACCGTATATTGAGGAGTATCGAGTATTGTTTCACAGCGTCGATAGCGAGCAGCTGATTCTGCCATCGAATTTCGATAAGCAACAACAATATAATTGGACCGCGTAGTTTAAAAAAATAAATGATCTGCAAAAGCAAGCTCCATTTCCATTTTGGTGAACGCAGTGCCGTTGCCAAATACACCGCGTGCCACATTTAAAATATTATCGCTCATAATTGTCTCTATTTCAATAAATTACATTTGTTCTCTTCTTCTTACTAATTCGGTTTGTTTACGTTTGGCATGGCGAACAGCTGTTTCAATGATGCGGCTGCGGTCTAAACGCCTGCATCATTTTTTCGCATCTTCGACAATGATGCGCCCTGTGTAACTCCGGTATAAGAAAAATAATAATTGTATAGATAAAATTTGATTTCAAGTTAAAAGCACTTTATAATCAAAAAACGAACTTGGAATGAGAATTTTGTTTTTAAATTTTGTAAAATCCGAACTTAGTCAGCTGTTGAGAATGTTTGTACTTGAATTTCCTCTTTTTAAGTACGGTATTATTGTTTTTTTTCTCAGTGTAGTTTTTAAGCTAATGTTTTAAATATAAAACATTTTTCACTAATTTAACCCGAACTAGTTCCCAGCGGAACCAAAATATATGAACCAATCTGGCAGCCCTGTTTATTTGGTAGCACATGCAATGGCAGCCGCAAAACCACAACAATCCACCGAATTCCAAAAGAATTTTCGTTTAATTGTTGAGAAAATCTTCAACAATTGGCAAAATCTACGTCTAGCCGTAGAGCATGGCATGGGCGGACGCAGTGGCCAGCAGGTAGGACTCTAATTTCCTTGATTTCCCACACAAATTCTAACCTAAATTTCATTCCCTTAGGTGGCCATACAAATCATGGACTACACCTACCAATATTGTGTGTGCAATGAAAATATAACCCAAGGCGAGCTGCAGGAGGTAATTGAAGAGCTAATGGATCAGGAATTTAGTACGCTATGCGATGACAATTCTATACCCGAAATTTGTCGGAATCTTTTGCGCTACAAGCAACTGGCGAGAGAGGATAAATATCCTTTAATAGAGGCAGAGCTAAGTAAATTGCCGCCAGGGCAGGATTGGCTAAGACCTGATGTTAAGATTACCTACACACCCATTGAGGGAGATTCATCTTCCGATGAGGACATGGAAGAGGATGATGACTCTAACGAACAGGAAATGGAAAGCGATGAGGAGGCGGCAGGCACAAGTAGTTCCCGCATGACCACACGCTCGCAAGCACGCAAAAAGCAGTCGGAAGAATTTGTAGAACCCGAAGATGGCTGGACCACCGTCCGTAGAAAATAAAACCCCATTTTTTGATTAGTTGTAATATGCTTCATTGACTTCTTGTAAATCCAAAAATCTTAAAGGTGCTATGGGCGTACGTAAACTGGGTCTATGTGTGGTCTTACATAGATTACAATCAATGGCCGGAGGAGGTGGAGCTGGCATTTGACTTTGCTGCCTGGCCGCCAACTGTGACCACGAGCTGAACTCTTCATCTTTGTCCAAAATTAATTTAGTATCCACTATGGAGGCTATGGAATCCACATTAACTGTCATTGATAGATTTATGGCTGGATAGATGAGAAAGGCAAAGAACCAGGCAAATACCAGCACCAAAAATGGCACAAATACTGCAAAATATTTATCCGGCAAATAGGAATGCAAACCCAATTCCACCGGCAGATAGGCCCAGGCCACATAGACCACAAATAACACGGTGACTAGCATATAGAAGGCAAAGCCATAGATGGCTCTATGCGGTGTCGGCGCTGGGCTGTGCTCGGGCATGGTCACCAAACTGTTTTATGGTATCCTGGCACAGGAGCAGGCACTCAAAGAATGAGGTAATGGCTGTACGCAAATTCTTCACTTGATCGGCTTGAAAGTGCACCACTAAAACATCCTGTTCCAGGGTCAATGTTTTTTGCACAAAATTACGACGCGGTTCCTGGTCCACACTGAGCACACGATAAGCAATCTCGGCTAGGCGCGGCGTCTCAAAGGGCACTCGAATGGTTCTATAAAAGAGGAAATGGGTTAGAAATGTGCTTCAAGTTCTTATTTTATTTAGAAAACTGACGATTCGTTGGGTTTCTGTGCAATTTCTGGCATTATTAATTGTGTTTAAAAGAATTTCGGCAAAACATGTCAACTAAAAGTGTGAATGGCAAAAGCAAGAAGAGGAAACTTGAGCGCCGCACAGTGGTTGATATGGGTTTAAAAATTGAGTTAAAAATGGCAAATTGAATTTAAACTTAAATATTTGTAAATTATTGAGGGAAGATACTTTTTAAGCAAATTTTTAATAGTAATAGATAATTATTCAATTTTTGAATTGAATATTGATTTAAAAAATTTCAAATAAACTTAAATATTTGTTAATTATTGAGGAAATTTATTTTTAATAGTTATCGATAATTATTCAATTTCTGAATGCTCTAGTCGAGTAAGCGTTTTTTTTTTTATTTTTAGGTTTTATTTTGAATTTTATTGTTACCTAAGCGCAACTTACATTGAATTGACAAGTACGAGGGCAGTTTTATAAGCCAGCTAATTTTTTTCAAAACAGGTTTCGTTTCAATTTCCTTATAAACGTTTGGTATTTGTAACTCAAAGCGTATAACCTTACATATGAAATGACATATATATATTTTTCACTGTTTCGGGACCGATAAATTAAATCTGCTGTTTAGAAATGTATTTATTTTTGAATTTATTTATAGAATAAAATATTGAAACAATTCCTCAGACATTTAAAAAAAAAATTGAGTAGGGTTTTAGTATAAATTTTGACGAACTAAACAAATAATCGTAAAAAAAACGATTAATTTAAAAAAACTAAATAAAAATTTCTGAACTTCCTTAACTTTTTCAAACTTTATATGTATAAATGTATTTAGAATTGCTGATTACGAAAAAAAAATATGATCAAATCTGGTGCAAATTTAGTTGTCTAGGTTAAGACCAGGGATGCAAACCGGTCTTGAACCGAACCGTACCGAAGCGCTTTTTTGTGCTCGTAAACCGAACCAAGAACCGAATCGGTGTTCTTCCAAAATTGCTAAACCGAACCGAAAACCGCCTTTAAACCGCCTTTGGTTCGTGAATTTAGAAATTTTTCTAAGGTAGCAGCATCCATTATCCGACCTTGAGGGTGAGTATGCGCAAAGCTAAAAACTGTATCCTATTTAATTGGCCCAGATCGGCTCACAACAGCCATTGTCACTGAACCGAAATACGCCCACCATTATTCTTACCTGTGGGCGGAAATTCTACCACCGAGAAATCAAATGTCTAATTATTTTCTATAATGTGTTCACAAACCGATTTTGAAGCCAATCGGATTAAAAATAGGTGTTCCATATAGAATTTTCCGGGAATTTCCCGACTTTTCGTTTGGATTTTCCCCCATTGGAAAATTTCATGTCTAATTATTTTGCACACTATCCTTACAACGCGAGTTTGAAGTCAATCGGAGTGTTTTCCATTTAAAATGTTCCGGCCATTTTCCTTGTAGGTGGATTTTCCACAATCGAAAAATCTCATGTCAACTTATTTTGTATACTATCGTGCAAACCGAGGTTGAAGTCAATCGGATCAAAAATAGTTTTTCATATAGAATTTTCCGGGTATTTTCTTTGTGGGCGGATTTTCCAACATTTGAAAATCTCATGTCCAATTATTTTGCATACTATCCTTACAAACCGAGTTTGAAGTCAATCGGATGAAAATAGTGTTTTCCATATATAGAATTTTCCTGGCATTTCCCCTCTTGGGGCGAATTTTCCAACATCGGAAAATCTCATGTCAACTTGTTTTGTATACTTTAACTGCAAACCGAGTTTGAAGTCAATCGGATCAAAAATAGTTTTCCATATAGAATTTTCCGGGTATTTTCTTTGTGGGCGGATTTTCCAACATTTGAAAATCTCATGTCCAATTACTTAGCATACTATCCTTACAAACCGAGTTTGAAGCCAATCGGATGAAAAATAGGTTTTTCCCTTTGGAATTTTCCGGGAATTTCCCGGATTTTCGGGCGGATTTTCCATCATCGGAAAATCTCAAATCTAATTATTCTGCTTAACATCCTCACAAACCGAGTTTGAAGTCAGTCGGATGGAAAATAGTTTCTTTCATGAAGAATTTTCCGGCCATTTTCTTGTGGGCGGATTTTCCAAAATCTGGGAAACAGGTGTCCAATTATTTCGCTTACTTTACTTACAAACCAAATTTCAAGTCAATCGGATGAAAAACAAAATTTTCCCCATAGTAGCTTTTCCGGTAGTTTTCCACCCCTTAGGGGTGGAATTTTCCAAAACCCCGCCTTAGTGCTCACTTTCAACTCATAAGGAAACTTCTGTGAAAATTTCAGCTTTCTATCTCTTACCGTTCAGGCTCTACGTTGATTGCCAATCAGTCAGTCAGTCAGGACAAACTCTTTTATATATATAGAGATATTTTGGTGAGAATCGAAGTTATTTTAATGCTTTCTAAGAAATCCATTTCAAAAATTGATTTCTTAAGTCTTTTTTTCGAAAGTTCGGAGATTCGAAAACGGGATCCTTCTCCTGATCCCATTTTTAAATTATATATTAACTGTGATCCACTGAACCGAACCAAAACCGCGGTTCTGATTACCGATGGTTTAAAATCTCTGTGAACCACAGAACCGAACCCACCCGAAATTTCCGAACGGCTTGCATCCCTGGTTAAGTCCGAAAAAAAGCGTTAAAATTTGTTTTTTTTTTTTTGGTATATCTCAGTAGATAGAAACTTTATCAAAATATGTTTTAGGCAAAAATGAAAGATATTCAAGCCTGTTCCCGTTTCCGATTTCGATTAAAAAATGCGGAATCGGAATTATAAAATGTTCTCGCTTCTAAAAATCAGTTTTTTTAATCCACTTTTAACCTAAAATTTTTGTTTATCTTCATTTGAGTGGGGTAACGACATAGCTCCGACGACATATCTCCGACGTGTTACAAAAGTCATATATATGTCGTTTTTAACTCTTTGGAGTTATGACGTTTTCAAGCGTCATATCTCCGATCGGAGTTATGTCGTTTTGAAACGACATATCTCCGACAGAAAAAAAGCGACATATCTCCGACGGAAAATTGTACTGGTCGGAGATATGTCGCTATGCCATTTGAGTCTCTTGGTGCCAAATTTAATTCGAAATCTTAAATCGTTTCTTGGAAATTACAATGCTTAACAATTCCGATCGATCGAACTAGGAAACGAAAACAGGCCCCATTGTTTAAACGCATATTTAATATTCAATCATTTTCCTAGAAAATTTGCTTTGATACCGTTCCGTTGAAAGAGTTTACGCTTTAGTTTTAAACTTCTTTAACGTTATGGCATATATTTTTTCTTTGCTTCCAAAAAACGACCCTATTCCCATACGATTTGCGTCGTTTTTGGTTTCGAAAGCGATTTGTAGAACACCTGGGAATAATTTCGCACTCTATTCCATTAATACGTGCTGTTATATCCAACGTCGGTACTTCCAAATCACTATTTGGGTTGGTCAACCGACAATACTTATTCTTTTCTTTCTTTTTGATTCCGGCATGTAATGAAAAAATACCATATTAAAAAAATGCACTTAATAATATATATTGATAAAAATCTTGTCAAACAATTCCTTAGTTATTTAAAAAATATGGTTTAACCAAATAAATCTTCTTAAAAAAAACGGTTAATTTCAAAAACTAGAAAAAAATTTATTTATTGGCCCATGGGGGGATCGAACCCGCGGCCTTCGCGTTATTAGCACGACGCTCTAACCAGCTGAGCTAATGGGCCTTGGTGATGACACAGATATCAAAATGAAATATGTAGAAGGTTAAAATGATAAATTTAATAATACGTTATATAGATAAGCTGAGCATTATCTTCCAAAATATTGGAAATCCGCCCTAATTTGATTTTAAAACGAAGTTTTATTTAATTAAAAACTAACTGACGAAATGTGAATTTAAAGTTGTCTTTCAACATTATTTCAATAGAATATATCATCAGCGGAGGGTTAAATGCAAAGTAGGAGCCATTTAGAAGTGGTCGAAGGATGTGGGCGACCGCTGATGAAGGGTAAAGTCTTTAGAGTCATCGCAAAATCAAGAAGTTATAGTGTCTGCTTTGGATAATTATTTCCTCGAGGGACACAAAATTATACCCGTGTTCTATAAATCGCTTTCGACCCCAAAAACAACCCAAATCGTGTGTGAATAGTCGTTTTTGGGAT
This sequence comes from Lordiphosa mommai, assembly GCA_018904225.1. Lineage (NCBI taxonomy): Eukaryota > Metazoa > Arthropoda > Insecta > Diptera > Drosophilidae > Lordiphosa > Lordiphosa mommai. Next base: position 29,804 of record JAEIFT010000312.1, on the reverse strand, counting down.
GGGATATCTTAGCTTCTAGCAAGTTTGAAAATTTAGCTATACGTAAATATTTTTTCTTATTTTTAAGGCTCAAATATTTATAATTAAATAAAATCATAAAAACTTGAAATTTAAGACAAAAAAATTCATTAACTAATTTCTTAAATTTTTTCTTAAATTCATTTCCAAATATTCTTGCACTTTTTTTAAGTTTCCACCCACTGTGCGCCGCTTTTTAGGCTTATTTGAAATTCATTTTGTTTTGTTTTCTTTATTACAAAAAATGCTTCCACGTCCATAATTAATGTTTCAAACATAAAATCCTTTCCAGCATTTACTTCTTGGACTTGACAACACCTTTGGCCACGGGTTTCTTGCCAGCAATTGATTTTGCTCCCGGTTTGCCGGTAGATTTACCAGCTGGTTTCTTGGTGGCAGCCGCCTTGGTGGGCTTCTTCTCCACCACCTTCTTGACAGGCTTGACCAGTGCCTCACGTTGACTCTTCAAAGCCTTGACAATCTTCTGCTCCTCGATGAGGAAGGCACGCACAATACGTTCACGCAGGCAGCCATGGCACAAGACACCACCGTAGGTGCGAGAGACGGTCTTGAGACGCTTGGACATGCGTAACGCTCGCTGGGACGGGAAGGAGTGATGCCCTAGCTTCTCCTTGCACTGGCCGCAACGGGGTACGGTCTTGTTCTTCTTGACGTACTGGTACACCAGGCGACCGCCAGGAGTGCGCACACTGTAAACATTAGAGATTAGATATATTTGTAGGATGGCTTTGCCAGCGGATTAATACTCACATGCGCCTCCTGTTGGATCTGGTGTTGTAGGACAGACGTCTTCTCAAAGTCAAGCGCTGCACCATTTTGCTAAATGAAAACAGAAACAAACTTTGAGGTTATGCGTTGGAGCGACACGAAAAGGGCAGAGTGCAAAATGTGTGAAACACCAGGCAGAGTCTTCCCAAATATTGATTAAATAAAACTAGTTTCATTTTTTAATTATTTTCAATAAATATTTGTTAAGAAACTCATATAAATTATGATTATTTGAGAAGCAAAGTTTACCTACTTCTAGTAAAAAAACCAAAAGAGGGAAAGAGGAAGAAAATCAACGTGAAGTTGGCTGCTCATCAAGTGTTGCATTTATCGATAAATCGATAGGCATCAACTTTCAGCGCTATATTAGAGATGAGTGATTTGTGTGATGAGCAGTGATAATCACTATGACAGATAATTGCGACTGTGAAGAGTTAAATAAATTAAACAAATAAAACATTTTTTTTGGAAATTTTATTAATCTTGTTTGTAAGCATTTTTATGATTATTTAAAGGATAGTTTAACCAGTTTATATATAAATAATAATTTAAAAAAGCCGAGCTTCTCTTCATTTTTTTTAACTTCTTCTGATTTTTTATTTTCCAAAGGTTCGCTGGGACCGGTTCACCTAAAAGAGTTTGCGTAACGATTTCTAACATTGGTAAAGGATTGTGAGTATACCAAGGCCACTTAGTATATACAATGACAAAGTTTTAACTGCCATACACTTAATTTTAAAATATATCAAATTATTCCGTTTCAAAATTAAAGTATTAGCTAATTGCAGGGAATCAAACCGAATCGAATTTCGGTTCCGGTTCTGGTACGTACCAAAACGAATGTTTAGGTTCTATTTTATTTCCGTATATATACCTTGGGTTTTATTTCGGTATACCGGTACGTTCCGGTATGTACCGGTATTATTAAAATATCCTTAATAAACTTTACCCCAGAAAACAAATGTCCTAATAATTCTTGTGTAACTGGAAGAGCCAGAAGACCTTTTGCTATCTGATGGAATAACCAATCACAATCCTGTTAGGTTAGGATAAATTAATTATATTTGGAAATTCTTGAACCAAAATAGATGCAAAGAAATAAGATGAAATTGTTATTTTTATTGAAAATTTTAGTATATACCAGATGACCCCTTAACCTTACATTTGTAAGTTTTTGTTAACGTTTACCCTGCGTTTTATCCTGAGGAAATCCCTGATTGAAGCAATAAAACTGAAATAACAAAAAAAAAAAAACTGAGAACAATGTTTAAGGGTTAAATTGTGATTGGTAACGTTATTCCATTAGATAGCAAAAGGTCTTCTTGCTCTTCCAGTTACAAAAGTATTATTAGGACATATGTTTTCTGGGGTAAAGTTTATTGTGTTTCATTTTCCTTCTACCTGTTCTATTATTTCTTCGGTTTAAAGGATTTTTTAATACTGTACCGGTACAATGTTTCGGTTCTTTCCGTCATTTCGGTTCCGAACTACCGTTTCTAAAGAAATTAATAATAACGGTTCCGGTTTTAATCTGAGTTTCAATCGGTTCTTTTCGGTATACGGTTCCGGTTCGGGTTCCGGTTTGACACCCTGCTTATGACCCAACTCAACATTTTTTTCGTATTTTTATCAGCCCTTAGTCTTTTAAATGAAATCCTCCTTTAACTAATCTAAATTCATTTCAAAATTGATTATCAGCCATGCTCCCATATTCACTTTCGCAAGCATTTTGCGATTTAGAAAGCAAATTTGCTCCTAAAACCGGTTTGAAATCGCAAAATTTTTACGAAAGTGAAAATGGGAGCATGGCTGTATAATTTACACTTATTATTTTTTGATTAATTACACAGGTTTACAAATAAATCCAACTTTTGGACCAGAGCAGATAGCATTCGTTTCCTATATATTTTCAAGCGCTGAATTCAAATCAATTATCCGTTTTCCCTGGTACCTCTTGTTCAGAAGATATTTAAATAAACGTGTATTATACGAGGTATGCTTACATTTTTAATTCTTGTGGCCATATTAATTAACCTATTCCAACCATATTTTTTTTAATGTGAACTAAGATGAATAACGATACAGAAAAAAAAAACATGACGTTTTTATTTTGTTCTTAAGATACCGATCTATTGATTTTAAAAATGAAAAAATACCTTTTTTTAGTGAAACTCCCTTTTTCCCAAGTTCAAATAATTCTTACAAATGTTCTACAAATCCAAAAAATCTAGTTTTAAATTTTCAATAGACCTTTGTGTCCTCTTATTGACTACGTTCACAGTTTTCGATATCATCGCGCTTTTGAAAGTTATGTCCCAAAAACTATAAAGCTGTACTACATTTTGATTCAAAGTACTTACTACCAAAATTACTTTCAATTGAAAAACATAGTTGGCGTTTTAAAACAAAAAGTTTGACATTAGAAAAATTATGGCAAAACAAAATGAATCGGAATACGTGCAAGGTTGGCACTCAACACTTTTGCTATGTTTGTGGCCGGTACATCCTTGGAAAGAGTGGCGGAACATAACGCAATCGTTAAGAGATGCGTATTATCAATATTTTTGATTGCATGTTCGGAATACCGAAAAGCCATGGACGCCAGACAACTTTTGCAACTCATGCCGCGTTACGCTGTACAAGTGGTCACTGGGAGAAAAGATATATTTTTCATTTTCTGTGCCAACGCTTTGGAGAGAACCGCAAGACCACGCCAATGACTGTTATTTTTGCCTAACAGACGTGACAGGCATAAGTTCTAAAACCTACAGAACATTGAAGTACCCAAGACTTTCTTCAGTTTCCACGCCAGTTCCTCGACATGCAAGGGATTATTTACCTGCACCCACTACAAACACGGGGAAAACTGCAAGCTCCGTTGAAGAAAGTGATGAAAGCGATTTTGAAATTAACAAACACCACAAAATTTCGCAAGCAGAATTAAGTGATTTAATAAGAGACTTGCAATTGTCGAAGCAAAAAGCGGAATTACTGGCCTCCCGCTTGCGGCAGTGGAATGTGCTTAAGAAGGAAGCAAAAGTAACACTGTATAGGGAAAGAAATAAAAATTTGTTGCCATATTTTTCGAAATCTGATAAAATGTGCTTTTGCAATAGTGTTGATGTTTTGTTTTCAGAAATGAAACAAGAATACATCAACGAAGAGAGGCGTCTCTTTATAGACAGCTCAAAGTACAGTCTTAAAGCCGCTTTATTGCATAATGGCAATAATAAACCATCAATGTACTTGCTCTCATGCACATGACACAAAGGAAAATTACGAAACGATGTCCCAGATTTTGAACAACATTCAATACAATAAACACAATTGGAAAATTTGTGGGGATCTTAAGTATACATATTATTATATATTTAATTATACAAATTTAATTTGGATAAATCTTGCATTCCAGGTGATTGGCTTGTTAACCGGTATGCAGTCCGGCTACACAAAACACTGTTGTTTTCTTTGTTTGTGGGACAGCCGTGACAGAAAAAAATCATTATATAAAAAAAATTGGCCATTACGGTAGCAATATGAGCCTGGAAAACATAACGTGTCGGCTAGCTCGTTGGTCGATCCGAAGTTTCTCCACCCACCTTACACATAAAACTTGGCCTTATCAAAAATTTCGTGAAGGCACTTGACCGAAATGGGCGGGCTTTCAATATTTAATTGCTCTGTTTCCCAAAATTTCCTATGCAAAAATCAAAGAAGGAATATTTGTCGGACCAGATATCAGGAGGCCTATGAATGATGAAAACTTCTCAAAGTGTCTGTCAGACAGAAGCAGCAGCATGGGGATCATTCAAAGCGTTGTTCACAATTTTCTTGGAAATAAGAAAAGTGTGAATTACAAGGAAATTAGCTGATTTACTGGCCAACTATAAAAAAATGGGTGTAAACATGTCCCTTAAAATACATTTTCTTCACTCACACTTGGATTTCTTCCCGGAGAATTTGGGTGACACTAGCGACGAGCATGGGGAGCGCATGTACCAGGATTTGCAGAGAATCGAGAAAAACTACAAAGGCTTTTGGGATGAGGGCATGCTAAGTGACCATTGTTGGGGTCTACTACGCGAGACTGATCCGAAAAACTATAACCGTCAGAGCTCGACAGGTGTTTGCTTTAAATAAAAATATAAAAACATGTCATCAAAGTATTTTATTTATTTTAATTTTGGGTGTAGATAAATAATCCCTTGCATGTCGAGGAACTGGCGTGGAAACTGAAGAAAGTCTTGGGTACTTCAATGTTCTGTAGGTTTTAGAACTTATGCCTGTCACGTCTGTTAGGCAAAAATAACAGTCATTGGCGTGGTCTTGCGGTTCTCTCCAAAGCGTTGGCACAGAAAATGAAAAATATATCTTTTCTCCCAGTGACCACTTGTACAGCGTAACGCGGCATGAGTTGCAAAAGTTGTCTGGCGTCCATGGCTTTTCGGTATTCCGAACATGCAATCCAAAATATTGATAATACGCATCTCTTAACGATTGCGTTATGTTCCGGCCACTCTTTCCAAGGATGTACCGGCCACAAACATAGCAAAAGTGTTGAGTGCCAACCTTGCACGTATTCCGATTCATTTTGTTTTGCCATAATTTTTCTAATGTCAAACTTTTTTGTTTTAAAACGCCAACTATGTTTTTCTAATTGAAAGTAATTTTGGTAGTAAGTACTTTGAATCAAAATGTAGTACAGCTTTATAGTTTTTGGGACATAACTTTCAAAAGCGCGATGATATCGAAAAACTGTGAACGTAGTCAATAAGAGGACACAAAGGTCTATTGCTCTGATCCAAAACCTTGTATACGTGTGTTATACAAAATAAAATTGTTTTTTTTTTTTTTTTTTATTCATTAAGTTTCTGTAACCAAATTCAAATTAAAATTAGGCGCCCCTAAATCAGCTACCAAACATCACGAAACTATCGATAACATTTGCTGTGAGCTCAGTCACAGTTTTGCCGCCTTGGCTCGCATCTCTAACAACACGCGCTTATTTTGTAAATAACTTTGACTTTTATTTGAATTTAATATATTTTTTGACTAAAAGATGAGTTTTCTGCAACCCAAAACCCACATAGAGCAGGGAGATGTAGTAATTCTTTATTTAAGTGTCAATTCCATGCATGCCATTGAGGCAGTGCCCCTGATAGTAAACAAAAAAGGCGAAACTATTGCAAATATTTTCCAGACCTCCTACGGTTCACTCAAAGTGGAAAGTAAGTAATGATCAAGCTTGATTTGCTTATGCTTTTTTAACTATATTTACAATGCAGGCATCATTGGCGTGGAGTATGGCAGCCGTGTGGAGCTCTCCAAGGGCTGGGCTCATGTGCTGCAACCCAATCCCGAACTGTGGACACAAACATTGCCACATCGCACACAAATTATTTATACACCAGATATCAGCATGATCCTACATCAGCTGGAAGTGCGTCCCGGTGCTGTGGTCATAGAATCTGGCACTGGTTCGGGCTCTTTGTCGCATTATTTTCTGCGCGCCTTGAAACCCACCGGCCACCTGCATACCTTTGACTTTCATGAGGCTCGCGCGGATCAGGCACGTGAGGAGTTCAAACGACATGGTCTGGCCAACTTTGTTACGGTCTATCATCGAGATGTGTGCAATTTGGGATTTAGCAGTGAATTGAATGGTGCGGCTGATGCCATCTTTTTGGATTTACCCTCACCGGATTTGGCTGTGCCGCATGCCTTTAAGGCGTTGAAGTTGTCGGGTAGGTGAAGGTGCACAGTGAGAGAGACAACAAGTTGTCAGCGCCCTTTAAGCAATCAAGCAAAGTTGGGTGAGCGGCTTTGGCGTAGCGGTCAAGTCAGTCAGTCAGTCAGTCAGGCTGCCATTTCAGTTTCAGTTTGTGTGTGACATTGAATGAGGCCGCTTTTGACACTTGATGTGGCCAGCAGGCAGCAGGCAGCGGCAGCGGTAGCGGCTGGGGCAACTTTGTCACTCATTAGTGGAAAGGCTGGACTTGGGTTGAATGATTTTTAAAGGGGAATTCCACTGTTTTATATATATTTAACCTTTAATTTTGTTTCAAAAATATTGAAAATATTCAAAAATATCATATCGTCTCTTAAGTATCTTTGTTTAAACTGATATACCGCTTTTAAGTCCAAAGATACTGTTAAGCTTGAATACTTGAAGTCTTTTTCATTCTTGCCACAATTTCCTTGTCATGTATAAACCCACACATTTATTTTTTACAGGCGGCCGCTTTTGTTCGTTCTCGCCCTGCATTGAGCAGTCACAGCGTTGCATTCAAGAGCTAACCAAACTGGGCTTCAATGAAATCTGCTCCCTGGAAGTGCTGCAACAGGAGAGCGTCATCAAAACCCGCTCACTGCCTGTCATCGATTTGGAGTTTCTTAAATCACCCAAAAGCAACGAGACAACAACAACTAATGAGGACAACAACAAACCGCCCAAGGAGCTGACCAAATATCTTACCTCCAGCAATCCCCAAAATTTGCCCGGTCACACGGGATTCCTTACATTTGCCACTTTGCCGCCCAATATACCCAAATAAATATGATAGCTTTATGATCATTTATTTTGCTCATTATTCATCAAAGGAGTAAGTAAAATCATCCTCAAAGTATTTGCGCTCATTGCTCTTAACACAACCGCAATGATAGCAACGTGACTGATCCACTGCCTGTTGCGTTTTGCGATTCCAGGATTTGCGTACTGGGGCCCAGGGTATACGCTGTTCCGGTATGGCCACTTCAGTGCGTTCCGGATTGCCATTGCAGGTGGGACAACGACCCATTACCGTGGGTTTGGGTATCATGCCATAGATTTGGGGTCCAGGTGGCTGAGTGCCATAAATTGCAACGATTTGCGGCAGGCTCGAGTAGGGGCGCGTCGGGAAGAGCTTTTCGCGATTAAGAAAACTGGGAAATAATGAAATTGGGAATTTAAGAGAAATTATATTTTACTAATCTAGACAATTTCTTAATATATTTGTAAGGGACTAAAAATCAAACAGCCTAGAATATAGATTTAGATTTTTTTTTAATAGAAAATATTTTTCTGTTCTGAAAATTATTTATGAAAATTTTTAGAATTTTACGTTTTTTAATTTGTCCGTTTTAAACTGTGGTTTTCATATTTAACCAAAACATTCATAATCCTTCATCGATTTGAAAAAAATGATAACAAAAAAACAGCGTCATCTGGCGTAAATAAACTATAGTTAAAAAATAATTAATCAAAAAATTCAATTTGAGTGTTTTTTTTTTAAATTTTGGAGAGAAAATCGAAAGAGCTTTTTCAAAATGGATTTTTGGTTTTGTGTTATTAATTAAATATATAAAAAAATAATACAAAACATTTATGAATTCGAGGGCAGTTCCAAAAGTTATCGCCCTGCTAATTAAGGTCTCAAAAAAATAAGTTGTAGAGGTGGTAGCTACGATTCCGGGACTCTAGGTTATCGAAAATCAAATCGGTAAATGGGGTTATGATCAGCATGGATGTAATTCAGTCCCGTACCTCAATCATATTTTTCAATATTTTTTTGATAAATTAACGGCCTTTAAACATTTTTTTGGATTTTTCAAGTTTTTTTTTAGTAGTTTAGTGTAAAAAAAAAAAGTAAAAAAATGTTTTTCCTCTTGATTGAGGTACGAGCCAGAATTACATCAATTCTGCGTCGATTGTAACATGGCTGATTAAAATTGGTAAAATAGAACTGGTGCAATCATGGCTACCAGGTCAAAAAACGTAGTTTCAAGAAAAACGTACACTGAAATGGCTATAATTTCCAAACTATTTTCAATTTTTGAAAATGCTTTGATGAAGTGGGAATGTCCATGCTATAATTATAGTGCAAAACCAAAAAAAAAAAAAAAAAATGTTTCAAAGGTAGAAGACCCCCTTAAAATATCAAATGGTAATAGTTAATTATTAAACTATAATTTATAATAATTATCATTTTTAATCACAAAATAAAAGTAATTTTTATTTATCGCAGGAAAGCTACAACAAATTAAACGACTTTTATAATGTCTCTGAATGAGTTTTATTTACTGAGTTTTATAATAAAAGTAAAATATTTATTTTAAATTAAGAAAACTGAAACTATTACTAATAACAATTTGTACAGACTGATATCAAAAAACTTATCATTTCAAACTTAATAAATAAAACTCGTTCAAGGACTTCTAATTTTTAATCACAAAATAAAAGTCTTTCTATTTATCGCAGGAATTGATAAGCTGAAGCTTCTATGTATATATTAAAGAGACTTTTATAATAAGATTAATAAATAAAATAACTGCTGTTTTCTGAGTGATAAAATAAAAGTTTTCAATAATTGTTATTTTCTGTAGCTGTAACTGTTATCAAAGACTTAAAATAACTGTTTTAAATAAGTTTCATTTTAAATTCTTCCAAAAACCATTATTTACTGATTAGTTAAATAAAAGTCCTTAATAACTGTTCCTAAATGAGTATTATAATAACAATAAAAAAAACTCTTATAATAAAAGTCCAAAAAAAGGGTTTCTATCGTGGAAAGGAAAACCAACGTTTTCGTCTAATTCGAATAATTTTTTCACATGAGTTTCATTGTTTTATTCCCATAAGAGTTTAATAAAAATTAGTGTTATTTTCCGTCCCTGATTAAAAGAGCTGGATTTAATAAATCGGATACAGGCCCGGCTATTCTTCTGCATGCGTATATTTATTTTAAAAAAATTCAGATCAGATTCGAGTCTTTTTAGAGTCCTTCAATCCGATTGAAAAAGTTATAAATGTCCTCAGAAAATTGTATCTTTGGCGCGATTCTACTTAAAGAGTCGCTTTCATCAGGAGACTTGAATAATACTCATCAAGGTGATTTTCGATTAAATGATCTTCCAAATGCGAGAAGGGTTCTGTCTTTGATGTCTCAAAGTGGATGAATCTTTTTTTTGGAAAAATACACTCAGAGAAAAAAGCGAGCAGATCGTGTTTGATATCAAGCAGATTTCGTGTCAGAAGTTCGGCAAGACAGAATCTTCTTGGATCCACAAAGAAAATACTGAAATCAAAAATGAATTTTTAAGCTCGATCTGCTCGGTTTTAAATTTAGTCGGCTTCATATCAAGCATGATTTATTCTCGAATTCAAAAATAGAAAGTTCTTGAAAGTAAGCATTTTGAAACAAAGTTGCCAGAGAGCGAGAGAACGAAATGCTCTCGATTTTTCGTTCGCTCTACGCAATGCGAACGCCTCACCTCCCTTGCTACCAAACTCAAAATCGAGTGCACAAGTCTTCTCGATTTCAAGCAGATTTCTTCTTGAAAATTCAAGACGAAAAAAAACTAAATTAAAGCCGATTTCAGTCTTGCCTAATCGTGCTAAATTTCTCTGGGTGTATACACTACAAAAATTTTGCTGCCTCCTTGCGGTAGATTTTGGTGCCCACCGTTGGATTAGTACCCTCCCCCCCTGCCTTTCCCCCTAATTAACTCACTTGGGTCTGGGTTCTAGCCAGAGATTATTGATACGTTTGGTTCTCATAATGTCGCCCAGTTTCTGCAAGAGTCTCAGATTTTCACGTTCGATTTGCTGCTGACGCTCCCGTTCGGTTTGCTGTTTCTTCCATTTGCGCTGGACATGCTCATGCATTCGGGGCGTATGTGTATCAATGGCCGGGCGGGCGGACATAACCTTCTCCCGATGCTGGGCATAGCGTAATTGCTCCCAAGGCTGTTGCAGCAATTTGTCGCGACGTGAGATCATCTGGATGGAGGAAATGGGACTAGCGGTAGTTTGGCATGTTGTTACGGAGGCACAAACAAACAAGCAAGCAAACAAACATGGAGCGCGCGTCCATAACAACAACCTTGCCAGGACAACGCAGGAGCAGGAGCCGGGGCCAGGTTGGACACTTAACAAATATTGCACTATCATGCTCAGATTAAGTTCAACGACGATGGCGGCGGCGGCCGCTTTGCTCAACTGTCCAAGTCTTGTCTATCCGGAGAGTGACATCCAGTGACTTGACTTGCAAATTTGTGGCCCGAGCCTGTGCAGTTGTTACATAATTCTCTGGTGAGGCTGCTTCTGGTGTCAAGGGCGTACGCAGGATGGGGATAAACAACCGCATCCTTTATCGCCCCCTCCTGGGCACACCCCTGTCAGCTGCTGCTGCTGCTTGTTAGGTCCCAATTCCAATTGCAAATCCCAAGTTTCTGTGTAGTAGCCGCTGGCTGGCTCTTCAGCCTGGTGTGGCGGCAAATGTTCCTTTCTTCTTCAGCTTCAGAGCTTCTTCTTCAGGTTGGACTGTTGCTCATATGTCAACCAAAGCAAATGCTGCCAACTTGTTGCTGCCGTTCTAAATACTTGTTTAGTTTTTTTTTTCCATTTTTTTTTGCTCTTCTGATTGATGTTAAGTGCTCTTGGTTTAGGCTTTTACTCATAACTTTTTTTGGTGGCCTCCGGGGCAACTGCAAGTATATAATTTTATTATTTGAAGTTTCCAATATGCCTGTCAAATAAATCTCCCACAATTGTTCTCTCCGTTTCAGTTTATTAGCCCCCATTGATTATGTGCTTACAAAATGCGTCTATTGTTTCTGGGTTCCGTGTTGCAGCAACATGTTGCCAGCATTTGCTTTTTGAGGCGTGAGTTTGCACTATTAACGAATTGGTCAGTTAATTGGAAGATCTGTAACGTGTTGCTTATCACCCAGCTCACAGTTTGTTATTAAGTGCTTCCTTTTGTTAGAAAACGAAAAAAAAACGTAAATAAATTATCTTGTTAGACCGATCGGACAACTGTAACGAATTTTGCCAAACAGCCAAACAGTTAAATCTGCTCTTTAGCTATTTGACTCGTCACTAAACACCTGCTTAGTTGTGCATAAATTTTAATACAATTTATTGAAAATATTTTTCTCAAATGGCATATAATTGTGCTCGCTCTGTGGTCTGTTGTTAGTATGTGTTTTACATGGGGTGCCGCATTTGCCCGCCAGCAATATGGCCAATTTCTCACCTTTAGAAGCCGGCCCCAAAGACCCAGATGGCGAGAGCTAAACACAAAAAAAAAATTGATGTGCGGTTGGTTGGATAAATACCTACCCACAAGTATTTGCTGCGGGTTTCGGTCTTGCTGATGATTTTATACCCTGTATTAAAGTAAGGGCAGAAGGAAAGCATCTTCGACCAAAAATATTATACATATATTCTTAATCAGCAACAACTGTAACTATCTCAGAGATGGTAAAATCTTAGAGACTTAAATCAAAGTACCCTTTGACTCAACTTTTGAAAAACAGGTTCGAGTCATTCAAATCTAAAATTGTTTTAAATCGAGTTGCTCACTTCATATTTCTAGTGACTCCAAACAGATCAAGCTCCAAACAGATCAAACTCCAAACAGATCAAGCTCCAAACGTCAATAAACAGATCATACTCAAGTGGTTCCTTAGATCAAATCAAGTCAGAAAATAATTAAGTTATAGATATTTTATTAATATTTGAAGTTATTGTTTAAAAAACATAATTTTTTTTATCATATCATCTTTGGATTTTATTCCAGACCTTTTTTCGGATATGAGGTTTCCGGCTTGAGAAAAGGCTCTCTCTGAAGAGGCACTGCTCGCAGGTGTGGCCAAAATTTTACAGCTTGCTTTATAAAGAAGAAGAATATAGTGAATTGTCACCGACACGTATCCACATTTTAAAACATTGTCGGTCCATGCATCTGTTGTTACGCTATATCCAATTTGATTACTTCTGATTATGGCTATTTCATTCAAGTCATGCAGGGCTCTACTAGGCAGCATGTTTTATCTTCTCAATAAATATAGTAGTCAGCATTATTTATCGATCAGATAATATATATAATTATAGATGAGATCGTAACATCATATTAATGAGTTCACACACATACAGTTATACTTAAGCAGCACGACATACGGTTCGTGTGGCGCTACATTTAAAAATGATAAGTCAGAGTATGCATATATTGGACTTTCAGTCGGTATCGGTTTGGTTAGTCATAATTTGCTATGTGTTCACTGTTCCGCTTGCAACGTAGGAAGATCAATTCTAAGTGGAACACGACTAGTTCTTTGTCGGAAGTATTCGAAGAAGTTCGTGGTTGGTTTTACAAATTTCTTCGAATACTTTTGACAAAGACGAATCATTCTCAATCATGATAACGCGAGCTCTCACACATCATGTCATCTCTGTGAACCCTGAGAAGTGCTTCAATGTCACATATACTCCCAGAAGAGACATATGTCCCGGAGTGTTTCTGCACGGAAATATTCTGCCACACAAAGCTGGTCATAAATAACTAGGACCAACAACAAACTTATATACAAAGTTGTTCATGCACTTATCTGGAGATACGGAATCCAAGTTAATGGGATTTCCGCCAACACTCATCTTATCAAAATAAGCTCGTTCCAGGCCAAACTGCTGGATAGGCTGGGATATCTTGATAAGTAGGTTGACCACCCAAACAATCTTGCGAGAAGGCTTCTATAGAATCAGAGCTAGAAAGCGACTCAAGAGGATCCATCCCCCAGAACTGGCATAGAAAACACTGAACTCTAAATTCACATTTATACTACACGCTTTTAAAACATATCAATATATAAATCTAGAAATAAAAATCCCTATAACTGGATCCACACAAATAATACTAACCCATAATACTTGTCCATTTTATTAAATTAACATAAAAGTTATTATTAGAGTAACAGAAAAATGTTAAGCATTTAGTATTAATATTAGGGTTACTGAATTAAATAAATAATCTATCGGAATCATTCGAATCACAGCAAAGCTGGGCCGCGCATTCATTAATGGGCAGAGACACTTGATCATTGATCTACTTAATAAAACTGTTCATATTTATAGTATACTTTTGGGAGTCTTTTTGAATTTTGAATATCATATTAAATGCAAGAGGAAAAGAAGGATACGTAAATTACCAAGAAATTTATCATTGATCAGGGAGCAAGTTCTTCTGCTGAACCAACGGCCAATGACTGTGGAATTTGTGAATTCTGAATTTTGTGAAAAGAAAGAGAGAGACAAATTTTGTATGTATGTAATGTAATGTATCCTTTTTTAACAGTAGCTTAACAGAGAACTGTTGCAAAGACAGGCTTGCTCAAATAGATATATCTTGGCCATTTATGGACAGATTTTAACACACGATAGCTTGTTTGAAGCACAATTGAAGCACAAAATATTTTTCAAATTTTTGTGATAATTTAAAAATTTTGTCAAAAAGATAGAACAATTCAAAAAAATTTTTTAAGTTTTGAGCTAAGTTATTTGAAAACAATTAACTTTGAGTATAAAGTGTTTTTGACTTTACAGGCAGTGATCGGATAATGGAAGTTATAGGCAGGAACTATGAAAAACCACTGTACAAAAACTGCCTAATTAATAACGGAAAATTAGAAATTTCTTTGAAAATAATTTTCACCACAGAAAAAAATAAAATTATTGCTAAATCAGAGTTTAAACCTGAACCTTGGATTAACGACCTTCTGAACCGGCTCCGTGAACCCGAACACAGAAAGTTTCTCGTGCTCGAACCCTGTAGTAAACCTCTTCCGATTTTAAGGAGGTTTGCAGCCCTGAAACATATTATTTAAATAAAAATGTTTTTCTTTTAAATAAGTTAAATAAGCTATCATTGTCATCATCTACATTAACATCGAAACTCTGTCGGTGACAGAACTTCGAGAGATTTCGCTTTCTTATTTGAAAACCTAGTAAGAAGGTTTATATCAATGATAATGTTTGGCACATAAAATATCTAGCCAAGTGGCTGAAATAGAAACAGCTGTTTTCATCAAAGGCGTTTCAAAGGGAAAAGGAAAACAGAAGGGACAGTTGATCGTTTTCCCTACATAACAAAAACACAGTTTACAAATTGTTTAAATTTTCTTTTTAAATTTGGGGTTAGGCTTAAAATTTCTACTCATTTGGAGAAGTCCAACGCTTTTCCTGATCTTTTTAGGATTTAAAGAGGCTTTGTATCAAATATTTTTGCAACATAGTAACATGATTGTTTCGGTTATGAAAATAAAATAAAATACAATTCTCTTTCGGTTCTTTCAAACTTTAAAAATATGATTTTTATTAAATTATGTCAAATATGTCAACATAATGAATAAACTTGATTTTCTGTAGCGCACATCAAACTGAGTCTGTTTTTGTTATTATTTTTTTTTGTTTTTTTGGACAATACTCGCTTATCATACAAAGTGCATACAACAACAGCAACATAGCGTCCTGTCCATTTATTACAACATGAGCCGGCAACCCACCAACAGAACGGGCAGAGCCGCAGCGCAACAGAAAACTCAGTTGAAAACTGCGATTTGCTGTCAGCTAATAATAATAATTTCGATATTGAAAATACGTTTTCTTAGTTAGGTACGACACTAAACGATTTCGCCCCGTCGCATCGCGTCGTCAGTGCTAAAAGTCAGGCAACCCAACAACAACAACAGCAACAGCCAAAAGTTGACCGTTGGTGGGGGCGTGCTATTTGCTGCTGCTGCTTCTTCTTGCAACAGAAACAGCGCTGGTGCTTCTCGCAGACAGGTGGTGTGTGGTGTCGATGTTGTGCTGTTGTGCTTTGGGTTTGGGTCGCCGTTGCCCCTTGGTGTTCAATATGAGCCACAATTGAGGCATTTAATCGAGCATCTCTTAACACGCCTTGGAATGTTGACTTATTATTGGCCCCCATCCATGCTGGCAGCCAGTCAGCCAAACAGCCAGTTCAGCTGTGTTTGCCGTTGTCTGGGTCTGCGGCGGAGGAGTCTGTAGTTACCTCACAGTAAAGCGTTTATCATCATTAGACTCAATCTAAAGACGTTTTTTTTTTGTATTTTTGTACTTTTTTTTTCTGAGTTTTGGTTGGGGGTTATCATGTTGATTATGTTGTGTGAAAACAAATTACATTTTTGTGCTCAGGCTTTAACACCATTTGCTGATGTTGCTGCTGCTGCCGCTGCTGGCTAATTACGAATATGAAGACGAACGCTGGGATTCAATTGTTCGAATTGACAAACCAATTGCCCAGGGAAATAGAAAGAAAGTCTTTTTACCCGGCCGTGGGAAATTTACAAATCACAATAATATTTTTCCCAATCGCTAATGGCCATAATTGTTTTTTTGCAAATTTTTACAACAAGAAGTTGGCTATCATTTTTGTCGTTGTTGTTGTTTTATTGTTTTTGTGGCTTTCAAAACCCAGCTGTGTGTTCTATATTGCTGTGTGGCAAGTGACTTAGCCTGCAGCTGCAACAAAAAGCGACCGCCACAACAACTTTAGCAAGGTTACATATCCAATAACTTATTTACGCGTACCGCAGCACTGAGGCGAGACGTTGCCCGTTTTGATGACATTCAGCAGGTAGTAATCTTCATTGATTGCGTACCCTTTCCAATAATCAAATGGCCTGCCCTGCCCCGTAGAGCCGTCATCGAGAATCGCTTGTACCCTTCCCGAAATTCCCAGTTTAGTTGTGCCTGTGTATTTCGAACGATGTTAGTTCACCATTATCGGGATAAGACAAAAAATAATCAAGACATCGTAATAAGCAATATTGATGTTGAGTTCCCGAAATACCCACCACTGCGCTTTATTGTATAAATCCAAATCATGACTGTAAGGCGATTCCAAATAAAGCAAGCGATTCTCCAGAGCGAATCTATACAAAAACTTATCGATATTGTCGAGACTTTGTCAATCAATCCCATGTAAAGTTTGTATCAATGGCAAACTGCTGGACTGCAGCGAAACTTGCGCTCTACCAGATTAATGTAATAGTGGTTGGGCATAAATCAGCAGCAGCATGATCGGCAAGATGACAGCAAGCAGACCGACTACCAATTTGGAGCGAATGCTGTTGTATGCTTTTCTAGTCCAGCGTTTCATCATCTTCTATCTTGTCCATGCCTTTCAGCGGAGGTTTCTCGGAACAGATTATAGCATGAATCGTTAGCCTTTAACAGCCCCGAGGGTTAGGCCTTTGACGAAGTATTTCTGAAAAAAAGGGTAAACCAACATGATCGGCAATAATGCCAATAACGGCCATTGCCATACGCACCGACTCATCGGAATATTGAGATAAAATCGGGTCCTCCCGCAACATCCTGACTGTCTGTACGAATTGAAGATCCATAATGATCCGGTTCAATAAATTTTGCAAACTGTACAATCGACTGTCTGTTAAGTAAATCAATCCGTTGAACCAATCGTTCCAATAAGCTAATCCTGAAACAAACCTACAGTAGCCAGCACAGGCAGAGATAGCGTAAAATGATGCGATACTAAATCTTCATCTCCGAGGCGTTGTCGATATGAGCTGATTCAATGACAGCATCGGGAATCGTTGTAACAAAAAAGGTGCGCATCAGCAAAATAAACCGTTCAGCAGGAGTCCGGGTATGATCAAAGCCCAGATCGTATTTTTTACATCAAAAGCATATTAGTGTAAATCAGATAGGTCGGGACAAGTCCTCCATTAAATAGCATCGTGCGCAAAAGATGAAAAAAGCCCAGGGGTTCGTCCCGGTAATCCTTCCCAGACATCGGATGTTTAATCGTGAAATGATGATCACCGCCAATGGTTCCGATTACGGTAATGATGATGGTAATCAGATAGGACCTGAGCGACACCTGCCCATGTTAAATAAATAATCATAGGCCTCAACAGTCCAAACCGAAGGCCAGAAGGTGTATGTCACCGAATAATTTCGTTCTCTCTGCGTAAACGATGTGAGATCAAAAGAATAAAGGCAATACACACAATAAAGAATAGAGAATAAAGATAAGATGGATAAATAGTTGACCTTCTCGTTTTTTGACCACTGCCTCACACCTCTCTAGAATAATGCATTATCTTTCGCTGTACCTGCGTAACCAAAAGATTTGATATAAGAATTAACACAAAGCCTACTAGGGATTGATATAGCCCCGCTGCAGCTGAAGACATGCCAATGTCTCCTAAATTCGATCAAAGCCCGGTACTACGGCGTTGGTATCGATAACATTGGTCGTTGACTGACGTAACACCGGAATCAAGCGGCACTTGATAAAACAACCCGAAGTCAGAATAAAGATCTGGCCGATTTGCAGCATCGTCAAAAATAATGACGGGCATCAACGGAATCGTAATCTTCTGAACCTGCTTCCATCTCGAGGCGCCGTCAATGGTGGCCGCTTCATAATATCTGCATCAATGCCAACAATCGCTGCGAGGATAGATGACGCAACTGTAGCCGATCGACTTCCAGAGCATAGTCAGGGTTAAGATATAGGGCCAATATTTCGGCACGCTGTACCATGAAACGGGTTCAATTCCGAAAGCGGCAGTATCGAATTATTTAAATATCCACTGCTTCCACTCAAAAAAAAGCATAGACTAGGTAACTGACAATGACCATGGAAATCATATGAGGCAGCAAATGACACTTTGATAAATCGATAAGCAGTCTGATGCGTAATTTCATTTAAAATAATGGCAATAAAAAACGGAGAAAACAAGCGTCAACACAATGAAGCCTGTTGTACAAAAGGGTGTTTCGCGTAATGATATAGGCATCGGATGTCCTGAACAGGTACTTAAAGTTGTCAACCCGACCCAATCGCTTTCCAAGTATGCCTTTGGCATACTCCAATTCTTGAAGGCGACGATGACACTAAACATCGGAAAATAGTTGTTTACAACCAGCTGGTAATGATGATTCCGGCAGCATCATGAGATAAACCGCCTCATATTTCATGATTTTTTTAAAGCAAATCCCATGCAAGTTCCTCCCGATTAAAATACTGAATCAATCATACTGTTAACGGGATTTGCCTGCTACCACACTTCAGAGGTAAAACTATCATTTTTCCGATATACGCTCGTGGCTGAAGCTGAAGGTCACAGGAGGAACTCAAAGACCCAAACGATATTCCTTGAACCAGCAATGTAGCAAAAATGAAAAGGGAGGCGAAAAACCGCTGCTTGGCGAGTTTCCACTTCCCTTTTTCATGTCCAGCCCCTGTTTCATGTCCCGTCCTGTCTAACCGTCCCGCCATCCGGTTAACCGTGCAAACTTGTAGAAAAGATCATTCAAGGCTTTACGCAATGTTTGGGTTGGCTTCACGCCATTTCTGAACCAGACGTTCCTAACGACAAGGCATCCCGGCTTTCCGCTCCACAATGATTCGGCATCGTCCAATGCAGGAAGCGCTCCCATAAAGAGAGGCAATACATAGTGGCCAAGACCACTGCAGGCGTATAAAAATCTCAGGTGTAATCGAAGTCGCATCACCTTGATCAGCGCTTCCTGTCCCAGATGAAATTATCCAACGGGGCAATCAACTCACAGCACACTCCGGCTCTGACTTTGCAGGACCACTTCAATGATGGGCAGGTCTTCCGCGCAGCAATACAGGATATCCTTCTATTTGCTCCACGGCAATGGGCACACCGCGAGCTTCTCGTGCAGCAGCTGTCGGAAGACTCCCGTTGCGCTGCAGCGCTTTCAAGCCCCCATATGTTCAGCCGTAACGGGTCAGATGCACGATCCCATAATAGACCAACTGCGCCAACCCGATTCGGCGCAATACCCGCCACTTGCGATGCTCCAGCTCATCGGGCAGTTCGCCGTCCGCAAAATTCAGCAATTCGCTGTATGTATTTCCCGGGGCATCATATTTTTTGCGCGTCTTTTTGTGATGGACAATCAACTCGCCCGTCGAATACATCTGCTCCAGCACCGATCGGGATGAGTTGGTTCCTCCGCTCCACGGATGGCCGATGCCAAGAGAAATCTCCCTTCCAGCGTTAGATCTTTCGAACTTATCGCCCCGTAATTGCGGATATGAACGCGTACTTGCTCGATTAACGCCTTCCATCCTGATAGAGCTCCGCATGTTGTCGGGCAGCCCGCCTGTACCGCTCGAAATAAGGCCGCCTGGACAGAATAATGGCCACATGATTCTTATCCGGATAATCGACCAGACTTATCTTATACAACAACGAGCATGCCTTTGGTAAATCCCTCGACTCGCGCCTGCAGCACGAGCTCCGGCGTTTTTGCCGCACACATCGATTGGGTCGAACTGAATACAGTTACCTGCCGGTAACCAATGCGCCCTGCTTTTCCGGTGTAAATTTATATTCACCCAGCAGGCCGTGCTTCAACAACAGAAATTGCCGGGCCTGGCGGCTGGCCAATTGGATCACAGGCGCATCAACTCCTTGCTTCATTAACACTCCAACCTTTTTCCTTTACACGCCGGTCAAACAGTTCCCCGTCCACGTGCAAACTCCATGCCAGGCAGCTCCGGTACAGCTACTTGCCCGCCGCTTACACGATACAGGGTCATCGATTCCTTCCACTCTGACTTCATCCCACTCCACCATCTCGAAGCGCTTGATCGCGGCGGCAAGATGACAGGTCGCATAGTTGCCATAGAACCGCCGTAATTCAGGTGAGCTGGTTCAATGCCGCGAGCATCCAGCACCCGGCCCAGCGTCAGCCAATTGAAGAAACCGCAGGATCGGATATCATACTGAATAATATCAATCAAGCCACGTTCTGCCCATTCCAGAAGCGGGGGCGCTTCTGCCTTCTCACTATCTGCGATACGAACAGACAACTTTCTTCCACCATCCACGCTCAAAATCCGGTACAATTCAGGGTCTTCATGGAACGCTTCCTCGATCCAATACAACTCCGCAATCTGCCGTCTCCTCAGCACTTCCTTCGCCATGTTCAGATTGTAGCCGTTGTTCGCATCAATCATCAGCTTGGCCGACCTACTGCTTCGCGGATACCGAGAATAACCCCGATGTCGCGCTTGATTCCGGCATTCAGCGGCATATGCATTGCCCGCGCCCTACTTGATCTTAAAATTGGCATGACCACGTTCCTGCCCTCCCCAATCGCCTCCCCGCTACAAAGCGGACAGCCTTCACGCTCATCCTCGAGATGAAGCCTGTTGAAATACAGGGAGGGTATCATAGACCGATACCGAATACGAAGCGCGTTGATCGGAGATCAGCTCATATACCGGTTTGCCGGTCCGCTGTCCCCATCCAATCCAGCAACGGAAACTCGATCACGAAATTCCGGCAGTAAATCACCGTTTTGTAACATGAAGCAACCGTACGGCCGACCAACATCTCCGCCTCTCCGTGCAAACAACGTGGCTTCGCCCGTCATCTGTTACCCGGGGCAGGTTCGGCGTCTATGACTCTGCCGTGCGCTACCCCAATCTTGCGTTGCAACCGCTTGCTCTTGGCCTCTCGCCTTGCAGCTCAGCACAATCAATCCGTTCAATTTTCCAGGATGGGTCCACGATTTGTACTGTTCATGCTCATAGGATCAACTCCGCATAATGATAGATTTTGTAGTCTTTCAACTATACGCAACTCAGCCTCGTGGCATTTAACAACGAACTATACATTTTCAGAATACCTTATACACTTTTTAGAATACCTTATATACGTCAATCAGCTTCAGCATTTTATGCAGGGTATGATCGAGATGCTCCTTCAATTGGTAGAAACC
This sequence comes from Lordiphosa mommai, assembly GCA_018904225.1. NCBI lineage: Eukaryota > Metazoa > Arthropoda > Insecta > Diptera > Drosophilidae > Lordiphosa > Lordiphosa mommai. The sequence goes on along the minus strand of JAEIFT010000312.1, from coordinate 8,425 downwards.
CGCTGCCTCCTTGTCATTCGCTCGCAAGCTTCAACAAACCGCAAATGCTCCATATGCGTGTGTGATGGCACCTCCCGATCCTGCAAACACAAGCTTCTCGCCATTTGCACATGACCGTTCAGCACCATAGGAATCTGCAATTTTTTGATTGCCTGCCGCCTTTACGATCAGCTTGTGCAGCTTGATATCCATTTCCATAACCAGGTTGCCATCATCGTATTCTTCCCGGTCCAGCACCAAACCGCGCGATGGTGGTTTCAACCCCATCCAGGCCTTTCCAGCAACCGCTCAAAGCCACTAAGCGCATACAGCTCTACCATTTCGCGATATTGAAATATTTCGGCGATCATTGCGATAAATGCCATAGGAACGTAGATCCCTTGCCGGGGAACTGCCCGATAAACCCTTCTGCGTCCAGCATGTTCAGAGTATCTCTGACAGGTGTACGACTGATGCCCAGCTTTTCGGCAATTTCAACCGCTTCTATCCGTTGTTCATTTGGCGTAAATTCCTGCGCATGATCATTTGCTTGAGCATCACATACACGGTTTCCTTAATATCTGTCCGATCGGTCAACGGTTGCTGCCCTAATGATTTCAATTCATTTCTCACAAGGTTCCCGTCTCCTTCCATGCAAAGTTAACAGCACTTTCACATGAGTGAAGGTTGGTTTCAAAAACGTTTTGAACCTGCTAATCAGCCTGAGTTTTATTTGTAACAAAGCACTATTGCACGATTTCAGTGATGATGGAGCTGGGGGAGGGGGCGATCCACACATTTATGTCGTTTCTAGGAAGTGAAAAAGTAGGCAGATTTACTTACTCTATTTGATCGACTGATACGAAGTCTGAACATATATTGCCGTAAAAGGCTAGCGCCTTTTTGATATATTTTCTGGATATATTTTTGATGTCATTATATCGGTTTGAAGCGCGTTGTGTCAAATAGCCCTGAGAAATACACCCAACCCAACCGGCCAAGCCGATCGTTCAAGGCAGACAACAGCCCGTCAGGAGGCCGGGTCTGGTTATTCAGATTCTTAATGATTTCATCAGTATCACCAGGTATTACTTATAACTGGTTTCGTCGGCATGACCGTCCCGGGAATTCTTGCTTTTCTCAGACGACCATCTGATATAAACCAACGATCAGGAATAGCAATGCCGCTGTCCGCACTTACCCGGCGTTAATGAAAACAGGGATACCAGCTGCCCCATCGTAAGCAGTCCCCGCTCTGTAAGGAAGATAACCACCCTCAATTGCAAAGGCCAGATAAAGCGCTAGCAATTGCAAGAGCAATAGAATCGCAAACGCATAAATCCCGCTTTTTAAAAGCAAACTGATACGAAAATATAATGCCAAGCAGCAGCAAGGATATAGCCCATTTGCCCCAAAACTCCCGACACCAGTAAAAATGAACTCAGCATATGTCCCTCCAACCAAGCTTCGATCACTGCCAACTGCCAATAAAGCTTGCCGTCACCAGGAAACTGATCGCTTCAATATTCCTCGCTTCGCATTATACCACACGATCGGGAATCAGGCTAATCGATGTCTCCGCTCACTCTTGACACTGCCGAGGACAATCCCCTTCATAAAAAAAATGGCAAAACGGGTACACAAGCAGAATTGGCAAGGAGCCCAAAGATTTGCGCGGCCTTGGTCGTCCGATCGAAATTTCCGCCAGGCGCCATATCCGCCGAGGATACCAGCGATAAATCACGGGCAATCACCACGGTCTGCAAATAACTCTCTGCAACGGATAATTATCCGGAGAATTCCATCAGAATCAGACCATCAAACCACGAATTCCACGACCAACCATCGCGAACAAGGTGTACGGTGGCAAGCGCAGGCGCAGATAAAGGAAGAAATATTTTCCACAAAATTGTCCAATGACCAGCTCCGTCCATAAAGGCGGCTTCCTCCAGTTCCTTGGGCAATCCGCGGTGTTGAGCAGCAGAATTACATTAAACACCGGAACTGCACCCGGCAGGATCAAGGCCCAGATCGAATTCAACAAGCCCGTTTCTTTGATGACCATGTACCAGGGGATCAGGCCGCCGCTGAACAGGAATCGTCAGTACGAACAGCCACACGTAAACCGCATGCCAAAAAAGCTTTGACTTCCTGACAACGGATAAGCGACCAGCACCGTCAACAGCATATTCAGCAGTACCCGCAACACCGCTTGATGGTCACTCCATGGAACGCAAAAACTCCGGCTTATTCAAAACGAACTCGTACGAACTTGTTGTGAAATTCAACGGGCCAAACTTCACCACCCTGCCGTAGCCGCAGCGCTCGAATCCAACGAAATCGCCAATACATGAATCAACGAACAGGCAAAGCACAGACAGGGTGATTAAAAACGTATAGTTAAACGCAATAAATAATTTGCGGCTCCAGCCAATGCTCAACCACAACGTTGCTCCTTTCCGAGGCGTTGCTAAAAGATTCGATAGTTTGCCAATCGATGTTTGCGGTACGACAAGGAAATGAACAAGCGATACCAGCGATTTAAACAAGCCAACCGCAGTCGCTACTCCGTATTGCGCATCCACCAGGCCGATCCGGTATACAAACGTATCAATAATGTCACCCGATTCATAAAACCTGCGGGCTGTATAGTTGTGGTAAAATCTGATCAAAGCCTGCTGCATTCAGCACATTGCCCAGACTCAGAGTTGTCAATAAAATAATGATCGAAGCATACCCGGCAGCGTGACATACAGCGTCTGCTTCCAACGATTGGCCCCATCAACAATGGCGGTTTACAGCGCGATGGATTAATGCTTGTCAGAGCGGCCAGGTACACAATTGTACTGAAGCCAAACTCCTTCCAAACATCGGAGATGACAATCGTGAATGGGAACCAGCTATTGTCGCCCAAAAATAAATCGATTCTAATCCGAATACTATTCAGAAACGAATTAACAATTCCCGATGACGGAGACAAAATATCGATCAATATACCGCCAGAATAACCTGTAATAAAAAATGCGGTAAATAAATCAGTGTCTGAATGCCCCGTTTGATCACACTTTTGCCAACCTCAGCAATCAAAATCGAAATCGTAATCGGCACAAGCAAGCCGGCGATGATTTTCATAAATGCAATATAGACCGTATTCCATAAGACCCGGGTGGTACCCGCGCGAGATTACGTGTAACGAAAGGTCCGATCCAGTCGGAGTTCCAGAAACCCTTTTTGGCCGAATAAACTGCTGAAAAGCAATGGTTATCCCTGCCATTGGCCCATAGCTATAAATCAACACCAGCGCCAGGCCCGGCCATATCAATGATGCAGGGGCAATTCGCGACCCATTTATTTCGAGTCACCTTTCATTCCTCCCGGAAAATAGGGAAAAGACAAGACTTGACTCCTGTCTTTTCCGGCTATTAATCGTTACTTTTGCTGATACCATTCATTGATTCATGTGTCATATCATCGCCGCCGGTTTTCTTCCAATCGTCGACAAACTTATCAAAATCCTCGATCGGTGCTGAGCCCATACAATAATTTTTAAACACCTCCAGCCACGCATTTTGGTTAACGTGGAGCCTTGGATACCATAGCCGGAGTTGGTGCGCCTGTGAATTCATTGACCATCAACCGATCATTCTCCACATATTCATCGACGACAGCAAATGCCCCTGTTCGCCAAACACCCCTTTCATAAGCTCCAGTTGGTGACCGCCCTTCCTCACCGTTCAGCAAGCTTGAATCTGCTCAAAGCTGTTCAATTGCTCCGGCTCCGCTGTGAAGACGCATTTCCGCTCTCCAATGCTTCTACGACACTTATATGAATATCGAGGTTTTACGCGCTCTCCAAGCTTGCACCGGCGCATACTTGAATACTTCAATCCTACTGTAAGACTGATATTTCACATCAGCATTGTCTCCGGATAATTTCTCCATCCACAAGTTCAGCATTTTCATCAAGGCTTCCGGATTAGTTCTTCTTGTGTACAGCGAAATATCCGCCAACCGCCAGACCCAGCACTTGCGCTGAGCTGGTTCGCCGTCTACGGAGACGACCGGATAGGACTGCCACCTCGGCTTCAGGATCATTTTCTTGCTAGCGCCAAGCGGCGACAGAGGGTTCCACATTTGCCCAAAATGCAGACCATTTCTTCCGGCACCTTGCATTTCCCCGGCTTTACCGGAATCCATTACGCCAAACTCACGGTCGATCAGACCTTCCACAATTCCAGCTTAAGCAGCGCCTCGCGCACTCTCGGGCTGATGCTGCCGGTAAAACCAAATCACCGTTCCCACCCTTAATCCATGCGTTTGATAAGCATGATAGCCATTAAAGAAACCATCCAACCCTGCATCCACCGAATAAATCCTGGAACAACGTAATCTGACGGTATCGGCCTGCCCATTTCCATCAAACGGCCTGGGTGAATGCTCTGGCAATTTCGATTACATCATCCATCGTCCCGCCGGCAATTCAACTGGATCCAGCCAATCCCGGCGCAACCAGATCGGCAGCGCCGCTCCATCCATGGAGGAACCGGTATTGGGAATCGCCATCAGCTTGCCACCGAATGTAGCCGAATCGAGGGAAACTCCGCCATCCTCCATAATGATCTCCTTGGCTTCAACGGCAGTGGCAAAATTTCTCGTACAGTTCGGTCAACCATAATCAGATCAGCCTGGATCAACTGCTGCAGTTGGGTGGGTTAACCGGATGTTATCTGCACCGCCCGAGGCAATCGTCACGTTCATCTTCTGCTCGCCCGGTCCTCCCCACGCCGTCTCCGGTGACGACCCAATCGTGGTGGAAATGTTGATGCCAAGCTCGCGATAAGCATCGATCCAGATGTTGTTATCGACCGTATCCCCATCCTTGTATTTGAAAGTGTCGTTGACAACTGCGCCCAGGCTCGCATCGATCGGCGGATCGTATTTACCCAATGGCTCGATCGTCCGGGCACGGGGACGGCTTTTCCGCATTGTTTCCACCTGTATTGGGGCTAACAGTTATTCGATGATCCGCAAGCTGCCGCCACAATCATTAAACAGGCTAACAATAAACCCCCTAAACCTTGTACCTGACATTTCAACTTCCCTCCATTTTGGAGTTAATGGCTGCGCTTACTGATGTGTCTCCAGTATATGTCAGGTAGAGTTCGTGCAGCTAGGGCACAATTTCCTTATCTTTTATTGCGGAACTGTCTTACTAAAAGTGTGGTTAAAGAAAACCGTTATGGTTCCCTCCAAATTCTCGACCTACACTTCTGGAACAGATTCATAAAAGAAGAAATCTACGGACAAAGGCGATCGCCGGAGAGTCTGTCCGACGGAATAGCGGAATGCAAGCCGCGAAAGACGAAATGGAAGGAAAATACGATGGTTTTACGAATTTTCACTCTCCATTTTCACCCGGTTACCACCAAAATTAGTATCATCGGACAGACTCTTAGCGCTTTTTACGGAAGCCATAACGGTTTCTGACCTCAATTCTGCATGGGCAGATTCTCCCAGAATTCTGAGGCGTCATTGCAAGTGTTTTTGAAGAAACGCGTAAAACACTCGTGCCGTCTCGAATCCAAGCAGACCGCCGATTTCGTGTATTTTCAGCGCGGGATCGGCCAACAGCTCGACAGCCTTGTCCAGCTTGACCTGTGTAATGTAATCCGACAGTTTGCGGCCGGCAAATTGCTTAGCACCTTGGACAAATAACAGGGGTCCAGGTAGACCAGCCCGACAAGCGGCTTAATGATTGATCCTCGGGCTTAGATGGTCGTTGCCATACTGGTCCAGCGTCTTTGATCACTAAAAACCACCCACCGCCCGCCTGCTTGTTTCGGTATAGCTTGCGAACAATTATGGATCAAAACATACAGGCTACCCTCCAGCATGGTTGCATGGTTGTGGACATCCATCAGCTTGTCCAGGCGGATATCCTGGGGATCTGGCTGACTGCCAGCTCCCACGGGTTCAGATAAGCAGAGCAAGACCAGCGATATTGTAATAGCGCCTTCCAGATAATCGCTATAGCGATGGGATTGCAGCAACCGGCTGGCCGCGCAGCCTCCCAATGCTTGCTCAAAATCTTCGTGCCGCTCCTGAGCCAGTATCCATTCCAGCGTTGCCGCATCCAGCAAGCGGCGATACAGCTTATCCGGCTCCGCCCAGACGGTTTGCCTCGACATAATCCCGTGCTGCTCCAGTGTCCCTTCCGCCAGCACTCCTTGCCTCCGCCCATGCCCACCAAACAACAGCTTTTGCAAGCGCCTGTAAGGGACTGCCAACTGGTCAAAGCGGTATTCTGTCTCACCGCAGATCAGGGAAATCGGGAGCTTCAGATAACCCTTGCAGCTGCGCTGCACGGATTCGAGGGTTTGCTGCACATACCTCACGAAAAACGGCCACAAGGGGGGGCCTGGCCGCTCGCTGGTCGATTGCAGCACATAATCGACCGGGTCGCTCCAGAATAAAGGAAGCAAAACCGCGCCGCATAATATTCCGAGGCAATACGAATGCCGTACAACAGCAACGCCTGATCGGAGTGGCTGACAGCTTGTCCGGCCATCGGTCCACTCTTCCCAACACCATTAACACCGGAAGATCCAGATTCAGCGGAATACGAAGATCGTCCAGGGCGCGTTGCGTCAGCTCGCTTTTTTTCTTGATCATCTTCGCTGCGAGCAAGCAAATGGTTCTTTCTGCAAAGCGGTGAAGACACCTGCGAGCTTTGCGATTAATTTCGCTGGTAACTCTCGGCTAATGCCTTTACCGTGCGATCCAGTGCCCGAATAATTTCTTCATCACCTTCGGCTTCGGATATAATCAACGCTTCCGCTGCGAAACGCCTCTGCATGCTGGTCATATCGCGGATTCCGGTCAAAAGATGATTTTGCAATGCGGCCCTTCATCTGGCATTGATCACCTTTGCAGCTCAAGCCCGTTCATTCCAGGCATGCGCACATCGCAAAGGGCAATATCGATTTTCGTACGCCAGCAGCTGCTCCAACCAGTCTCTCCGGTGAATACGCACGGCCACCCAGCTCAATATGCTCCACTTCATCAAGCATTTCATATAAGCCATCAACCGTATTTCTCGTCGTCTACAATCAAAAAGATGATACATGGCTCTCTCCTTAAAAAAGCTGCCGGAGGGGGGCGGCTGTTGTACCCGGCCGTCCGCATCATCACATCCACACGCAACCCGCCCGGGCCGCCGGCTCAAGGCCAGACCACTGTCGGGCGCCAAAGTAGATTCGCAGACGCCGATGCACTGTAACAAACCGGTGCTGTCAATCGATTTGTAAGATTGCAGCAAGGCATTAAGCTTGCTCAGTTGTTCTTCATCAATATGTTCGCCGTTGTCTTCCACTCGAATAATCCGCTTCCTTCCATGCTGATGGAAGCTGACTCTGCAGCCGACCATCACACGTTGTTCCAAAGCATGTTGATACGCATTTTCACACTCGGCTGCAGAATCAGGCGAGGCACCTGCAGCTGTCCAGACCTCGGGAAGGTCGTCGAATTCCACCGCGATTCGATGGAGAAACGAAACCCCTGAATTTCCGTAATAAATTCTCGCATACTTGACTTCAGCCCCATCGAAACGTTTTGCTCTTCATCTTTGTGATAAATTGAAAATAGTCGCCAAGATATTTCGTAAACCGTATAATATCGTAATCCTGCAGCTTGGCCATATCCGATATAAAATAAAAACTGTTGTACAGGAAGGCGGATTGATTTGCGACTGCAACTGTCTTCAGCCCGATACACTGGCTCGATAACGCTACCGTAGACCCGTGCACCAGCACGTTCAGCTTTTGACCATGGAATTAAAATGCTCATACAAATAGCGAAACTCATTTTTGAAATGATGCTGCAGCTCAACTCAAGATCGCCGCCTTCCACCTTGCGGAACGAACGGACAAGCGTCGGTAAGCGGACGATGCAAGACACGATAAAATTCGGTAAGAAAATAGGTCACAATCATAAGCGATACCATGGCGCCAGACAAACCTCGCTCCGAAAAGCATTCAACGCGCCCATCGCATCATCCTTCGGATACATAAAACAGCAAAGTGGACCCCGAGCTTGCAGATCTTTTTCGTAGGTGCCCACATACTCCTTCCTGAAAAAATCGAGGTATTTCCCGCTGTTTCCTGACAAGGTTTGGCCCCAATGTGCCGATATTATGTCTCCAACTCACCGGTATCGGCTGATGAAATATATAATTGACGTCTTCATTGATCCACACTCGCTCCTCCTGCTCCATCCATCGTGAACTGACGGAGCGTATGGTATAGCTGGAATGGATATTCCACAGCCACCACGAAATCAGCGGTCCGGAACGTTGGGCATGGTGAACGGGTTGAATATACAAACCGTTGTTCCACTCATGGAAAAACGAATAGTCATTTCGGTATGCAAGGTTTGCACTGCTTCATAT